>JARNME010000183.1:0-118338 GCA_030179655.1 Scaptomyza flava | reverse complement strand
TTAAGTCTGTCTGAGCTAACCTACGCGTGTGTGAATATTGAACACTGATTTAAAGTGCTGATAAGAACACTTTTGCTTAACAATGGTAAAAAAAAATGAATTAAGTGAATTTGTTAATAACAAAATTGTGGCGAAGTATAGCTCTGGTATTTCCGTAGAAATTATTAGTAAATTATGCAATGTACCCCGCCAAACTGTGTATTACCAAATTAATAAATATAAACAAGTAAGAAGGCTCTAGTCGGGAGAGCCCGACTAGAAGATACCCTGAACCCAGTTGCAATAAATATATTTAATTTATATAAGACTTTGGTATACTGGCTTAGCTTCCATCGATTAAGTTCAATATCTCCGGTGTTTCTCAACCGATTTGGACGAAATTTTCAGAAAAGTTCTATCATTATCCATTACTTCAACCCTCATTTTTAGATTTTCCAAATTCGATATTTTATTGTTACCGATATTATGTGTATATCGGAAACCAGAATAGTTATCGATAATTTGAAGCAAACTTGTTCTGCTCATGGTATAGGAGGACTCAAATACAAAATCTGAAGTCTCTAGCTCTTGTAGTCTCTGAGATCCACGCGTTCATACAGACGGACAGACGGACAGACGGACAGACAGACGGACATGGCTATATCGTCTCGGCTGTTGATGCTGATCAAGAATATATGTACTTTATAGGGGCGGAGATGCTTCCTTCTGCCTGTTACATACTTTTGCACAAAACCATTATACCCTTATTTACCCATTTTATGGGTTAAGGGTATAACAAATAATTAATTTTAAATTTCAAAGATCTTTAAGTAATTATGGCTATGTCATTGCCAAAGCCAGAGCTGGATGTTGCTACTCGATGGAACTCAACATATACAATGCTAGACACATTGGTAAAGTATGAAGACTTTTGTGGCAAGTACCTTAGTAGTGCAAATCAAATCACTCGTGCGCACATTAGAACCGGTATGCTTGGCAACGCTGAAATTGCAGAGCACGCAATTGTACATGGGTGATTTTTACAAGCTGTGGTTGGAGCTCAAATTTGCAGTCAGCGCAACAACATATTTGCACAGCCCAAAATTACACCAGTGCATCCAAAATAGAGAGAAAGCCTTACTGGAAAATCATGTGGTCGTCTGCAGCATTTACTTAGATCCAAGAATAAGAAGAGTGCTGCTGCCGACTCCCTTGACACTTATGCTCGCTAGGGTTCACCTCAAACAACTAATGCTAAGAATACATAATGTGGACCAAAACGTAAGTAAATATCTATCGTATTTTCATATGGTGTGTTAATTTTATATTATTTATTTAGATTGACCACGTACCAATCCCATGCATAGTCAACTCGCAGGCATCAACATCTTCTCAGGCGGAGAATAGAGAATTCTTACGGGAATCAAATACCTGCTCTCTGTTAAATAAATTTCTTAATTCTATCGAGGTGGCTTCCGATGACGAAGAGGCAGTTGAAACTATTGAGAAGAATTGCAAAAAGCCTATTTTGAAATCGACAACCTTAACCCAAAACCAATTGATGTATATTCGAATATAATGGAATATTGGGAAAAAGCAAAGTTTCGATATCCCAATTTATATCAACTGGCCAAAATTGTGCATTCGGTTCCTGCAACGCAGGTCAGCGTCGAAAGGGCGTTTTCTGCCCTCAGACTAGTTTTATCGGATCTTAGGTGCAACCTCTCTTCAGAGTCATTGCAAAAATTACTTTTTGTAAAATTAAATATGAAATAAATAAAAGAAATTTCAAATAAAAATAATATATATATACAAATAAAAACAAGTAAGAAGGCTCTAGTCGGGAGAGCCCGACTAGAAGATACCCTGAACCCAGTTGCAATAAATATATTTAATTTATATAAGACTTTGGTATACTGGCTTAGCTTCCATCGATTAAGTTCAATATCTCCGGTGTTTCTCAACCGATTTGGACGAAATTTTCAGAAAAGTTCTATCATTATCCATTACTTCAACCCTCATTTTTAGATTTTCCAAATTCGATATTTTATTGTTACCGATATTATGTTTATATCGGAAACCAGAATAGCTATCGATAATTTGAAGAAAACTAGTTCTGCTCATGGTATAGGAGAACTTAAATACAAAATCAGAAGTCTCTAGCTCTTGTAGTCTCTGAGATCCACGCGTTCATACAGACGGACAGACGGACAGACGGACAGACAGACGGACATGGCCATATCGTCTCGGCTGTTGATGCTGATCAAGAATATATATACTTTATAGGGTTGGAGATGCTTCCTTCTGCCTGTTACATACTTTTGCACAAAACCATTATACCCTTATTTACCCATTTTATGGGTTAAGGGTATAAAAACACCACACCACAAAAAACATAGAACGTTGTGGCAGACCTCGTAAAACAACCGAACACACCGATCGCTTTATTTTGCGGCAATTCAAAATAGATCCGTTAGTAACACCGAAAACTGGTCGTCAGCCAATTGGAGCAACAAGGATAACAACGCGTGCCGCAGGGAAACCCATTCATACCGCCAATTTGAATGCACGACCGTGCAGTGCATGCCGTCCTTGCGGCTCACAACTGGAAGTGCGACTATTCTCTCCACGTGAGGGCAGCTGGAAGCAGGCCCTTGGTACGGTCATGTCTCTGCCAAGGGTGCTGACGAATGGTAGTCGGGCGAGAGAAGAAAACTCTATAAAAAATAACCCCAGTCCAAGGTGGAACAGCATTGTGCCGAGGGACTCGTGGCCGGGGGGGTGCTCGGTCGTTACTTTGCAAACTCTGGATACCTGCCGACCTCCAGTTTAAATAGGCTTCCCTCGGCACACGGGCTATGCCGCAGGCGACTTTCTTTCCCGTCTACTCGTGGGATCAAAAATTAGCTCTTTTATAAAAAACAAAAATCCAGTGACCGGATCACTTAAAAAACCGGTGGGAAACGCCAATCCCTCAATAGGTGGTTGCACCCCTGCAGGTGCTAGCACCTCCTTTCCGACGCCTGGTACGCCAGCAGGTGCTCGAAACGCCACCAGCGGCGCAGGTGCAGGGCGAACAAGCCATTCGTCCTCACACCCCGGACGTCGACCTGGAGTGGCTCCTGGAGTTCGGAGGTTGCAGCATAAGTCTGCAACACCAGCTTCCCGGTCCGTGACGCAGGCTACTGCCTTGGGGCCCGCTACCACAGCGGCAAACAAACCGTCCATTCAGGACCGGCGGCGCGCAGCAGAGATTCTGCAAGAGAGCTTAACCGCCCAGCCCTCATCCCCCGACGGGGTCAACCTGGTGGAGTGGGCCAAGAAAATCCTTACGGATTTCAAGCCAGCTATCCCTGCCGCATCTGCTAAAGCCAAGCAGAAGCGTCAACGCTCCGTTGAGGAACCGGCCCCGCAAGCCAAGCAGATCAGGCCACCCCCTCGGCCACAGTCGCTCACTGGGTCCTTCGCCGAAGCCGCTAAGGAGAAGGTTCTCATTGGGGTCCTCGACAGGGACCACAAAGAGGGCCATATCCCGCGGAACAGGTGGGTTGCCATTGAAAATGAGCTGCAGGAGAAGGTAGTCGACCTTATGCTGCTATCTGACGGACCGCCACCCCGTTGCTCTGATGCCGGATGGTATCAGGGCAACATCAACGCTATAGCCTGTGAAGACGACAAATCCGCAGAGCTATACAAGACAGCTGTTGGCCTTCTAGGGGAGGTCTATCCCGGCGCAAAGCTGGAGGCAGTAGACTGGAAAGACGTGCCCAGTCGACCACGAGCAAGAGTCTGGGTTTCCGCCAAGCCTAAGGATCCCGAAAGGATCCTAAAACTCTTCCAACTGAGTAACCCCGACCTGGTTACGCATGACTGGAAGATCGCTAAGGTCGAGGCGCCTAAAGGCAATAATCGACAGGTAATCCTAGTAATAAATGACGAGTCCTAACTGATCGGCCCACTACGGCTTTAAGCCGATAGTAATACGGGTCTACCGCTCGGACGCGGCTAGCAAGCCTTTGGCTCAAGATGACGCACCAGCGGCGCTTGTAGCTCCAAGTGGAGCCAATGCGGAGTAGACGTTGTCCTCATTCAGGAACCTTGGGTCTGCTGTGGCAAGGTTTATGGACTGGGGACTAAGGACTACAAGATACTTGTAGCCCGCAATGAAGGTAAAGCACCTGCATACTTGCCAAAAAACATCTAGACATTTTTCTGCTCCCTAATTTTAGCAATGGCGACAAAACTGCTGCGTGCCTCGAGCTGGAGTCGGGTCACATCAGGCTCAGCTCAACATACATGGCCCACGACCATCAAGGGCCACCCCTCATCAACTGCTACGTGCGCTAACCGCTGACTGCGAAGCGACAAACACCGAGCTGATCATAGGATGCGACGCCAACGCTCACCACCATCAGTGGAGCAGCTCGAATATAAATGAACGTGGTGTTACTCTTTAATTATATCCTCACGACAAGTCTGAATATTTGTAATATTGGAAACGACCCAACCTTTATTACAAAGAAAAGGGAAGAAGTCCTAGACTTAGCGCTAGCCACAGCCTCCCTTCACCAGAGACTTACAAGATGGAGAGTGCTAGATGAGCACTCCTTCTCTGATCACAGGTATATCGATATAGTGTTCTCTCTCGATATCCCAAAGCCTAAATGGTGCAGAAACGTTAGACGTACGAACTGGACCACTTTCAAAAAATGTTTTACTAGACTCATTCCAGAGCATCCCCCAGCGGGACCCCCTTCCCCCGAGCTCACAGAGCTGCTCACAAACAAGCTTACGGAGGCATGCAAGTCCGCCCTTAGCATGTCATGCCCCCAGAGCAAACCAAGAGGGAAAGCAAAACCACCATGGTGGTCCCCAAAAATAAGCGATCTTCGGAAAATTTCGCGAAAGCTTTTTAACAAAGCAAGGTTCAGGGGAGACGACCAATCATGGAGTCTCTACAAAGCCAGCCTAACCTCCTATAAGAAGATACTCTGACAAACTAAACGCTCCGTTTGGCAGAATTTCTGCTCCACAATCGAGAACACTACAGAAGCCGCTAGGCACATATGCACCCATGGGCTTCCTTAAAGGACCCAACGACTCGTGGACAACGACCAGTTCGGAGTCACTGGAACTTTTGGTGGAAGCCCACTTCCCCGGATGCTCAGTCGCATGTTTCCGACCCCCTATCCATAGAGAATTTCAGGAGCAAGTCTCCACCGACCTTTTCTCCAGGGATATCATCTCTTGGGCCATAAGCAGCTTCTCGCCATACAAATCCCCTGGGCTGGATGGAATCATTCCAGCCTAACTGCAATATGCAGGGGATACTGCCATTAACTGGCTTCTGAAAATCTTTTCAGATATCCTGACAACCGGTTCGATCCCCACGCCATGGCTCGAATCCAAGGTCGTCTTCATTCCGAAGGCCGGTAAAGCCTCACATACAATCCCAAAGGACTTTCGTCCAATCAGTCTTAAATCTTTTATACTAAAGACACTAGAAAGGAAGCTGAGTATACATATCAGAGACTCGATCAAGACCGATCACTTCTCTCAAACACAAGATGCTCACCAATAAGGCAAATCCACTGAAACAGCGTTCCATGC
The DNA here is from genome assembly GCA_030179655.1 of Scaptomyza flava. Lineage (NCBI taxonomy): Eukaryota > Metazoa > Arthropoda > Insecta > Diptera > Drosophilidae > Scaptomyza > Scaptomyza flava. Next base: position 112,749 of record JARNME010000183.1, on the reverse strand, counting down.
TGTTATATCCACAGTAGAAAAGGTACTCCACTACAAGGACATTAAGGGCGCTTTCAATAACGTCGCACCGGGCGCAATCACCGAGGCTTTGTCGGAGCTGGGGGTTGGATACCACATTGTGGAATTGATTGATCAACTGCTCAAATGCAGGATCGTCAGGGCCACACTGGGGTCATCGACCATTGCCAGGGCCGTCAAGAGAGGCACCCTACAAGGAGGTGTTCTCTCCCCTCTCCTTTGGAATGTGGCTGTTAACAGCTTGCTGCGCTCCTTAGAGGGAGGGGGCTGTCGGGTGATAGCCTACGCGGATGACGTCGCTATAGCCTTCTCGGGTAAATTCCCCCAAAGTTTGTGCGAGCGTATGACAACCGCACTACGAACCCTGTCCTCATGGGCCACTTCAAAGGGACTAGGGCTTAACCCAACCAAAACTGACTTAGTCCTCTTCACTAGGAAGTATAAGATACCTCCCCTCTAACCACCAACCTTAAACGGGTGGAACTTGCCTTCAGTAAATCCGCCAAATACCTAGGGCTCACTCTAGACAGCAAACTAGACTGGAATCTTAACACCGAAGAACGGGTTAAGAAGGCCTCAGTCGTTTTGTACACATGTAATAAGTCCATTGGACTGAAATGAGAAATGGCACCCCACATCACGCTGTGGCTGTACACAGCCATAGTTCGGCCCATCCTACTGTACGGAGTGTCAGTATGGTGGCCAACGCTTTCTAAGAAAACATCAGTCCACAAGCTTGGCAAAGTACAGCGTGCTGCTGGACTGATCTCAACAGGGGCCCTCAGAACGACCCCAACTGGGGCTCTGGACAATATACTAAATCTCCTACCAATAGACCAAATGGGAAAATTAGTAGCAACTCTCTCTGCCCTACGCATGAAAGAAACCAAGCAGTGGTCCGAGCAGAATTTCGGACACTCTAATATTCTAGTGGGTAACTTGCTTATCCGCTCTTACACGGACTATTGTTGTCCTAAGGGATTCCCCAAAACCCCTTTCCATACACTTATCCCCCCAAGGGAGGATTGGCTCTCAGCGACGCCAGGGCCGACAGACTCTGTAAAAATGTACACCGATGGCTCTAAGCTAGACGACCGGGTAGGGGGAGGCGTCTTTTGCGAAGAGCTGTCTATCAACAAATCGTTCAACCTTCCTGATCACTGCAGCGTATTTCAAGCTGAGATCGCTGCCATACAGGAAGCACTCTTATGCATTTCCGAATGTGAATGCTCAGCAGCAAGGATCTGCATATTTTCTGATAGCCAGGCGGCTATCAAATCCCTAAAGGCGATATCATCAAATTCGATATCCGTCACAAACAGCCGCAGATCTTTACACGAGATGGCAGAGCAGTTCGAAATAAACCTCATTTGGGTGCCCGGTCACAAAGGCATCGAGGGCAACTGCAAAGCAGACGAGCTGGCAAGGCATGGAACTACTATGCCTCTCCTCACAGACAAGGAGGAGACGAGCTGGCAAGGCATGGAACTACCATGCCTCTCCTCACAGACAAGGAGGGCTGGGGTATTCCCATGGCCAGCTGCAAGCTCAGAGTTCGATCGCACTTCGAACTCGGAGCAAACAAGCGGTGGCAGTTTACCACCGCCTCAGGTAGGATTGCTAGGCAAACCTGGCCAACGCTCTGCAAAAAGCGCTCCTCAGACCTAATCCACCTAAGCATATTAGGCTGTGCCGCCGTAATCAGGGCCATTCCTGGGCACTGGCTGGTGGGGTCTCACGCAGAGAGACTTCTAGCCCCTTTTAATGATTTCTGCCGAAGCTGTCGTGACGAGGAGGAGGAGGAAACAGTTTCCCACCTTTTCTGCGACTGTCCGGCACTCTGCAAAAATAGAAATCGCTATCTAGGGTCCTTCTTTTTATCGGACCTCACTCAACTTGCGGATATTAAACCGAAAAATATCCTGTCCTTCATTCAAACCTCGGGCTGGGACCACGCCCTCAAAGGCGGCGAAACACGCTCATAGTCTGGGTAGACGGTTTTTGGACTAAGTCCAAACGCGGCACCACAACGGGCCAAAGCACATGGCCTATGTGAGTAGGGGGGTAATTTTAAGCCTTCCACTACCGCTCTAACCTAACCTAACCTAACACCTAAAACTGTTGCCAATCAGCTGTCAAGCAACACAAACATTGATATTAGCGAAAGGACAGTCCGGAGACGATTAAAAGAAGCTAATTATGGCGTCTACATTGCCAGAAATATTCCACAAATTACAACAAAAAATAAAATCAAACAACTTGAATTTGCAAAAAATATATATTGACAAGCCCCCATCCTTTTGGCAGAATGTTTTGTGGAGTGATGAAAGCTCTTTTCATTACCATTGCTAAAAAAAATATAGGAAAATTTTTGTAAGAATGCCACAAACAACACACAAAAACAAGCAAGAAGACTCAAGGCGGGAGAGCCCGTCTTGAAGATACCCTGAACCCAGTTGCAATAAATAAATTAAATTTATAATTGGCTTCGACTATGGTATACTGACTTAGCTTCAATCGATTAAACTCGATACCTCCTGTGTTTCTTAACCGATTTGGACGAAATTTTCAGAAATGTTCTATCATTACCCATTACTTCAACCCTCATTTTTAGATTATCCAAATACGATATTTTGTTGTTATCGATATGTGTATATCGGAAACCAGAATAGTTATCGATAATTTGAAGCAAACTTGTTCTGCTCATGGTATAGGTGAACTTATATACAAAATCTAAATTCTCTAGCTTTTGCAGTCTCTGAGATCCACGCGTTCATACAGACGGACAGACGGACAGAAGGACAGACAGACGGACAGACGGACATGGCTATATCGTCTCGGCTGCTGATGCTGATCAAGAATATATATACTTTATGGTGTCGGAGATGCTTCCTTCTGCCTGTTACATACTTTTTCACGAAACCATTATACCCTTATTTTCCCATTTTATGGGTTAAGGGTATAAAAAGATGCCGGTTTGTGAAAGGGTAAGCCATGGAGGTGGATCAGTAATGTTTTGGGGATGTTTATCATATAATGGGGTTGGAAACTTGGTCCCTATGACTGGAACAATGGACAACAAGTAAGAAGGCTCTAGTCGGGAGAGCCAGACTAGAAGATACCCTGAACCCAGTTGCAATAAATAAATTAAATTTATATAAGACATTGGTATACTGACTTAGCTTCTTTTTTTTTTTTTTTTTTGACGTAGATGTACTAACGAACAGTACAGTCAAGTGGCCCAACGATACCAAGCACCGGCTTGTTAACGCGCGGACCCAAGCACAAAGCGACCCACCTCCCGCCCATCCGACCGAGGGGCGCTCCGCTTATCGTGCGGTTACGATGATCGCGAACATGCAGACAAATGACACAAAACTAACTTTTTTATAGAGCAAGTAGGAGTGGCACTGTGTATTAAGTGGGAAAGATCGTTATAAATAGAACACACAATACGAAAAGGGTTATGAAGAGCATAATTAGAATTACAAGTTTGAAGAGATATAGGTACAAAATTTCTAGTATTTCTAATAGGAACAGCAAAGTTAATTTGGTTAATTAATTCAGAAGAATCAATTTCACCATTAATTAATTTGTGAAAAAAGGAAAATGCTAGCATTACTCTACGATCATTAAGAGAAGGAAGATCTATTAGTCTACTACGATAAGATGGCAAATTATTGTAAGTGTCCCATTTAAGACCTCTAAGTGCGAAGAGCAGAAATTGATTTTGTACCGATTCTATTTTATTCTGATGAATTTCGTATTTGGGAAACCATATACAAGATCCATATTCCAGAATCGGTCGTACAAGAGAAGTATACAGAGTTTTTGTTAAGTAGGGATCGTTGAACTCCTTCGACCAGCGCTTAATGAAGCCCAAGACACCAGATGCTCGATTAGAAATTGAAGAAATATGCTTGTCAAACTTAAGCTTTGGGTCCATAACGATGCCCAAATCGTCAACCCATTCAATTCTGTCTAGTGGTTTGTTGTCAAGAAAATAAATATTAAAAAAGGGCAAACATCTAAAAAAATGACATTACTTTACATTTACTGCAATTAAGATTTAAAAAATTTACTTTACACCACATTTGAAAATTTTCTAAATCTCTTTGAAGCTGTTGAGCAGCTAGGGCGGTTGAGCCGACGTGCATAATTTTTCACCATCAGCGTACATCAAAACCCGAGAGAACTTTATAACCGATGGAAGATCGTTTATAAACAAAATAAATAATAAAGGACCAAGATGACTACCCTGAGGAACGCCTGAAGTGACCTGAACCGTCTTGGAAACGGACCCTTTAAATAAAACCTTCTGAGTTCTAAGAGTTAGGTAGTCTTTAATCCAAAGAACTAGAATATTTGAAAAGCCCAAGAGTTCTAGTTTATGTATTAGGAGATGATGATCTACAGAGTCGAAAGCCTTACTAAAATCAGTATAAATAACATCAGTCTGCAATTTGTCCTGAAAACCCTTGATAACAAACGAAGTAAATTCTAACAAGTTAGTGGTAGTAGATCTTTGTTTCATAAATCCGTGCTGGCACGGTGAAATAATAGATTTACAAAGGTGTTGAAGATGGGAGGTTATTAATTTTTCAAAAATCTTAGGAATAGCAGACAACTTGGAGATACCCCTATAATTTTGAACATTGCATTTGTTTCCTTTTTTATGGAGAGGAATAATTAATGACTCTTTCTAAATTTTTAAGCACACAGCCTAGCACTCCGTCAGGTCCTGGGGAAAATATAGGTTTCAAAACATGTAGATTATTTAAAAGTGAGTTCTCAGTGATTTTCAGTCCAAAGATGCGATTCGAGCCATTAACCTGATAAGGGTAAGGCAAACCGACTTGAGATTGAAAATAACTATACGTCGTTTGAAAAAATTGGGCAAATATATTTGCAATCTCCTGTTCAGAATTGGCCTTCGTTTCCTCAAAGAATACCTCCGTTGGGAGTGTCGATGACCTACGCTTCGCATTAACAAAATCAAAAAACCGCTTTGGATCCTGCTGAAACTGTAATCTACACCGAGTCAGGTAATTCTTATAACATTGGTTGTTTAAGATAGCAAAACTGGCACGAGCAATCAAGTAATCAGAATAGGCTACCGATGAGCCGCTTTTTCTAAATCTCTTGTAGAGTTTAGATTTTCGATGTTTGAGAATTGTCAACTATCGGGTAAACCACACAGGTTTATTAGACCTGTTTAGCTTACCAACCGGGACACATAAATCAAATAAAGAATATAAGGTATTGTAAAAAATACTGATTGCCACGTCCAAGTCGTCAGACTCGTAGAGGGGAGACCAGTCAGTATGGGATAAAAGCAGGGCGAGACCCTCAAAATCAGTTTTCCGAAATTGACGAACTCGACTCAAAGGCATTTTGACATTGCAACGCGTCCGGGAAGGTAAATTAATCAACAGCTCCAACGCAGGATGGTATAAGTCTTCGGGATAAGATATAGGCTGGGAACGGGAAACGGATGAAGATGATGAATCCAAAACAAAAATCAGATCAAGCATTTTATTAAGAGAATTTGGGATAGCATTAATTTGACTCAATGACATCCCAAGTAAGTCGATTAAAAATTCATTCGGGGCCGTGGGAGTCAGGGCACCAGAGTCAGGACAAGAAATCCAAGTAGCTTCAGCAATGTTGAAATCACCAAGAACTACAAGAAAATCGCGATCAGAAAGCAAGGCAGAGACAGAATGAATAGCAGATCGATGTGTCTCATAGATAGAGAGATCAGAGGAAGGAGGTATATAGGAACAAGTGATAAAAATTTTAATACCGTAAATATTTAGCTTTACAGCAATAAACTCTGTTTCAGAAGGAAAGTCAACATTCACAGCAATCAGCACTCCACCACCATGCCGAAGAGTACGGTCCTTTCTATAAATAGAATATGTACTACATAGAATTTCGGAATTGAGAATGTCTTGCCTTAACCATGTTTCAGTAAAGGCAATGACATGGAAAGGGAAAGAAAGACTATTAAGGTATAAGCTAGTGAGTTTACATTCTTTCTCTCCCTCTTACATTCTGATAGCCAAGTAAGAAGGAGGATGTTAGTTTTTTGAACTATCAGTAATTGGGAGAGTTACCTTAGAACCAACCACCGGAAGTGTAGATACAATCGGGGGCCGATTTTTTTTTCTTGCAGTATACTCTTTCACAATTATGTGTTCTGGCCAAAATTCTTTGCAGCATATGGTGCAAAAATCTTGATTCGAAACACTGATTTTAAAAGACGAAATGTTCCGATCATAAGCAAATTTGAATTTCTCCACCGTGACATTGGCATTCGATTTGGCCTTGATATAGACCTTGACATCATCTGATGTTAAATCAGGGGAAGCCTTGAAACAAATATTTGTTTTTAAGGTGGGACAGCAACAAATTTTTTAATTATATCCTCCACTGAGGCTGGTTTGGAAGACTCAGTCTGGGATAATTGAATATTTGGCTCTTTAGGTTTGATAGAGTTTTTTTGTTGATTAACATCAACACTACTAACCACCAAAGGAACCGAAGGATCGGGATCAGATAAGACAATATCCATGGGAGTTATTGTTATATCATCTAAGTTCTCGATAACTTTAGTAGAAGGGACATGAAGATTTTTATTTACTTTACCCTGTGGTATCGGAGCGTTTGGAGTATTTTCCAACGTCACAGAGCCCGATAACTGCCCAACGTTGGCCTTTTTACGCTTTGGAGAATCCTTGACGAGATTTTTCTCGCTAAGGTTTCTCTGAACCGATGAGAATTTTTCACACATTTTATTCAACTGACAGAAAACGCCCTCTAAGCCAAGCTGAGTTTCTATAAAGCTTGCAATGTCTTTTTTTTTCTCCAAACATGACCAACACGGCCACTCTAAATTAGTAACCTTCAAGAGGTCTGAGATACGGCCATTAATGCCAGCACATTGCTCATGAGCAACATTTGTGCACATCCAGCAGCAGACAAAACCCATTTTTGAGTTAGCACGGACTTGACAATTCGCATAGCAGCAAACAGACATTTTTATTGAATTTATTAAAAGAATATAAAAGTAAAAAAAATAAATAAATAAAAATAAAAAAATCTCTGCAGATAAATTGTTATTATTAAGATACAGGTCAACCCTAATGCGCAAATAGTAAAGCTACAAACAAAACTTACTTCACAGCTTCACAAACAAAAACGGCGCGAGCGCGACCACCGAAAGCAACAAGCAACGGAGAAAAGTTTGACCGCGACCAACACCAACACAAAAGAGCGCGTTAGAGTAAACGATCAAGAAACGGTTTAATGCACTGCAGTGAAAAAAGAGAGAGAGAGTGAGAGAGTGAGCGTAAAAGCACAAAAACAAAACAAAAGCAGGCGGCAGCAAGTTGAGCAAATTTTTCAGTATGCTGGACTGCAGTTTGTTGTTGTGCTTGGAAACACTTTAAAACAAATGCAAATTAAATCGTTAATTTAATGTCCACTTTGGGTTTGGTCGGATGCTGGAAGTTTTAAGGGGTCATGCAAGGGCAACAGGGCACAAAATAAGGACACAAACAACAAGAAAACGTAACATAGTTCTGGCTTAGGGCGACCCTGGACTCCATAGGTACTATGTGGTGGTGGTTCTTTAAGCCACCATGATGTTATACTCCCAAAAGTGTTTGCCATGGAACGCCATGAAGGGTGTACATTTTTCAGAGATACTGGTGGCCCGTACCACCAAGCATGCACGATTTCCACGTACTAAGCACCCCCTACACAACAATGCTCCTCATCCCCAAGGGATCACGATTAAGTATTACTTCTCGGGGATGGGATGCCTAAAAGGGCCGTCTCCTTATTCATCCAGCTCACGGACCATCCTTCTTTCTACATAAGTATCGCTCAGTGCTTCGCGTCGCTCTTTTTCGCACCTACGGAGATTCTTCTGGATGCAAACGATCCTCTGGACTACAGCATTCCAGTTCGAGTCAGATTCCATCATGTACGACACCAGCTCTTCCACTGATGGTAGAGGTGTTGCTCCTGCTAGATATCTCGGGCAGTGGTACAGGACATGCTCAGGATCTTTCGCACAGCCCAGACAGACCAGACATTGCGGCGTCTCCTCGTGCCTGTACTTAAACAAGTATTTCCTATACCCTCCGTGGCCGGTAAGGAACTTCGTCAGATAGAAATTAGTAGATCCTCCTCGTCATTCTATCCACCCCTGGATTCTTGGGATGAGCCTATGCGTCCATCCACCTTTGGTTCAGAAGGTCCACCTGGCCTGCCCCATGGCCAGGGCCGCCCGTCTCTCTGACCTCCTAACAGCTTCAGGCGGTGCGATGCCTCCCATAGACTCCCGCCAGGTGTGGATTTCCATCAGGTGCACAGGCATCATGAGCGACTGAGGCCACTATTTTTCCAAGAAATAGTCGCCTTGCACCCCTGGGTCCTCCCAGGTTTGGCAACATACGGGAGAGAGCTGATTGCAATTTTGCTGCTCTCTTACCGACATACTCGATATGAGGCCGGTAACACAGCCTGTTGTCCAGCATGACTCCGAGATACTTAATGTATGGCTTTGATCTGATGGTAACATTACAAACCTCCACCTCCATAAATTCAGTTTTTTTCCTGCTCGTTATGAGAACTGCCTCGGTCTTGTGCTCTGCCAGTTCCAGGCTTGCGTCCCGCATCCATGATGCTATTATCTTAACAGCTTCATTAGCTGCCTCTTCTACTTCTCGAATATGTTTTGCCACCACCACGAGGGCCACCACGTCTGCAAACCCAATAAGCTTACATCCCAGTAGTAGGTGCAGTCTAAGTACTTCGTCGTACATCACGTTCCACAGAAGGGGTCTCAATACTGAGCCCTGTGGAACACCTGCAGTGACGTTATATCGTTTAAGTCCCTCCTCTGTGTCATATTCCAAAGTCCTGTCTGAAAGATAACTCGCTATAATTAGGGAATTCAGGATGCGCGTCCAGCTCGCCGACACCAACACTGCTTAGCGTTCCATCTGGCTTCTCTTTTCGATGTATTTCAGAGTAATTTGCCTCTCCTTTAGCAGATATGACTATGGCGTCTGGTCTGCTTTTCTCCGCCATTCATCTCTTGCCAGGGTTGCTCTCCTTATTTTTCTTCTTCCGTACCGTGGTTCATCCGTGACTTGAGTGCAGGTCGAAACCTGCGTCGTCACCATTCCCTTACTTCTCTTGGTGGAGGGTGCACCCGCTCCAGGATTCTGCTTTCTCTTGCTATCGATGGCCTTTCCGAAGATTGGCGACGTCTGGGAAGCTTGGTGCATCCGTATCACGGCCTTCGCCCTATTGTCGTGTAGCTGTATAGCTACAAGCTCGTATAGGGCCCTGATGCTCTCGATCGAGTCACGCATCGGCTGGTGAATCGACCGTCTCTTACCATATTCCATCATCTCGACCAGCTTCGAGATTTATTCTTCTGAGCGCTGTTCTGTTGTGTTGCTCCACAGGCTCCCTCGCCCCCTGGATTAACTCTTGAACGGCTGGAGTCGAAGTTTTGGTCGGCGACCTTAACACCTTACTGCTTCTAGCAAATCCAGCACAGGGGTTCTGTGAAAGAATTCTAAAAGCCTCTTTCTCTCCTTCAATTTTGTGGGTTGTTTGTGTATTCATGCTTTTGGGTCCCAACTCCTGGGCCGTTGTCTCAGGTCGTTGTACTGTCGCGTTGTAATCCCGTGGTTATCTATGCATGCAGTGAGGCCACGCTAGGGTTGACACCCGCCTTCATGGGGTCGGGCAAACAGAGCCAGATCCGCGTTAATCAGGAATATTACATCTGATTCGGTACTGTCAACTTAATGACTACGAGCCCGAGATCGTATCCTGGAGACTTGCTATGTCTTAACGGGACGGAGGCGGTAACAGCATTAGCCTATCAGCCATTTCGGCTAGATTTCACTCCGCTTACTCAAGTGATAGAATACTGCTTACTGTCAGCCCTGGTTTCGTCTATTCCAGAAGGGGTTCCAGAAGTCCTACCCGAGGCATAACTGGACTCTGCCTTAGAACCATTTAGTCGCCTCTTACGACAAGCTATGGCATGCTGAGGTGGGTATTCTGTGAAACCGCCCACCACACGGTGGCCGCAAATGGCCGTCACTTACTCCTGTGTATGTGTATGTTTGCCTGTGTACGGGTGTGTGTGTATGTAAGCCTGTGTGTGTGCCTGTGCGTGTGTATATTCCTGTGTGTGTGTGCGTATGCCTGGGTGTGTGTGCCTGTGTGTGTGTGTAAGCCTGGGTGTGCGTGCCTGTGTGTATATGAAAGCCTGGGTGTGTGTGTGCGTATATGCTTGTGTGCGTGCGGGTGTCGATGCCGGGTGTGTGTGTGTGTGTATGCCTATGTCGATGCCTGGTGTGCGGGGTGTGTGTATGCTTGTGAGTGTTTTTTTTTTTTTTAATTCATTTATTAACTCTAAATAAGTAACTATTCTATGTACTATCGTATATAATACAATAAGGTGGTTTTAGAGGTTTCGAGAAGTAGTGACATTTGCGGAACGGCCGTTAGGTATTGTGTCGCAAACGCCTTTGCTCCTCCTACTCCCGGTGCCCGTTACGCTCGCGCTCGGCCTTCCGCAGTTCCGTCATGACGGCAACCGCAAAGCCGCTAAATGCTTCCCAATTTCCGCTACTTGCTAGTATGAGCCGTACGAGGTTCCCTACCTCGATGGCACAACCAAAAATCCTTTCCAATTCTAAGCGAAGCCCTGCGAATCGAACGCAGTGGAACAGCACATGCTCCGCATCCTCAATGAAGCTACTCCCGCAGTAGGTGCAGAAGGGAGCATCCTCTTGACCGAAGCGGTATAGATACCCGCGGAAGCAGACATGTCCGCTGAGGAGCTGGGTGATGTGGAAATTCACCTGTCCATGTCTTCTGTCCAGCCACTCAGATAGACTTGGGATTAGGCGGTGTGTCCATCGCCCTTTAGAGTATGAATGCCATCGCCGCTGCCAGTTAGCCAAAGTGCGCGATTTGGCCGAGGTGCGCGCTGCCTTCTTGTAGGCCACTGGATGGTCCCTGCCATGAGTCTCCTCATAGACCTCTGTAACTTCTCTGGCTATCTCGGCTATGGGGGCAACTCCAGCTAGCAACAGACACGCTTCGTCCGAAATTGTTCTGAAGCCGCTACACACCCTGATCGCCCCTAGTCGGTGAGTAGCCGTTAGTCCACGGGAGTAGCTGTCGTAGCGGAAGCTAGGGTGCCAAATAGGTGCCGCGTACAACATCACCGCCCTAATCACGCTGGAAATTAAAGCTCTCCTATACTGCTTCGGGCCTCTCGTATTTGGCATAATACGCGATAGAGCACGGTTTGTTACAACAGCTTTCGAGATGGCCCACGCCAAATGCACTTTAAAGGAAAGCTTTGTGTCCAGCATCACTCACAGGTACATGATTGCTCTCTTTGATATGATGGGCGTATTTACCACTATAATGGTTGCTGATTCCACCACTTTTCTACTGCTTATGAGTACAGGGCCTCCAAGATGCAACTCCATTTTGCCGTGTTGAACGCGTTTTTATACCCTTAACCCATAAAATGGGTAAATAAGGGTATAATGGTTTTGTGCAAAAGTATGTAACAGGCAGAAGGAAGCATCTCCGACCCTATAAAGTATATATATTCTTGATCAGCATCAACAGCCGAGACGATATGGCCATGTCCGTCTGTCCGTCTGTCTGTCCGTCTGTATGAACGCGTAGATCTCAGAGACTACATGAGCTAGAGACTTCAGATTTTGTATTTGAGTTCTCCTATACCATGAGCAGAACAAGTTTGCTTCAAATTATCGATAGCTCTTCTGGTTTCCGATATACACATGGAATCGATAACAATAAAATATCGAATTTGGAAAAACTAAATAAGAGGGTTGAAGTAATGGTTAATGATAGAACTTTTCTGAAAATTTCGTCCAAATCGGTTTAGAAACACCGGAGTTATCGAGTTTAATCGATTGAAGCTAAGTCAGTATAGTCAAAGTCAATTATGAATTTATTTTATTTATTGCAACTGGGTTCAAGGTATCTTCTCGTCGGACTCTTCCGACTAGAGCCTTCTTATTTGTTTATTAATATTTAGCTATAATATCAAAAAACATTTGATTTTATTAAAGTTTTCATATTAAGAAACATGTCAAAATACTTATGCCGCCATGCATTCCTGAAAATAAATTTTTAGTATTACTTCTATTATAATTTTTTTTATGACTCTTTAAGTATTTGCAAAATAAATTAACTTGTCTTTATACCATATTTATTTTAAATTTTTTCAATGCTCATTTAAAAAGTAACTAACGTAAAAGCAAGGTAATTTCTTTGTCAAAATACTTATGCCGACGACTGTACTTTATGGGGCCGAAGATGCTTCATTCTGCCTGTTACATACTTTTGCACAAAACCATTATACCCTTTTTACCCATTTTATGGGTTCAGGGCATAAAAAGTGTGAGCAAAACAGAAATGCACTAGACGAATGATGAATGTTGGATACAACCTAATAATATATAAAAGCCATTTTGGATATGTAGTTACAGAATATATTTGCCATAAATGTATATTTTGATTATTTTGATAAGCAAAGGCTGGCATTAGCACACAATTTAACAAGTGGGAACGTTGCAGTCGGACGCAACCGACTGCGGCATACTCGATACCAGTATTAAAACAGGTAAAAAGAGGCCTGATTGCAAAGGGGTACGGATGGGGCAGGGGTGTACGCTGCCTTAAAGATTCTCCGATGCAGATGGGGATGCCACCAATTATCATCCTTCCAAATTTGGTGACTCTAGCTGAAAGTTTGTAAGAGCTGTCGAAAGGGGGGCTGGGGGCGGTATGGGTGGGCGTGGCATCCAAAAATTTGATGCAGATCTGTGTGGAATGTCAATTGCTATCTTCATACCAAATTTGGTGACTCTAGCTCGAAAATTGTTAAAAGTGGGGAAAGGGGGGCTGGGGGCGGTATGGGTGGGCGTGGCATCCAAAGTTTTGCTTCAGATCTTTGTGAAATGTCAATTGCTATCTTCATACCAAATTTGGTGACTCTAGCTCAAAGTTTGTAAAAAGTGTGGAAAGGGGGGCTGGGGATGGGATGGGTGGGCGTGGCATCCAAATTTTTGCTGCAGATCCTTGTGGAATGTCAATTGCTACCTTCCTTCCAAATTTGGTGACTCTAGCTCAAAGTTTGTAAAAAGTATGGAAAGGGGGGCTGGGGGCGGTATGGGTGGGCGTGGCATCCAAATTTTTGCTGCAGATCTATGTGGAATGTCAATTGCTACCTTCATACGAAATTTGGTGACTATAGCTCAAAGTTTGTAAAAGGTGGGGAAAGAGTGTGGAAGGGGTGCGCGTGGCTCCAAAACTTTGATGCAGTTTTTTGGGGTTCGTTACCAGCTATCTTCCTACCAAATTTGCTGGCTCTAGCTCACAAATCTGGAAGATACACGCATTCTCGTTCTTGACGAAGCGTTGGGGCAGCTGGGGGCGGCTAGGGCGGTATTGGTGGGCGTGGCATCCAAACTTTTGATGCATTTTTTTGGGGGTCATCATCGTCTATCTTGGCACCAAATTTGGTGGCTCTAGCTCAAAAATTGTGGGAGATATAGGCTTTTTTGACTTTAAAATGCGGGGTGGCTGGGGGCGAAATGGGGGGCATGGCTCAAAAATTTTTGATGCAGATTTTTGGGGGTTGCTAGTAGCTATCTTCTTAACAAATTTGGTAGTTCTAGCTGTAAGGGTGTGTTAAATATGCGGATTAATCGTTTTTGAGTTATCGAATTTATCGATTTGCCAGCCCCCCAGTTATCGTAGAACCCCAATCTTGACACTTTCAATTACTATCCCATAGATAAAGAGAATTGCAAAGATAAAAGTCTCTAGCTTGAAGGGTGTGGAAAAAACTTGCGTTCATACAGACGGACAGACAGACAGACGGACAGACACCATGACGGACATTGCACAAACCCAATATAATCTTTACCTTCGGTATCGAGTATAAAAATAATACACACACATTTACAGTTTAACATAGCGGACTTCTTTAATAACAGAATAAACTGACGAATGATGAACCCAAATACAACAAGTGGAAACTTTGCAGTCGTTACCAGTTTTAAAACCGGTAAAAAGAATCCTGATTGCAAAGGGGTGCAGATGCGGCAAGGGTGTACGCTTCCTTAAAGATTCTCCGATGCAGATGGCGATGCCACCAGCTATCTGCCTTCCAAATTTGGTGATTCAAACTCAAAGTTTGTAAAAGGTGAGGAAAAGGGGATTGGGGCGGAATGAGTGGGTGTGGCATCCAAATTTTTGATGTAGATCTTTGTTGAATGTCAATTGCTACCTTCATACAAAGTTGGGTGACACTAGCTCAAAGTTTGTAAAAGGTGTGGAAAGGGGGGGCTGGGGGCAGATTGGGTGGGTGTGGCATCCAAAGTTTTGCTGCGGATCTTTGTGGAATGTCAATTGCTATCTTCATACCAAATTTGGTGACTCTAGCTCTAAGTTTGTGAAAAGTTGGAAAAGGTGGGTGGAATAGGTGGACGTGGCTCTTAAACTTTGATGCAGTTTTTTGGGGGTCGTTGCCAGCTACCTTCCTACCAAATTTGGTACATACATGCATTCCCGTTTTTGACGAAGCGCTGGGGCAGCTTGGGGCGGCTAGGGTGATATTTGTGGGCGTGGCATTCAAACTTTTGATGCAGTTTTGGGGGGGTCATCATCATTTATCTTAGCACCAAATTTAGTGCATCGCGTTCAAAAACCGTTGGGGATATAGGCTTTTTGAATTAAAAATGCGGGGGCTGGGGCGAAATGGGTGGGCGTGGCTCCTAAATTTTTGATGCATGTTTTTGGGGGTTGCTAGTAGCTATCTTCTTACCAAATTTGGTTGTTCTAGCTGTAAGGATGTGCAAAATATGTGGATTTATCGGTTTTGCGTTATCGAATTTATCGATTTGCCAGCCCCCCAGTTATCGTAGAGCCCCCATCTTGACACTTTAATTTACTATCCCGTAGATTAAGAGAACTGGAAAGTTTTAAGTCTCTAGCTTGAAGGGTGTGGAAAAACTTGAATCAATACGGACGGACAGACACCATGACGGACATTGCACAAAACCAATATTCTCTTTACCTTCGGTAACGAGTAAAAAAAGTAAGCCCAAATTCAACAAAATATTATTTGTGTTCCAGAAAACGTGCTCATAGCAATAATACAAGTACAAACACACCAACAAACGTGTTATCACATCGATTAGTAAACAAAGTAAGTCTGTATTAGCACAAAACAAAATAAAAACAAGTAAGAAGGCTCTAGTCGGGAGAGCCCGACTAGAAGATACCCTGAACCCAGTTGCAATAAATAAATTAAATTTATGTAAGACTTTGGTATACTGACTTAGCTTCAATCGATTAAGTTCAATATCTCCGGTGTTTCGCAACCGATTTGGACGAAATTTTCAGCAAATTTCTATCATTACCCATTTCTTCAACCCTAATTTGTAGATTTTCCAAATTCGATAGTTGTTGTTATCGATTCCATGTGTATATCGGAAACTAGAATAGCTATCGATAATTTGAAGCAAACCTGTTCTGCTCATGGTATAGGAGATTTTATATCCAAAATCTGAAGTCTCTAGCTCTTGTAGTCTCTGAGATCCACGCGTTCATAAAATGGGTAAATAAGGGTATAATGGTTTTGTGCAAAAGTATGTAACAGGCAGAAGGAAGCATCTCCGACCCCATAGTGTGTATATATTCTTGATCAGCATCAACAGCCGAGACGATATAGCCATGTCCGTCTGTCCGTCCGTCTGTCCGTCTGTCTGTCCGTCCGTCTGTCCGTCTGTATGAACGCGTGGATCTCAGAGACTACAAGAGCTAGAGACTTCAGATTTTGTATTTGAGTTCTCCTATACCATGAGCAGAACAAGTTTGCTTCAAATTATCGATAACTATTCTGGTTTCCGATATACACATGGAATCGATAACAACAAAATATCGAATTTGGAAAATCTAAATATAAGGGTTGAAGTAATGGTTAATGATAGAACTTTTCTGAAAATTTCGTCCAAATCGGTTAAGAAACACCGGAGGTATCGAGCTTAATCGATTGAAGCTAAGTCAGTATAGTCAAAGTCAATTATAAATTTAATTTATTTATTGCAACTGGGTTCAGGGTATCTTCTAGTTCGAATCTTCCGACTAGAGCCTTCTTACTTGTTTATTAATATTTAGCTATAATATCAAAAAACATTTGATTTTATTAAAGTTTTCATATTAAGGAACATGTCAAAATACTTATGCCGCCATGCATTCCTGAAAATAAATTTTTAGTATTACTTCTATTATACTTTTGTTATGACTCTTTAAGTATTTGCAAAATAAATTAACTTATCTTTATACCATATTTATTTTAAATTTTTTCAATGCTCATTTAAAAAGTAACTAACGTAAAAGCAAGGTAATTTCTTTGTCAAAATACTTATGCCGACGACTGTACTTTATGGGGCCGAAGATGCTTCATTCTGCCTGTTACATACTTTTGCACAAAACCATTATACCCTTTTTACCCATTTTATGGGTTCAGGGCATAAAAAGTGTGAGCAAAACAGAAACGCACTAGACGAATGATGAATGTTGGACACAACCTAATAAAATATAAGTGCCATTTTGGATATGTAGTTACAGAATATATTTGCAATAATTGTATATTTTGATTATTTTGATAAGCAAAGGCTGGCATTAGCACACAATTTAAAAATAATACACACACATTTACAGACTAACATAGCGGACTTCTTTAATAAGAGAATGAACTGACAAATGATGAACCCAAATACAACAAGTGGAAACTTTGCAGTCGTTACCAGTATTAAAACCGGTAAAAAGAATCCTGATTGCAAAGGGGTGCAGATGCGGCAGGGGTGTACGCTTCCTTAAAGATTCTCCGATGCAGATGGCGATGCCACCAGCTATCTTCCTTCCAAATTTGGTGATTCTAGCTCAAAGTTTGTAAAAGGTGAGGAAAAGGGGATTGGGGCGGAATGAGTGGGTGTGGCATCCAAATTTTTGATGTAGATCTTTGTTGAATGTCAATTGCTACCTTCATACCAAGTTGGGTGACACTAGCTTAAAGTTTGTAAAAGGTGTGGAAAGGGGGGGGGGCCTGGGGCAGATTGGGTGGGTGTGGCATCCAAAGTTTTGCTGCGGATCTTTGTGGAATGTCAATTGCTATCTTCATACCAAATTTGGTGACTCTAGCTCGAAGTTTGTGAAAAGTGGGAAAAGGTGGGTGGAATAGGTGGGCGTGGCTCCAAAACTTTGATGCAGTTTTTTGGGGGTCGTTGCCAGCTGCCTTCCTACCAAATTTGGTAGATACATGCATTCCCGTTTTTGACGAAGCGCTGGGGCAGCTTGGGGCGGCTAGGGTGATATTTGTGGGCGTGGCATTCAAACTTTTGATGCAGTTTTTTGGGGGTCATCATCATTTATCTTAGCACCAAATTTAGTGCATCGCGCAAAAACTGTTGGGGATATAGGCTTTTTGAATTAAAAATGCGGGGGCTGGGGGCGAAATGGGTGGGCGTGGCTCCTAAATTTTTGATGCATGTTTTTGGGGGTTGCTAGTAGCTATCTTCTTACCAAATTTGGTTGTTCTAGCTGTAAGGATGTGCAAAATATGTGGATTTATCGGTTTTGCGTTATCGAATTTATCGATTTGCCAGCCCCCCAGTTATCGTAGAACCCCCATCTTGACACTTTAATTTACTATCCCGTAGATTAAGAGAACTGGAAAGTTTTAAGTCTCTAGCTTGAAGGGTGTGGAAAAAACTTGAATCAATACGGACGGACAGACACCATGACGGACATTGCACAAAACCAATATTCTCTTTACCTTCGGTAACGAGTAAAAAAAGTAAGCCCAAATTCAACAAAATATTATTTGTGTTCCAGAAAACGTGCTCATAGCAATAATACAAGTACAAACACACCAACAAACGTGTTATCACATCGATTAGTAAACAAAGTAAGTCTGTATTAGCACAAAACAAAATAAAAACAAGTAAGAAGGCTCTAGTCGGGAGAGCCCGACTAGAAGATACCCTGAACCCAGTTGCAATAAATAAATTAAATTTATGTAAGACTTTTGTATACTGACTTAGCTTCAATCGATTAAGTTCAATATCTCCGGTGTTTCGCAACCGATTTGGACGAAATTTTCAGAAAATTTTTATCATTACCCATTTCTTCGACCCTCATTTTTAGATTTTTCAAATTCGATATTTTTTGTTATCGATTCCATGTGTATATCGGAAACCAGAATAGTTATCGATAATTTGTAGCAAACTTGTTCTGCTTATGGTATAGGAGAACTTATATTCAAAGTGTGAAGTTTCTAGCTTATGGAAAATCTAAATATGAGGGTTGAAGTAAAGGTTAATGATAGAACTTTTCTGAAAATTTCGTCCAAATCGGTTAAGAAACACCGGAGGTATCGAGTTTAATCGATTGAAGCTAAGTCAGTATAGTCAAAGTCAATTATAAATTTAATTTATTTATTGCAACTGGGTTCAGGGTATCTTCTAGTCGGACTCTTCCGACTAGAGCCTTCTTACTTGTTTATTAATATTTAGCTATAATATCAAAAAACATTTGATTTTATTAAAGTTTTCATATTAAGGAACATGTCAAAATACTTATGCCGCCATGCATTCCTGAAAATAAATTTTTAGTATTACTTCTATTATACTTTTGTTATGGCTCTTTAAGTATTTGCAAAATAAATTAACTTATCTTTATACCATATTTATTTTATGGGGCCGAAGATGCTTCATTCTGCCTGTTACATACTTTTGCACAAAACCATTATACCCTTTTTACCCATTTTATGGGTTCAGGGCATAAAAAGTGTGAGCAAAACAGAAATGCACTAGACGAATGATGAATGTTGGAGACAACCTAATAAAATATAAGTGCCATTTTGGATATGTTGTAACGAACCTAAAATTGTCACGCGGTTTTTAGCTGGGCTAACTCTCGCGGTGCTAAGTGTTCGTGCCAACAAATTTATATTTGTGGCGGCTGCGGCAATAATAACACAATTAGGTTTTGCTTTTTATAAATATATTTTAAAACTGCACTCTCTGCTAGTTTTCACGTTGGGTTTTACAATTGAGCTGAGCACTTAATGATATTTCTTATTAGAGTTTAGGAAGTCGTACGGATCTTGTGTCGTGGTTTTATTTGCAATGCTGGCGCTCTCGTTGCACCAAATATTCAGAGTCAATGTTACGCCTACTAAACGAGGTTTTAGCTAGCAACGCCCGAATTCGCCAGGCTCTACTATGGCCTCCTTGTTACCACAAGGATTTCGCCAATAGTCTCGCCTACTCTCAGGCTCTGGCTTCAGCTTCACCTGCCCTTCGCCAGGTTCACTTGTCTGATACTTGGTTTTAAATTGAGGTTGCTTTGCAAATGCAACGCACCACAAGGCTTGATAAATTCCGCGTATCGATTTCTTAGTAAAATGTTTGTTAATCGCTAAGGACACGATCTGCTTTGTCCTTATTGCAATATGAATCCTTTTAATTCTTAAATTATTCTTTCGCGTAGGATTTCTTGCCCTCTGAGTCCTTTGTTCACTTTATGTTTCGCGCTGACATTCCACTTCGCACTCACACTAACTTTGTATTCACTCTTGTACTAACTCTTGTACTGACTCTTGAACTGCCTTGCCGCTCTGTCAAAGGCGGCTCCTTTTATACCCTTGTGCTGTCTCGCTGGACCGGGGCCTGTCAGCGCTGCCAATGTCGCGCCAAAGGCAAAGGTGGCGTGATCGTTCCAGTGAGATTTGCCTAGCAACAACGGTTCCTCGTTGCTGATCACGCCTGTCGTTGGTGCGACGGTGATCACTATATCTCGTGGATGCACCGCTCGCACACCAACGGCACTTTGCAACGAATTCGCCGCAACTCAGGTACGGCTGAGGCTATAAATGCAATCACCTTCTGTGAGGCGCTATACGTGAATATGGCTCCTCACCAGAGCTCGCAAATGACGCTCAACACATTCTTTTGTTGCCCTCCTTTCCGCATAAAGACGGAAAAAATAACGCGCCCTCCGTCTCTCTCTGAGCAAAACACTTTTTTTCGTTTCTCTGGTGTTCTTTGTTTCGTGTTTTCCATTGAGCAAACAAACAAAACAGTTGTGCAATAACAACTTGAGAAGAGACAAATTTTCGTTGCTCATCAAATGAGCCTCCGCAAATGAGCAAAATGTTAAAAGTGGAAGCAAAAAGAGTCTTTTCCTTATGCATGTATGTGTGTAATTTTGTATACTAGCCTAGTAAACCGACGCACACACCCAAGCAAAACACACAAAAACACGCATACATACGCAAAAGAGACTTTTGCGTTTGTGCTCACCCAAAACTCTCCTCAGAAGACACGAGCAAAACGAAAACGAAAAAAACTGTCATTGCTCGAGCATTCCACTCATTGATCAAGAACAGAAATGACTGTGTTTTTTCGCTCGCTTTTAGCAATCTAAAAAGCAAGGTAAGTAACATATTTTCGCGCCTTGCGCCATTTCCACCATGTCCTAAGTCATGTTCTCTTTTCCAGGCCATGCCGTTTTGCCGCTCGCGCTGGATCACACACACATTTTATGTGAGTATGCTTCCAGCAAATTTCACACCCCCCCCCCCCCCCCCTCTTGCAGTTTAATCCACCTGCTCTTCTTTAATTCTTTTTCAGGTTAAAATAAATGTTCATCTATATATATTTTTTATATATTTTTTTTTATTGTGCTTGTTAGTGTTATTTGCGTCTTTTTCTACTCTGGCACAAAGGCCCGCGTGCCTCTGGCCGAAATCCGCACGCGGTATCTTTGGCCGTGCGCCCAAACTATACGCGACGTGCGCCTGTCGCTCCCTCCTGCTGCGGCTGCTATTACCTCTGGTGTCCAGTCCCCTAGTGCCACCTCTCTCCATCCCGAAGCCGCCAGTGGTGCGGACGACTGCCGCTGTAGCACGGGGCGAGCCGGCCGTTCCCCAGATGGACACGAAGCCGCATTGGGCGCCCATGTTGGTGGCGGAGGCGGTGTCCCGGGGCGAGGCGGCGTGCCCACCTGCAGCGGTGTCGGCCACTCCCAGGGTGTCTTCCGGTTCGTCGGGCTGGTGGCCGTGTTGCCTGGTGCTTGGGGTGGTGCCTGTAGTATTGGGGCGGTGACGGCGTTCGGGGTCGTGGTGGCGTCGACTCCCTTATAAAATCGTCGCGGGGGGGTGCCACCTCCTCGCACCACTCTACCACCGCGATCGCTTTGTGGTACCACCTACCATCCGCGTACCGCTTCTCCCTCGAGACGGTCACCGTCGGTGGTTGCGCCTCCTCGGGCTCTGGTTTCGTTTCACCCTCCGACTCGGACGATATCGAGATAACCTCGTCCTCCGCGTCCGACACCTCCACTCCGCGTGGGAAAGGCGATGGCGGTCGTGCTGGACGCCACTCCGGGGGTGGAGTATCCGGCAGCGGCGGTAAGGTGACCCGCTCCGGGCTGGCTGGGCCCACATGCTCATCCTCACGGGTCGGCGGTGCCTCCGGGTGGCACATCCGGACCCATTCGGGATTTACCTCTATGAAGTCCGTCGGCGGTGCAGCCCCTTCCGACCACTGGGCCAGCGTCGACGTCCACCTCCCAGTCGCTGCTACTCCAATCCTCGCCGTAAGCCCTGCGCACCCAATCGCGCTCTTCCTCCAGCTCCTGGCGGCGGCAACGCTCCCGTTCGGCCGCCTCCCGTTCCTCAGCAGATTCCAAAATGGGCGACGCCCGCAGTTCCAGCACATCGGGTGACGCCTCCCGCTGCGGCTCGACTCGCACATAGGGCTGTCCGGCCCAACGCCCTCGACGTGCCACGTTCCTGCGCCCCCTTGCGCTGGCACCCATGGCTGCGATGTCTACCACATGCACATCTCCCGCTGGTGTGCGAGGATGCACCCGTGGATCACGGCCCGATACAGGACTGCCCTTCTTGCTCCGGTGTTGTTGTTGAAATTCTCCATTGTCCTAGTGAGTGCTCAAATTTTGCATGTTACGGTATCCTTCCCACAGGCGACCGCCATGTTTTGTCAGCGCTCTCTGTGTGATATCGCCAACCTTTTCCATTAACCGTTTTCTAGCAGCGTTTGTTTCGCACACATTTTCGCCGCGTTCAGGTTCGGTTTTTGTAATGCCCTTGGTTGGGCCGTGGCTCTTATTATTATTATTTTTTTTTCTCTAACATCCATTCTTCCCGCCCACACATTCATTGTTGTCTGTTATTTTTAATAAATATGTAATACCTTACATATTTATTTTTATTATTTATATGATATGTAATACCATACATATTTATTTTTGTTATTGTTTAATAAATATGTAATACCTTATATACTTATTTTTATTATTTATATATCTGTTAAATGTGTTGAGTAGGGAAAATATTTCATATGTATTAATACATATTCACCCCCTTTTTTTTCAAAAAAAAAACCAAATCAACTAATGTTTTTTTTTTTTGTTATTTATAGGAGGTGATGGAGATTCAGGTGAGTAAATGAGATACGTCCTTAACAAAGCCAATTATTAACCGATCTTTTCTTTTCCAGATGTTCATAAAAAAAAAAATTTTATTTTTTGTTCTAGGGTCTTAAACTGATTTGTGCCACCCAAAATTTTTTTTTTATTATCTCACCCGTTGTTTGTTTCACCTTCGTGGGGTTTGATGTCACCTATGTGTGCGGTCCGATCCTTTCACCAGTTTTCCCCTGTAGCTTACAGATTACAGGTGACACAAAATTTATTATAGTGTATGGTCCGGCAAATTTAGGAGCAAGCTTTGCAGCGAAGCCTTCCGCTGCTTTTGACAGGTGGTGTTGTTTCACCCATACCTTGTCTCCTACGGATGGTTTCCACTGCCGTCTCCGTAGGTTGTAATGCCTTGTTTGGTCCTGAGCGGCCTTTTCTAAACTCCTGCGCACCAATTCAAAAACTTCTCTAAGTTTTTTCGCATTGTCGCTGGGTGTTTGTGTCGGTTGCCCTGTGCCGAGTGTAACGTTGTCGTACAGCGCATTTGGCAACCTTGGTTCACGCCCTTGCGTGATAAACGCTGCACTGTAGCCCGTAGACGCCGATACGCTGGTGTTAATGGCCAGTGACAACTCTGGCAAAAATTCATCCCAGCACCGATGGTTATAAAGTCAGCACACACGGTACTCTATGGCTCTTCAGGGATTTGTGTCAACATCTTTCCTGCCGCTGCCATTTGACTTGGCTTATATTGTTGACACGTTTCGCAGTTGTGCACATATGTGCGTACGTCCCTATATAAGCCTGGCCAGTAGTAGCGTGTCGCTACTCTTGCTATCGTTTTCCGGCTTCCCAAATGACCGGCTGTGGCTGCGTCAGGATTCTCCAGTAATACAACCTTCCTTTTACTTTTGGGTACACAAAGCTTCCAAGCTTCCACATCTCCGCCTCAAGCGCGATGTGGGATGTGTCTGTACAGGTTGCCATTTTCCTCCATGTAATCCGGATATTTCCTCGGATTTTGCGCGATTTCCTTTTTTAATTTTTTAATCCATTTGTAATTTGCGTTGTCTGCCTCAATCCCTTCTGTTGCAATTTTTACTAGGCAGCATGTCTCCGGAAGTGGCTGTCTCGAAAGTGCATCGGCTACGACATTGAGGTTGCCTTTTCGGTATTTGACTTCAAAGTCGTATTGTTGCAGTTCAAGCGCCCAACGCGCTATTTTGCCTGATGGACTTTCAATTGAGTTTAGCCACTTCAGCGCCATGTGGTCCGTTATGACCACAAAATGGTAGCCTTCCAGGTATGGCCGTAGCTTTCTGATTCCCCACACTATGGCTAGACACTCTTTTTCAGTTGCCGAATAGTTCCGTTTAGTTTAGTTTAGCTCCGTTTAGTGTCCTACTGGCGTACGATATTACCCTTTCACCTTGCTCCGAAGGTTGGGTCAATATCGCACCCAGGCCATAGTTACTTGCACCCGTCTGCAAGCAAAATGTTTTTGAGAAATCTGGGCATGCCAATACTGGGGACTGAGTCAGCTTCTCTTTGACCGTGTCAAAAGCTACTTGCCGCTCCTCAGTCCACTCCCATTTTGCGCCTTTTTTCATCAATGCGTTCAGAGGTGCTACTTTCGTCGCAAAATCTGGTACGAAGCGCCTGTACCATGATGCTACGCCCAGGTATTGTCGTAACTCTTTTACGTTGCTTGGCGGCTTCAATTCTGCGATTGCAGCAACTTTTTCTGAATCTGTGCGAATTCCTTCCTCTGTGACTCTGTGGCCCAAATATTTCAATTCCTTTTTAAAGAAATCACATCTGTCCACGTTGATGCACAGATTTGCTTCCCGCAGCCGCCGAAATACCTCTTTGAGATTTTCCATATGCTCTCCGCGCGTTCTTCCGATGACTATAATGTCATCTAAATATGCAAACGCGTGTGGCATCATTTGTGGTCCAATAACGCGATCCAAAGCCCTCTGAAAAGTTGCCGGTGCCGAGTGTAACCCAAATAGCATTACTTTCCATTGATACAATGCTTTGCCTGGGACTGTAAATGCTGTCAGTGGTCGGCTCGCTTTCTCTATCGGGATCTGCCAGTACCCATCTTTCAGATCCAAGCTAGTGATGAAGTGGGCTTCACGTAGCTGGTCTAAAATGTGGTGGTAATGGTAAAATGGTAATGGATACGCGTCCTTAATGGATCGGCTGTTGAGTTGCCTGAAATCCACGCACAGTCGCCATTTGCCATTCTTCTTTTTCACCATCACGATTGGTGCGCTATGTGGGCTGTTTGATGGCTCTATGCAACCTTTCGCAAGGAGTTCCTCTACTTGCTGGTTAATTTCCCCTTGCATTTTTGGATTCTTTGGAAAATAACGCTGTTTTATAGGCCTGTCGTCGCTCATCACAATTTTGTGTTCCGTAATTTGTGATGTGCCCTTTAGGTGTTCGAAGGCTGCGACTTCCCGCAAAAGAAATTCATTAATTTCTTGATCCTCGTGTAGATTTTTGCTTTCAATATTTGGGTTTCTGACATCATGTAATGCTTCGTCTTGTTCGGTTGTATTCTGGACAACTGCCACCGACAGTCTCTCTTCCAGCTTTCCAACCTTGTGCCGTCGTGCTGGGATGGTGACCACCAATCCCGCACACTGCAACACTGTGCCCATGCCAGTCAGAAAATCCCAGCCCAGCACCAAATCGTCTATCACACCAGGCATAATTAGCAACGCTATTTTCAAACTGCGATGCCCGAGTCTTATTTCGACCGTTATTTGTTCTGTTATCCTGCTGTTATGTCCGTCTGCTAACTTCACCTGTCTGCTTGCGACGCTTCTCCGGCCTACAGTGCTCAGTCTACAAGCTAGCTCTTCGCTAACAAAGCTGCTTGTAGCCCCTGTATCGACTGTAGTTTTATACTGACACTCACCGATCCATACGGTGGCAGTCAACTGCGTCCCTTCGTCCTTCAGGTGACCGACTAGCGTCTCGGGGCGGACCTTTGCGGCTCCCACTCGCCCCTCGATGGCGAACGCCGCTGGCCGTTTCCCGACTGACAACACAGTGCTGTCCACTGACCGATTCTGCCACAGACCCAGCCGAACTCCAGCATTGGGTTTCGGCACTCTATCGCCTAGTGTCCCTCCTGTCCACACACGCGACATGCCCTTCCTGGGTTGTTTATGTGTGTCCTGGCAGGATTTTGCTGGGTCCTAGGTGTTGGGGTTGGCCGTTCGTCCATTCTTCCAGTGTGCTGGTTCTGCTCCTCCATGGCCATAAATCGTGTACGATTTGCACGATTCCGATGGTGATCGCGTCCATTTTGCTGCGTATCTCGGTGTTGTTGAGGCTGTTGTTGTTGATGTTGGCTGTATTGTTGTTGGGCTGTAGCACTTTGTAGCCTCAGTTTCAGCCTATCCTTTTCTAGTTCTTCGAATTCTTCTGCCAGTTGCATCAGCTGGGTCAAATTCGAGAACTGGTTTGGCCGTGCGTATCCGCGCAAGTCAGGAAGGCTGTTGGTGTAAATGGTGCGCACTTCCTTCTCTGTTGAGAGTCGTAGGGGTCTCATCAGAGTCTGCATCTCCACCATATAGACTTTAAAAGGCTCATCCAGAGTCGTAGGGGTCTCATCAGAGTCTGCATCTCCACCATATAGACTTTAAAAGGCTCATCCAGAGCTTGCCGCCGTCTGCGTACTTCGTCGTACAAATTTTCAAAATAGTCTCGAGGTAAGAAGTATTCTTGAAAACTGTCGACAAAATCCACCCATGTAGTCCAATGCCTGTTGTTAGCTATGTATGTAAGTGCCATTCCTTTCAGCAACTCCGGCATTGCTCTTGGAATTAAATTTAAGTTTAATCCATATGTGTCTGCCGACAAGAGTTCGAGAGGCTTCGAATAGTCCATCGAATCGAAACCTCCACTCTCGAACTTGTTTGGCTACTTTTTGGTATTCACTTGCCCTTGCATTGGTCTGATCGTGTGTGTGGGTGTGGCTACGCTCTCCTGGCTGTTGGGTTGTACTCCAGGGCGATCGGCGAGATTCCTGTAAATCTCGCGTCCTAGCCGCCGCGCTGGTGCATGGGACACTCAGCCTTGCTACGGCTATGCCGGCAAACTCCTTTTCCTCTTCGTATTCCCCTTCCTCGCGCATGAATTCGGGTTCTTTATTCGGCGACTGTCGGCTGTATGTTTTCGCCAGTTCGCTAATGCGAACGCTGCATGGAAGATTATTCTCATTTGGACTTACCCAGTCTCCGAACTGTCTTCTCATATTTTCGACAGTGCCTTCAAGCTCCAGACCGAATTCCACTCCGCGTTTCACTAGTGCATCCTTTTATAGATTGTAAACCCACGAACGCACCATATTGCCAACAAATTTATATTTGTGGCGGCTGCGGCAATAATAACACAATTAGGTTTTGCTTTTTATAAATATATTTTAAAACTGCACTCTCTGCTAGTTTTCACGTTGGGTTTTACAATTGAGCTGAGCACTTAATGATATTTCTTATTAGAGTTTAGGAAGTCGTACGGATCTTGTGTCGTGGTTTTATTTGCAATGCTGGCGCTCTCGTTGCACCAAATATTCAGAGTCAATGTTACGCCTACTAAACGAGGTTTTAGCTAGCAACGCCCGAATTCGCCAGGCTCTACTATGGCCTCCTTGTTACCACAAGGATTTCGCCAATAGTCTCGCCTACTCTCAGGCTCTGGCTTCAGCTTCACCTGCCCTTCGCCAGGTTCACTTGTCTGATACTTGGTTTTAATTTGAGGTTGCATTGCAAATGCAACGCACCACAAGGCTTGATAAATTCCGCGTATCGATTTCTTAGTAAAATGTTTGTTAATCGCTAAGGACACGATCTGCTTTGTCCTTATTGCACTCTTGTACTAACTCTTGTACTGACTTCTGTACTGACTCTTGAACTGCCTTGCCGCTCTGTCAAAGGTGGCTCCTTTTATACCCTGGTGCTGTCTCGCTGGACCGGGGCCTGTCAGCGCTGCCAATGTCGCGCCAAGGGCAAAGGTGGCGTGATCGTTCCAGTGAGATTTGCCTAGCAACAACGGTTCCTCGTTGCTGATCACGCCTGTCGTTGGTGTGACGCTGATCACCATATCTCGTGGATGCACCGCTCGCACACCAACGGCACTTTGCCACGACTTTTACGGTACGTGTTTTGCGGCTCCCATGTGCCAAACACGTACCTTAGCGCTGACATCCTGTGTCAGAGCGAGACAGCATGCGAATTCGCCGCAACTCAGGTCCGGCTGAGGCTATAAATGCAATCGCCTTCTGTGAGGCGCTATACGTGAATATGGCTCCTCACAATGTAGTTACAGAATATATTTGCAATAATTGTATATTTTGATTATTTTGATAAGCAAAGGCTGGCATTAGCACACAATTTAAAAATAATACACACACATTTACAGACTAACATAGCGGACTTCTTTAATAACAGAATAAACTGACGAATGATGAACCCAAATACAACAAGTGGAAACTTTGCAGTCGTTACCAGTATTAAAACCGGTAAAAAGAATCCTGATTGCAAAGGGGTGCGGATGCGGCAGGGGTGTACGCTTCCTTAAAGATTCTCCGATGCAGATGGCGATGCCACCAGCTATCTACCTTCCAAATTTGGTGATTCTAGCTCAAAGTTTGTAAAAGGTGAGGAAAAGGGGATTGGGGCGGAATGAGTGGGTGTGGCATCCAAATTTTTGATGTAGATCTTTGTTGAATGTCAATTGCTACCTTCATACCAAGTTGGGTGACACTAGCTCAAAGTTTGTAAAAGGTGTGGAAAGGGGGGGCTGGGGGCAGATTGGGTGGGAGTGGCATCCAAATTATTGATGCAGATCTTTGTGGAATGTCAATTGCTATCTTCATACCAAATTTGGTGACTCTAGCTCGAAGCTTGTGAAAAGTGGGAAAAGGTGGGTGGAATAGGTGGACGTGGCTCTTAAACTTTGTTGCAGTTTTTTGGGGGTCGTTGCCAGATACCTTCCTAACAAATTTGGTAGATACATGCATTCCCGTTTTTGACGAAGCGCTGGGGCAGCTTGGGGCGGCTAGGGTGATATTTGTGGGCGTGGCATTCAAACTTTTGATGCAGCTTTTGGGGGGTCATCATCACTTATCTTAGCACCAAATTTAGTGCATCGCGCTCAAAAACTGTTGGGGATATAGGCTTTTTGACTTAAAAATGCGGGGGCTGGGGGCGAAATGGGTGGGCGTGGCTCCTAAATTTTTGATGCAGGTTTTTGGGGGTTGCTAGTAGCTATCTTCTTACCAAATTTGGTTGTTCTAGCTGTAAGGATGTGCAAAATATGTGGATTAATCGGTTTTGCGTTATCGAATTTATCGATTTGCCAGCCCCCCAGTTATCGTAGAACCCCCATCTTGACACTTTAATTTACTATCCCGTAGATTAAGAGAACTGGAAAGTTTTAAGTCTCTAGCTAGAAGGTTGTGGAAAAAACTTGAATCAATACGGACGGACAGACACCATGACGGACATTGCACAAAACCAATATTCTCTTTACCTTCGGTAACGAGTAAAAAAAGTAAGCCCAAATTCAACAAAATATTATTTGTGTTCCAGAAAACGTGCTCATAGCAATAATACAAGTACAAACACACCAACAAACGTGTTAACACATCGATTAGTAAACAAAGTAAGTCTGTATTAGCACAATACAAAATAAAAACAAGTAAGAAGGCTCTAGTCGGATGAGCCCGACTAGAAGATACCCTGAACCCAGTTGCAATAAATAAATTAAATTTATGTAAGACTTTTGTATACTGACTTAGCTTCAATCGATTAAGTTCAATATCTCCGGTGTTTCGCAACCGATTTGGACGAAATTTTCAGAAAATTTTTATCATTACCCATTTCTTCGACCCTCATTTTTAGATTTTTCAAATTCGATATTTTTTGTTATCGATTCCATGTGTATATCGGAAACCAGAATAGTTATCGATAATTTGAAGCAAACTTGTTCTGCTCATGGTATAGGAGAACTTAAATACAAAATCAGAAGTCTCTAGCTCTTGTAGTCTCTGAGATCCACGTGTTCATACAGACAGACAGACGGACAGACAGACGGACAGACAGACGGAAAAACGGACATGGCTATATCGTCTTGGCTGTTGATGCTGATCAAGAATATATATACTTTATGGGGTCGGAGATGCTTCCTTCTGCCTGTTACATACTTTTGCACAAAACCATTATACCCTTATTTACCCATTTTATGGGTTAAGGGTATAATAAAAAAATGTGTGCGAGTATGTTTGTGTGTGTGTGTGTGTGTGTGTGTGTGTGTGTGTGTGTGTGTATGTGTGTGTGTGTGTGTGTGTGTGTGTGTGTGTGTGTGTGTGTGTGTGTGTGTGTGTGTGTGTGTGTGTGTGTGTGTGTGTGTGTGTGTGTGTGTGTGTGTGTTGATTCCGGGTTGATTCCGGTTAAACAAGTGCACAGGCACTTATAGTATGCTATGGTGCACGCGCAATTGACCCAAAAGACAAGAGCCAACCCAATTGCAAAGGCAAAAGTAAAAGCAAAAACGCACAGACAAAATGCGTGGAAATTCCTCGCGCCTTGACGTATGCAGCACAATTGCCACATTTTTCCACTGTAGACGTGTATTTGTGTATATTGAGCTAATTTTTTTTTTTTTTTTTTTTTTTCTTCATATTTATATTGGTTTTTCATTCCGACGCTCGTTCCCTACTCGTTCGTTGGTTGCTTTGTGTGTGTGTTTCTGACTCTGAGTTTTTAGCTCTGCTTGCTCGTTATCCTGGGCTTGTACCAATGACCGAGTAATGCTAGCTTATCATGGCTTTAATTCTTTCCCTCTCTCTCTCTGCGGCACAAGAAAGTGGCACACATGCCGAAGGCAGGAACCGAGCGCCAGTCACGATGACGCCGACTTGACCCGACAGTCCAACTGAACGAAAGTCGCACTCGATAAACGCACACGCGCTGCGGCAGTTGACAGTTTCAGTGAACCACGGAGACGAGCGGACTACGGGTAAAAAAAACTGCAGCAGTCAATGCAACACAAAATCCAAAGTTATCAACATAAATAAAAAATAAAAAAAATAAAGGAAAAACAAACACAGAAAATAAATTTTTTTATTTAAAGTATCAAAAAGGAAAAAGAACAAACAACAAACAGAGTAATCAGTATCGAGGTCACAAAACAGCCATAGCACAGAAAAAAACGAGAGAGCGAATTACAAAAAACTGCTTACAATTATTCAGAAGTGTTCTGAAATTCGTTTCAAGTTGAGCTGCAAACACAAAAATCTATTTTTATTTATGTACATCATCTATCCATATGCAGAAAGACTTGTGCATATAAAAAATAACTATTTTTTTATATTTGTTTTTTTTTTTTGCCATGAGGCAGACTTTGTGCGCAGGCAACAAAACGCTTTACATAAGTTTTCAAAGTTCCTCTGTAATTTTTGTATTTTTTTGAAGTGCTCGAAAAGTATAAACACAAACAATAAATAAAAGTGTTATTGTAACGCTACATTTGAACTTTATATATATATATATATATATATTGTTGTTCCTTAACGCGCGTTTAAGTAATAGCAAACAAGACTTGGCAGACGCGGTAGTAAATGTATGCGAGTGTGTTTGTTAAAACGTGTAGCATTCTTTGTGTGACCAAAAATGATATATATATATGTGTGTGTATGTTAGTGAGAGTATTTTAAGAGGTTCGCATTTGTGTGTGTGTGTGTTTTGCGAATACGAATTCATAACTTGTAATTTGTATAAAATGGTAGCACTCAAGTTGGCAACAAAAATTGTACAAAACACACACATAGCCATACCACTCTCACACACAAGCATGCCTGCGTACTCGTGTGTGTGGTGTGCCTTTTGTGTGTGTGCGTTTGGACTTTCGATTTTTCGTTGCTTGTCATTTACTTATCGCTGTTGGTGTTGTGTGCCTTCTTAAATTATTCATTCACATATACTAAACACGCGTATTTATATTTATTTATATTATATATAAATATATATGCATGTGTATTTTTTGTGTAATTTAACTGTATTTGACATGTATCTTTTGAAGCGCGAATATGCCATTTGTATGCAACTCAACTCAACAGCAGAAAGCAGAGCCGCATTCCAACACTCACACGCTACTCAATAGAGTAGGGCCTCTCAGGGAGCAGACAAATTGGTAGGGCTAAGTCACTCAGCTAGGCTGGTAGCGCTGGCGCTCGCTAACTGGCTAAGGTTAGGCAGCGTGCAAGCCTCCTTCTCCTCCTCCACATACACTAATACACGCACATATACACACACACACACACACACACACACGCAAATGTCACTACTTCTCGAAACCTCTAATAACGCCTTATTGTATTATATAGGATAGTACATAGAGCAGTTATTTATTTAGAGTTAATAAATGAATTTAAAAAAAAAGCACACACACACACACACACACTCAACGCAAAAGGCGCGTGTGCCATAAACGAGCCGAGCTACAAACGAAAACGACGAAGCAAACAGTCACTGGAAAAAGGCAAAGGCAAAAGAAGGCACAGGGCTTGGGGATAGTGGCTGGGATAGGAACAGAGAAATTGACATGGCTGACTGCTAGCTGAACACGAGAGCGAGGGCGTGGACGCGCTTCAGCTTGAGCATTGAAGCACAAGAAAAACAAGTAAGAAGGCTCTAGTCGGGAGAGCCCGACTAGAAGATACCCTGAACCCAGTTGCAATAAATAAATTAAATTTATAATTAACTTAGGTATACTGACTTAGCTTCAATCGATTAACTTCGATATCTCCGGTGTTTCTTAACCGATTTGGACAAAATTTTCAGAAAAATTCTATCGTTACCTATTATAACAAACCCTATTTTAACATTTTCCAAATTCAATATTTTTTTGTTGTCGATTCCATGTGTATATCGTAAACCAGAATAGCTATCGATAATTTGATACAAACATGTTCTGCTTATGGTATAGGAGAACTTATATTCAAAATCTGAAGTCTCTGAGATCCACGCGTTCATACAGACGGACAGACGGACATGGCTTAATCGTTTCGGCTGTTGATGCTGATCAAGAATATATTTACTTTATGGGGTCGAAGATGCTTCATTCTGCCTGTTACATACTTTTGCACAAAACCATTATACCCTTTTTACCCATTTAATGGGTTCAGGGTATAATAAGTGTAGCCATTTATTGATGCCGTCTCTGTGCAAAATGCTGTATACTTGTGGGCGCATATACAAAATTAGGTATTCCGTGTAATCAAGTTAAAGTTGCATACAAAACAAGTGGAAACAATGCAGTCGGACGCAACCAACTGCGGTATACTCGATACCAGTATTAAAAATTTTGATGCCCATCCATGTAGGATGTCAATTGCTATCTTCATACCGAATTTGGTGACTCTAGCTCGAAGTTTGTATAAAGTGGGGAAAGGGGGCTGGGGGCGGTATGGGTGGTTGTGGCATACAAATTTTTGCTGCAGATCCTTGTGGAATGTCAAATGCTACCTTCATACCAAATTTGGTGACTCTAGCTCAAAGTTTGTATAAAGTGGGGAAAGGGGGGCTTGTGGCGTTATGGTTGGGCGCGGCATCCAAATTTTTGCTGCAGATCCTTGTGGAATGTCAAATGCTACCTTCATACCAAATTTGGTGACGCTAGCTCAAAGTTTGTATAAAGTGGGGAAAGGGAGGCTGGGGGCGGTATGGTTGGGCGTGGCATCCAAATTTTTGCTGCAGATCCTTGTGGAATGTCAAATGCTACCTTCATACCAAATTTGGTGACTCTAGCTCAAAGTTTGTATAAAGTGGGGAAAGGGGGGCTTGGAGCGGTATGGTTGGGCGCGGCATCCAAATTTTTGCTGCAGATCCTTGTGGAATGTCAATGCTACCTTCATACCAAATTTGGTGACTCTAGCTCAAAGTTTGTATAAAGTGGGGAAAGGGAGGCTGGGGGCGGTATGGTTGGGCGTGGCATCCAAATTTTTGCTGCAGATCCTTGTGGAATGTCAAATGCTACCTTCATACCAAATTTGGTGACTCTAGCTCAAGTTTGTATAAGGTGGGGAAAGGGGGGCTATGGGGCTGGGGGCGGTATGGTTGGGCGTGGCATCCAAATTTTTGCTGCAGATCCTTGTGGAATGTCAAATGCTACCTTCATACCGAATTTGGTGACTCTAGCTCGAAGCATGTAAAAGGTGGTGAAAGGGAGGCTATGGGGCTTGGGGCGGTATGGGTGGGCGTGGCATTCAAATTTTTGCTGCCGATCCATGTGGGATGTGAATTGCTCTCTTCATACCAAGTTTGGGGACTCTGTCTCGAAGTTTGTATAAAATGGGGAAAGGGGGGCTGGGGGCGGTATGGTTGGGCGTGGCATCAAAATTTTTGCTGCAGATCCTTGTGGAATGTCAAATGCTACCTTCATACCGAATTTGGTGACTCTAGCTCGAAGCATGTAAAAGGTGGTGAAAGGGAGGCTATGGGGCTTGGGGCGGTATGGGTGGGCGTGGCATTCAAATTTTTGCTGCCGATCCATGTGGGATGTGAATTGCTCTCTTCATACCAAGTTTGGGGACTCTGTCTCGAAGTTTGTATAAAATGGGGAAAGGGAGGCTGGGGGCGGTATGGTTGGGCGTGGCATCCAAATTTTTGCTGCAGATCCTTGTGGAATGTCAAATGCTACCTTCATACCAAATTTGGTGACTCTAGCTCAAAGTTTGTATAAAGTGGGGAAAGGGGGGCTATGGGGCTGGGGCGGTATGGTTGGGCGTGGCATCCAAATTTTTGCTGCAGATCCTTGTGGAATGTCAAATGCTACCTTCATACCGAATTTGGTGACTCTAGCTCGAAGCATGTAAAAGGTGGTGAAAGGGAGGCTATGGGGCTTGGGGCGGTATGGGTGGGCGTGGCATTCAAATTTTTGCTGCCGATCCATGTGGGATGTGAATTGCTCTCTTCATACCAAGTTTGGGGACTCTGTCTCGAAGTTTGTATAAAATGGGGAAAGGGGGGCTGGGGGCGGTATGGTTGGGCGTGGCATCAAAATTTTTGCTGCAGATCCTTGTGGAATGTCAAATGCTACCTTCATACCAAATTTGGTGACTCAAGCTCAAAGTTTGTATAAGGTGGGGAAAGGGGGGCGGAATGGTTGGGCAAGGCTCCAAAACTTTGATGCAATTCTTTTGGGGTTGTTGCCAGCTATCTTCCTACCAAATTTGGTGGCTCTAGCTCCACTACTCTGGAAGATACACGCATTCCCGTTTTTGACGAAGCGTTGGGGGTGGCTAGGGCGGTATTGGTAGGCGTGGCATCCAAACTTTTGATGCAGTTTTTGGGGGTCATCATCACCTGTCTTGGCACCAAATTTGGTGACTCTAGCTAAAAAACTGTGGGAGATATAGGCTTTTCTGATTTCAAAATGCGGGGGGGCTGGGGGCGGAATGGGTGGGCGTGGCTCCAAAACTTTGATGCAGTTTTTTGGGGATCGTTACCAGGTAACTTCCTACCAAATTTGGAGGCTTTTTTGATTTTAAAATGCGGTGGGGCTGGGCAGAATGGTGGGCCTGGCTCCAAAATTTTGATTCAGTTTTTTGGGGGTTGATAGTAGCTATCTTCTTACCAAATTTGGTAGTTCTAGCTGTAAGGATGTGCGAAATATGTGGATTTATCGGTTTTGAGTTATCGAATTTATCGATTTGCGAGCCCCCCAGTTATCGTAGAACCCCCATCTTGACACTTTAATTTACTATCCCATAGATAAAAAGAATTGGAAAGTTTCAAGTCTCTAGCTTGAAGGGTGTGGAAAAAAGTTGCGTTCATACAGACGGACAGACGGACAGACACCATGACGGACATTGCACAAACCCAATATACTCTTTACCTTCGGTATCGAGTATAATAAACTGGCTGAAATGTGTGTTATCTTTCTTTTGCTGATTCAATTTTTTCACAAAATAAACAACAATTATTCAATTTTTAACATTAAGGCAAGTCGAGCTTTCGGGCGTTTTAAAAAATTCGTATCACAAACAACAGTAAGTAAGCCGAAGAAATGTCCAGAGGCTACTCTAGGTTCGATGCCGCAGTGTCCGGTGCCATGCGCATACATCCATATACACACATGTCATGTTCGTGTGTGCCCATTTTCTATTGTTGTATATAGTCACTATTTAATTGTGGGCTATTCAATTGGGTTCCTTGCTTTTGGGTTGTGCCAAAATTTACATAACGTACATAAAGCATATATAAAGGCCCAACCAAACGATGCATTCGTGCATGCAGAGCCGTTGCAAAAATGAACGAAATGCTTGCTCATGCATTATGCATCAACGTCTATAGCCATACGTTGCATAAGTGCATTGTCTCTTCTTCTTTATTTTTGCCATCCATTGTTACCACATGTTTGATTTTTATTCCATTAAAAAATAAATGTTAACATTTTATGTAATATTAAGTTAATAATAAAGACAACACATGTTTCATATAACTAGTATATTATATCAATGTGTTAATAAACAATAAAATGA
Organism: Scaptomyza flava; assembly: GCA_030179655.1. NCBI lineage: Eukaryota > Metazoa > Arthropoda > Insecta > Diptera > Drosophilidae > Scaptomyza > Scaptomyza flava. The sequence goes on along the minus strand of JARNME010000183.1, from coordinate 76,562 downwards.
AGATTTAACAATTTTTTTAAATATTTTCCATACAATAAAAAGACTGCGACAACTCTATGCCCAATGCATTGCTGCATGGTTTCAATTCAGTGAAACCATGCATGCGGCATTCATGCATTCGTTAAAAAAAAAAAACTGAACGAACCCTTGCATAAGCATCGTTTGGGCGGATACACGGCGTGCCATATGTTGAAACTTTCCGTGCAGCTGCTCTGCATGCACGAATGCATCAGCCAATGCGTGTCCAACCGGAAGGAGCCAAGTCTGGTGAATACGGCGGGTGGGGAGCAGCTCTCAGCCAAGTATTTTAATTGTATCCTGAACCGGTTTCGCTTTGTGTGGAGGTGCATTGTCATGGAGCAAAATTACCTTGCCGTGTCTTTTGGCCCATTCTGGTCTCGATCAGTATTAACGGTTTATATCTGTTCAGAACATGTTAATTAAAATAACTACCTTACGGTCAAAATTGAATTTAATGTGTCAACTTTCATCCTACTCCTGATTTTAGTTTTTATAAGATTGACTTGGCTTAAAACCCGCTCGACTTCGGCGTTGGTCCAAGGTAACGAAAGAAATTGAAGCGCAACTGTACATTTGTTTGTTGCATAATTATACTCGTTACCGAAGGTTAAGAGTATATTGGGTTTGTGCAATGACCGTCATGATGTGTGTCTTTGTGTCCGTCAGTCCGTCTGTATGAGCGCAACTTTTTTCCACACCCTTCAAGCTACATAACTGAAACCGATAAGCCCACATATTTCGCACACCCTTACATCTAGAACTGCCAAAATTGGTGAGCAGATAGCTACTAGAAACCCCCAAAAAACTGAATCAAAGTTTTGGAGCCACGCCCACCCATTGTGCCCCCAGTCCCCCCGCATTTTAAAGTCAATAAAGCCTATATCTCCCACAGTTTTTGAGCTAAACCCATCAGATTGGGTGCCAAGATAGGTGATGATGACCCCCCAAAAAGTGCATCAAAAGTTTGGATGCCACGCCCACCAATACCGCCCTAGCAGCCCTCAGCTGCCCCAACGCTTCGTCAAAAACGAGAATGCGTGTATTTTCCAGAGTTCTGGAGCTAGAGCCGCCAAATTTAGTAGGAAGATAGCTGGCAACCACTCCAAAAAATTGGCATCAAAGTTTGGAGCCACGCCACCCATTCCACCCCCTTTCGCCACCTTTTACAAACTTTGAGCTAGAGTCACCAAATTTAAAACAAAGACAGCTGGTGGCATCCCCATCTGCATCGGAGAATCTTTAAGGCAGTGCACACCCCTGCCGCATTCATACCCCTTTGCAATCAGGCCTGTTTTTACCGGTTTCAAAACTGGTAACGAGTATACCGCAGTCAGTTGCGTCCGACTGCAACGTTTCCACTCTTATTAATTTTTATAAAGAAGGTATATGCATGCGTACACTAACATAAGTTGAAAGAAATTCACTCCATAAACCATATGAGATAAATTCAAAGAATTTTTTTTCTTACATAACAGAAGAATTAACTAATAGTTTTAAGTCGCTAGTAGCGATTCTCGTCAAATCGCGCGAAGCGATTTCGCTTGAAAATAAGCGCAGCCTCATGATGCAAGATCAACAAGTTTGAAGATCATATAGAGTCGTCATGAGGCCAAATTCTGCTGGCCAGTTGGAATATGAATCGTGGCGACACCTCTCTCACAGAGCGCTGTTGTAGACTTTTTGCTCAGCCAGCGCATTTCGTTTCCGACTTCCAAGTCACTCTGTTTGCCGACTGTGCTACGCCTTTTTACCCTCATTTTGTGTGTATGTTGCTTGTATTTTGGGCTGATCGCCTGTTATCACAATTTTATGAGCGTGTGTATTCTTCTTATGATCATATCGAATGCCTCCTTCCTTTTCGTTCTTGTGACCTAGCTAAAAAGCAGCAATACACAAATGTGTATTCATATCAACATACATACATATATTTTTATATGGATGTGCATTTTTATATGTTTTGCAGTTTTAGACCCCTTTTACACGGTTAAGTTTTTCCATGAAGTCTTTTTTCATTCTGTTTTAAAACATCTTCGCAAATCTGGTCGTATTTACACGATGAAGTTTTTTCATGCAGCATTTTCTTTGTAAATGCAACTCTGATTTAAACTTATGGTCGACAAATATATATCTTTGCCATCGATTGTTTTATTTGTTAACACTTGTGCCTAGAAATAATGTGCTGCTCATTTTTTCTAGCAGAAATTCAGCTGTTCAATGCCATCCACACGATCCACTTCAATGTAATCGATGTGGCAACTCTCAACATTTTTTGAGTATACATTTCTAGCTGCTGCATATACTCATTGGAAATGTCTCTAGAAATTATGTCCAGAAATTATTTCTAGCCTTTTTTTTATGGAGTTTGACACAACTAGAAATATTTCTAGTTCCTGCGCACTAAGCTTAAAGCTGAAATTTTATGATGAGCTTGTAATTAATATTTATATTTTTGATGTGTAAACATATGTATATAGGCTCGGGGGGTCAAAATCTTGTAACTTATGCCGCGGAGATGTGAAGCTGTTCTGGCTAATAAGGGGTTCACAACCAAATATTAGTTCATAAGTAACATAGTTAATGAAGTAAATGAAGTTATAAACTAAATTTTGTTTACATACATATTTAGGACTTTTGATTTTTGCTGCTTTTATTTTGAACAGGACATTTTCGCCATTATTATCATTTTTTACATAAATTTATAAATGAAAGAAGTTTTTTGATGAAGAAACACGCCTATTTTGTTTGAAATTAAATATCAATACTAAAAAATAAAAAAAGTTTTGGATTTGTAACCATTATGATATTATTAATCAATCTTAAAGTTAAAGCTTACATGCGCTGCTATTATTTTGAGCACAACTGTACATACACAAATCTTACGATGACTGCTTAAGTTATAGTAAGATCATATCGGTGTATTTGTCATTTAGGGTGTTCACTTTGAGTTGCAAAAGTGTAAAAGTGTAAGCCATCCCAACAACAATTTGTACAGAATCGAGCTTGCACTTTTTTTTACACCCCTGCCTATGGCTGATGTCAGAGTGCGCGCGGGAAGCGATGCGATAATATTGGGCGACAACGCACGATAAATCTCTGCAAGCCGTTTACAAGCAATAGCTTGAAAGCTGTCAGAGTGAGAGCGAAGCGAGCTGCGAGCTCAAGCGATAAAGCGAGAAAGCAGTTTGCAACCTGCTTTATCGCTTGAACTCGCTCGGAACTTGAGTTTTTTTGTTGTATTCTGTTCTAAATTTACCATTTATTTTCAAATCACGATTTTTTGTAAGCTCGTACGGCAATTTTGTTGTCTTTTGTGTGTCATTTGTGAGAGAGCACCAGAACGCCCAGCGCTATGGGACCAAAAGAGCAAAAACTATCAGAATAAAATTTTAACAAAAAAAATTGGAAAAAAGCAAAAAAAAATCCTCGTCCGGATCCAGCACGTTTACATTAATAACTACAAGAGAGCAAAGCAGTTCGCTTCTCGCAAAGCTCTCTCTCTCTGACATCTTCTCGCTTTGCTCTTCGCTTCTGGCGCGCACTCTGACATCAGCCTATGACTAAAATATCGTTGTAACTTTGCAACGATTTCAGTATTAAACAATGATACAAAAGTGAAAACGTGTTGCACAATACAAACAATTTTCTGGTATTTTTTTGGTGTAATTTTGTGCTTAAGGTGCTAAATCAAAACAAACAACTGTTTATTGTGACCAGCTGCTTAAGGTAAATAAGGGTTGGTTTGCTAATTTTCTAAAATAAATGAGTTTATGGGATGCTGTCCGTTCTAGGAGTGATGCTTTCAATGCTTAAATATATTTATTTATTGCAAGCAGCAAATTAAATATCACATATGGCAAACTCAGCTCAAACGATAGCGAACAGCTGATTGTGCAAAGTTTACAGACTTGTTTCGTTCAATTGGGTGTTCACGACAGCGGTGTTGCAAAGTTACACTTTTGCAGATTTGCAACACAAAGTGAACGCCCTAATTGTATTAGGTTTAGTGTTGTTAGCTTGCATATAATCTGGCTATGTTCATATATACTATATCGTATCATATATCGATACTTTAATTTATGTAAATGCGTTGTAATGTACATGCACACTTGCTGCACACTACTATACACTAGAAAATAGTAGTTTACAGCGTTTGCAAAGCGTGTACACATAACATAGCATACGATTTTGTGTGTGCACTCGAACATTGGAACAGGAACATTGCTGTTCCTATTTCAATGAATGCATGAAAATTGGCATTCACTACACCTATACTAAACAAGTGGAAACGATGCAGTCGGACGCAACGGACTGCGGTATTCTTGATACCAGCATTAAAACCAGTAAAAAGAGGCCTGATTGCAAAGGGGTACGGACAGGGCAGGGGTGTACGCTGCCTTAAAGATCCTCCGATGCAGATGAGGATGCCACCTATCTTCTTTCCAAATTCGGTGACTCTAGCTCGAAGTTTTGAAAAGGTGGAGAAAGGGGGGCTGGGGGCGGTATGGGTGGGTGTGGCATCCAAATTTTTGCTGCAGATCTTTGTGAAATGTCAGTTGATATCTTCCTTCTAAACTTGGTGACTCTAGCCCGAAGTTTGTAAAAAGTGGGGAAAGGGGGACTGGGGGCGGTATGGGTGGGCGTGGCATCCAATTTTTGATGCAGATCTTTGTGGAATGTCAATTGCTATCTTCATACCAAATTTGGTGACTCTAGCTCGAAAATTGTAAAAAGTGGGGAAAGAGGGGCTGGGATGGTATGGGTGGGCGTGGCATCCAAATTTTTGCTGCAGATCTATGTGACATGTCAATTGCTGCCTTCATACCAAATTTGGTGACTCTAGCTCAAAGTTTGTAAAAGGTGGGGAAAGGGGAGCTGGGGGCTGTATGAGTGGGCGTGGCAACCAAATTTTTGCTGCAGATCTATGTGGAATGTCAATTGCTACCTTCATACCTAATTTGGTGACTCCAGCTCAAAGTTTGTAAAAGGTAGGGAAACGGGGGTGGAAGGGGTGGGCGTGGCTCCAAAACTTTGATTTAGTTTTTTGGGAATCGTTACCAGGTATCTTCCTACCAAATTTGGAGGCTCTAGCTCCACAACTCTGGAAGATACACGCAATACCGTTTTTGACGAAGCGTTGGGGTGGATGGGGGTGGCTAGGGCAGTATCGGTGGGCGTGGCATCCAAACTTTTGATGCAGTTTTTGGGGGGTCATCATCACCTTTCTTGGCACCAAATTTGGTGGCTATAGCTCAAAAACTGTGGGAGATAAAGGACTTTTGACTTTAAAGTGCGGGGGGGGGGGGCTGGGGGCGGAATGGGTGGGCGTGGCTTCAAAATTTTTGATGCAGTTTTTTGGGGGTTGATAGTAGCTATCTTCTTACCAAATTTGGTAGTTTTAGCTGTAAGGATGTGCGAAATATGTGGACTTATCGGTTTTTAGTTATCGAATTTATCGATTTGCCAGTCCCCCAGTTATCGTAGAACCCCAATCTTAACACTTTAATTTACTATCCCATAGATAAAGAGAATTGGAAAGTTTCAAGTCTCTAGCTTGAAGGGTGTGGAAAAATTTGCGTTCATACAGACGGACAGACACCATGACGGACATTGCACAAACCCAATATACTCTCTACCTTCGGTATCGAGTATAAAAACGTTCATATAGTTTCAGCGTGAACGTTTCATTTGCCGTTTTGATTCAATTCATGCAAATGTGTAGTACGCATGTACATATGCACATATACAAATATTAGCTAGTTTCCGTTTGCAAAACTGCTGAAATCAGCATAATTCCGCTTAAAATCACACGTGCATCATAGCCAGCTGTAAAGTCTGAATTTTCAGCTAATTTATCAACATTCATTCTTGAAATCAGTTCTTAATAAAGTAAGCAATTTCCTATTTAGGTTTAAACCAGTTCGAACGGTTTGCCCTGCAATTTATGATAAATTTAAATTAATTCGTTCTGACTAAAAATAGTACTTAAAATACAAACATATGAACTTACCATTAAAACTTATGAGAGCTTTCTTATTTTTTCAACCGATACTGCCCAAAAATGTTATAATAATTGTTGTTATTGTGATATTCTTTCATTCACGAAATGCATCGAATCGCAGGTTGAAAGGATTGCTTTTATTTTTTTGACTACACACAAACAAGAAACCGTCCTAAAGTTGATCTTAAGTGAGTTTTAATGCTTAATAATGGTTTTTATAACAAAACAAGAACAAAATAAACTAATAAACATAAAATCCTTTTTAACAGCCAAAACACAAAAAACATTATATTAAGCCGTTTGTGGGATTTGAACCCAGGTTTCGTACTTGAATCAATAAACCACGGTTTTTCTGCATTTTTATGCTAAACAAGTGGAAACGTTGCAGTCGGACGCAACTGACTGCGGTATACTCGTTACAAGTATTAAAACCGCTTAAAAGAGGCCTGATTGCAAAGGGGTATGAATGCGGCAGGGGTGTACGCTGCCTTAAAGATTCTCCGATTCAGATGGGGATGCCACCAGCTGTCTTTGTTTTAAATTTGGTGAATATAGCTCAAAGTTTGTAAAAGGTTTGAAAAGGGGGCTGGGGGCGGATTGGGTGGGTGTGGTATCCAAATCTTTGCTGCAGATCTTTGTGGGATGTCAATTGCTATCTTCATACTAAATTTGGTGACTCTAGCTCAAAGTTTTTAAATGGTGGGGAAAGGGGAGCGGAATGGATAGGCGTGGCTCCAAAACTATGAAGCAGATTTTTGGGGGTCGTTGCCAGCCAGTTTTTGGGGGGCTCATCATCACATATCTTGGCACCAAACATGGTGGCTATAGCTCTAAAACTGTGGGAGATGTGGGCTTTATTAACTTTAAATTTTTGGGGAGGGGGGGCTTGGGCGGAATGGGTGGGCGTGGGAACAAAAATTTTAATGTAGTTTTTCTCGGTTTTGCGTTATCGAAATTATCGATTTGCCAGCCCCCCAGTTTTCGTATAACCCCCATTTTGAATTTTTAATTTACTATCCCATAGATAAATAGAATTGGAAAGTTTCAAGAATCTAGCTTGAAGGGTGTGGAAAAACTTGCAACCATGCGGACGGACAGACGGACAGACACCATGACGGATATATATTCTTGATCAGCATCAACAGCCGAGACCATAATAGCCATGTCCGTCTGTCCGTCCGTCTATCCGTCTGTATGAACGCGTGGAACTCAGAGACTACAAGAGCTAGAGATTTCAGATTTTGTATTTAAGTTTTCCTATACCATGAGCAGAACAAATTTGCTTCAAATTATCTATAACTATTCTGGTTTCCGATATACCCATGCAATCGATAACAAAAAATATCGAATTTGGAAAATGTAAAAATGAGGGAAGTAATGGGTAACGATATAACTTTTCTGAAAATTTCATCCAAATCGGTTAAGAAACACCGGAGATATCGAATTTAATCGATTGAAACTAAGTCAATTATAAATTTAGTTTATTTATTGCAACTGGGTTCAGGGTATTTTCTAGTCGGGCTCTCCCGACTAGAGCCTTTTTACTTGTTTCTCTTTGTACTTTTATTACTTTTAAACATGTTTCAACTGACAAAATTTTTTTTTATAATCAAATTATTGTCATACCAATTTTATTGAATTTTAAGACATCTCAAAATAATTTCGTTTAGTTTAAAAGTTATGGATTCTATTAATTGTTTTATGGAAAATGTTGCGGAGTTATAAAATCAAAATGTAAGTTTCCAACATGACCCAAAATTTATGGAAGCTCAATGGAAAAAAATCGGATCAGCAGGTCATAATGATTTGTGATAATAGTTGTGCTATTTTTATAGGCCTTTTGGTTGCGGCTGCCAGAATGGTTAAGGCCCAGTCAGGCTGGTGCCAACTGTGTTTCCAACTTCTATCAGTGTGGTTTAAGCTCTTACTCGCATGATCCTGCTGTTTGTGCTGCGGCGAGTAGCGGCGAGAGCTGGGAACAAATTTCATGACCTATAAATAGCATAAAAAGTCCAATCGCAAAGGCATGCGGCGAAAAAGCACCGACAACGACAGCGACGTCGACGACAAAGTAGCACGACAAAGTAGCACAACAAAACTTGTGTTGACAACGAGTAAACGGATAAAACGCGCTCGTGGGTGGAAAGTGAGATGGAGGGAGCTGAGTTGGGAGCAAAGTGGAATTTCGTGCAGTCATCAATCGAGTTGCACGGAACACGAGAGCGAAGCGAGAGCACGATTTTTCACTTTTGAAGCAAATTCGTTGCCGCGTCACAAGAAAAAAGCGACAGCGTGCAATTGTCAAAGCCATTTTTTTGACAAGGTGTTCTGGGAGGAAGGTGGGGGGGACCTGGGTAACTGCTGTCTTTTGTAAGTTGATGGTTTTTGCCTTGGGTTGAAATTTTGGCAAAACTCTACTTGAAAAAACTTTTTTTTCAAGCAGAAGCTATAAAATATTTGCCGTGTTAGACCCCTTGTACACGATGAAGTTTTTTCCATGAAGTTTTTTATACTCGATACCGAAGGTAAAGAGTATATTGGGTTTGTGCAATGTCCGTCATGGTGTCTGCCCGTCCGTATGTATGCAAGTTTTTCCACACCCTTCAAGCTAGATTCTTGAAACTTTCCAATTCTCTTTAACTATGGGATAGTAAATTAAAGTGTCAAGGTGGGGGTTCTACGATAACTGGGGGGCTGGCAAATCGATAAATTCGATAGCTCAAAACCGACAAATCCACATATTTCGCACATCCTTACAGCTAGAACTACCAAATTTGGTAAGAAGATAGCTACTATCAACCCCCAAAAAACTGAATCAAAAATTTTGGAGCCAGGCCCACCATTCTGCCCAGCCCCACCGCATTTTAAAATCAAAAAAGCCTCCAAATTTGGTAGGAAGTTACCTGGTAACGATCCCCAAAAAACTGCATCAAAGTTTTGAAGCCACGCCCACCCATTCCGCCGCCAGCCTCCACGCATTTTGAAATCAGAAATAGCTATATCTCCCAAAGCTTTTTAGCTAGAGCCACCAAATTTGGTGCCAAGATAGGTGATGATGACCCCCCAAAAACTGCATCAAAAGTTTTGATGCCACGCCCACCCATACCGCCCCCAGCTCCCTCTTCCCCACTTCTTACAATTTTCGAGCTAGAGTCACCAAATTTGGTATGAAGATAGCAATTGATATTCCACACAGATCTGCAGTAAAAATTTGGATGCCACACCCACCCATACCGCCCCCAGCCCCTCTTTCCCCACCTATTACAAACTGCGAGCTAGAGTCACCAAATTTGGTATGAAGATAGCAATTTACATTTCACAAAGATCTGCAGTAAAAATTTTCCACAGCTCTTACAAACTTTGAACTAGAGTCACCAAATTTGGAAGGAAGATCTGCATCGGAGAATCTTTAAGGCAGCGTACACCCGTTCCGCATCCGTACCCCTTTGCAAGCAGGCCTCTTTTTACCGGTTTTAATACTGGTATCGAGTATGCCGCAGTCGGTTGCTTCCGACTGCAACGTTTCCACTTGTTTTTCATTCTGTTTTAAAATATCTTCGCAAATCTGGTCGCATTTACACGATGAAGTTTTTCATGCAGCATTTTCTTTTTAAATGCAACTCTGATTTAAATTTATGGTCGATAAACATATATCTTTGCCATCGATTGTTTTATTTGTTAACATATAATTGATTAAAGAAGTAACAAGTAAATAAAATGGATTCAGTGAACATTTCTACTAATAATTTCTTAGCCAAAACAATGTATTTACTATTGGCGCTAATATTTGCTTGTGCGATATTTCGTATCGATAACTGTATTATTCACATCAAACACTATGCAACTCTGTGTTTACATGCAATCGGAATAAGGCAAAGCAAAATGAGAAAAATAAATCATTGCTTCACAAGTCATGAAGCATTGCTTGCAGCTGTAACCTCTCTACACCCTTTGCCTACAAACGAATGCTTCAGACGCAAAAACTTCATCGTGTAAAAGGGTTCTTAGATGAATAGCGCAAGCGGGTTTCTTTCTTTCCCTCTATCTTTCTCTGAGTGTCTCTGTATCTAAATCACTCTATTATCTCTGAATGTCACTCTTGTCTAAGACACGCCACTCTTACTGGTTCGGTGAGCGTTTTTCTCATTGATGAGTTCCTTTGACTTCGATGTTGACTGGGTTTTTAATGTGCTTGACAGTAGAAAGTTACATAACCAAAAAGCGCTGCTAAGTCCTATAACTATCTTATTTTTTGGTGACTTTTTTCAAGTGAATTGTGAATGATGATATTTTGTGCTTTTACTATTTATGCAAACAAAAAATCTTCTGTGAAATAATGTTGCAAATAATTTACACACAAATGATTTAACAAACATGTAAAGTGAAAGCAAAACCAAAAAAAGAAAAAACATCAATTAAAAGCAGGGACCGTAATCATTATAAGTTTTACTTTAAAAATTATAAAATTATGACTATTTTTTATTTATATTCATTTACTCACAAAATATTGATTAATTTTGAGTTATACTTACAACTCAATCAATAATCATTATTTTTTATCAAAAAAATAAAATTAATGAAATAATGATTATTCTTTGAGTTTTATTTTTTGCTCAAAAATAAAACTCAAGTTGTTATTTCGACCTTTTCTTAGGGAATAATCCTAAACATGATATATGTATATTCCTAGTCAGTAAATCAAGACAAACCATAACAATCCATTTTTAAATTTAAAAAAAAATCTCATAAAAAATTGTTGTTTTCTTAAAAAACAGTATTTTTTTTTATTAATTTTTTATATATATATATATATTTGTATGTACATTTTTTATACGATTTTAATACCCTTAACCCATAAAATGGGTAAATAAGGGTATAATGGTTTTGTGCAAAAGTATGTAACAGGCAGAAAGAAGCATCTCCGACCCTATAAAGTATATATATTCTTGATCAGCATCAACAGCCGAGACGATATAGCCATGTCCGTCTGTCCGTCTGTCTGTCCGTCTGTCCGTCTGTATGAACGCGTGGATCTCAGAGACTACAAGAGCTAGAGACTTCTAAATTTTGTATTTAAGTTCTCCTATACCATGAGCAGAACAAGTTTGCTTCAAATTATCGATAACTATTCTGGTTTCCGATATACACATAATATCGATAACAATAAAATATCGAATTTGGAAAATCTAAAAATGAGGGTTGAAGTAATGGATAATTATAGAACTTTTCTGAAAATTTCGTCCAAATCGGTTGAGAAACACCGGAGATATTGAACTTAATCGATGGAAGCTAAGCCAGTATACCAAAGTCTTATATAAATTAAATATATTTATTGCAACTGGGTTCAGGGTATCTTCTAGTCGGGCTCTCCCGACTAGAGCCTTCTTACTTGTTTTTATTTGTATATATATATTATTTTTATTTGAAATTTCTTTTATTTATTTCATATTTAATTTTACAAAAAGTAATTTTTGCAATGACTCTGAAGAGAGGTTGCACCTAAGATCCGATAAAACTAGTCTGAGGGCAGAAAACGCCCTTTCGACGCTGACCTGCGTTGCAGGAACCGAATGCACAATTTTGGCCAGTTGATATAAATTGGGATATCGAAACTTTGCTTTTTCCCAATATTCCATTATATTCGAATATACATCAATTGGTTTTGGGTTAAGGTTGTCGATTTCAAAATAGGCTTTTTGCAAATTCTTCTCAATAGTTTCAACTGCCTCTTCGTCATCGGAAGCCACCTCGATAGAATTAAGAAATTTATTTAACAGAGAGCAGGTATTTGATTCCCGTAAGAATTCTCTATTCTCCGCCTGAGAAGATGTTGATGCCTGCGAGTTGACTATGCATGGGATTGGTACGTGGTCAATCTAAATAAATAATATAAAATTAACACACCATATGAAAATACGATAGATATTTACTTACGTTTTGGTCCACATTATGTATTCTTAGCATTAGTTGTTTGAGGTGAACCCTAGCGAGCATAAGTGTCAAGGGAGTCGGCAGCAGCACTCTTCTTATTCTTGGATCTAAGTAAATGCTGCAGACGACCACATGATTTTCCAGTAAGGCTTTCTCTCTATTTTGGATGCACTGGTGTAATTTTGGGCTGTGCAAATATGTTGTTGCGCTGACTGCAAATTTGAGCTCCAACCACAGCTTGTAAAAATCACCCATGTACAATTGCGTGCTCTGCAATTTCAGCGTTGCCAAGCATACCGGTTCTAATGTGCGCACGAGTGATTTGATTTGCACTACTAAGGTACTTGCCACAAAAGTCTTCATACTTTACCAATGTGTCTAGCATTGTATATGTTGAGTTCCATCGAGTAGCAACATCCAGCTCTGGCTTTGGCAATGACATAGCCATAATTACTTAAAGATCTTTGAAATTTAAAATTAATTATTTGTTATACCCTTAACCCATAAAATGGGTAAATAAGGGTATAATGGTTTTGTGCAAAAGTATGTAACAGGCAGAAGGAAGCATCTCCGCCCCTATAAAGTACATATATTCTTGATCAGCATCAACAGCCGAGACGATATAGCCATGTCCGTCTGTCTGTCCGTCTGTCCGTCTGTCCGTCTGTATGAACGCGTGGATCTCAGAGACTACAAGAGCTAGAGACTTCTGATTTTGTATTTAAGTTCTCCTATACCATGAGCAGAACTAGTTTTCTTCAAATTATCGATAGCTATTCTGGTTTCCGATATAAACATAATATCGATAACAATAAAATATCGAATTTGGAAAATCTAAAAATGAGGGTTGAAGTAATGGATAATGATAGAACTTTTCTGAAAATTTCGTCCAAATCGGTTGAGAAATACCGGAGATATTGAACTTAATCGATGGAAGCTAAGCCAGTATACCAAAGTCTTATATAAATTAAATATATTTATTGCAACTGGGTTCAGGGTATCTTCTAGTCGGGCTCTCCCGACTAGAGCCTTCTTACTTGTTTTAAATATAAAAATGGCTTTAAAAAACGCACCTGTATGAAGAAGTTCTTAAAGTCTTTACGATTTGCTGTGCTTTCTCAATAAACTCGAGGGAATCCACTTGTTTAAAAAAATCATGCACAGCAAGCTGCAGGGTATGTGCAGCACATTTTATGGATGATATTGAAAATACCTTAACATCCTTTAGCAGTGCCTCATCATCCGAACTCTCATCTGCGTTATCAGACCCGTCAGAGGCATCTACTGATGCCGAGCAGTCACTTAGGATTTCTACTGCCTTGAGCATGTTACGCCCATTGTCAGTTGTGATTGCGTAAATTTGTTCGTTTATTATATTGAAATCATTCAAAATATTTTGTATATAGGCGCATAAGTTTTGAGATGTGTGTGATTTTTGAAGCTCAATAAGTCCAAGAGTCCTCACACAAATTTCACTGCCAATATAATATTGTACATTTATGCCTAAGATTCCACGATTCAGTCTAGTGGCTGTGTCCATTTTAAGGCAAATAATTCTTTTAGATAGTGCAGCAACGATTTCTGATTTGATTTTATCGTACTTTTCGTCTACCAAACTCATAATATTTCTTGACGTCACCGCTGGCATTTGCAGGCCATTAAAAATCTGTGTTGTCAGGATTCTGAAGCTGTCCGAATTTAAAACAGAAAACGGTGTTTTTTCTGTGGTGACGAGACCAGCGCATGCATCCTTAACTTCACTTCGGCTCATAGTTTAATTTTTTAATTTAATTTAATTTTTTTTTCTGGAACTTCAGTCTCTTCGTCCGCCAACTCGTTCGCATATTCTTTGTTGTGATGCTGAACCAAATGCCGCTTGAGATTGCACACATAATTCCCTTTGAATGTGGCTTTACATATTTTGCACTCAGAAATATTATTTTCTTCATGAAAAGTAAAAAACTTCTGCGAAACACAATTACGCTTGCGACCCATATTAACAACGCGATAAGAATGATCAAAACAAATTATGCATCAACTCAACTGAGATTTGGCTAAAGACAGGTGAGCAGTATTTGTTCACACACACATGCTCTTCCGCTGCCGCTATTCGCCGTATGTATACAAAAATCCACGCGTTTGTTGTTGGGCTACGAAATTTCAATGTATTTTGTTGTTTTTTCTGTAAAAGAGACTGCACTAAAAGAAAATGTTTGTATGGCAATTACTTTACGCACAACACAAAATAAGTACAGGTCATAGTGCAGTGATTAATACAAAAATCGTTAATTTAATATGAATAGGTGGACAAAATGGTTCTTTGCACACAACTTTAAGTGCAAACTTCAAATTCAAATGTATATACAAATTTTTTCAGTGATATTTAAGAGCAAATGATATTTTTTTTTATATTTAAAAATGGATTGTTATGGTTTGTCTTGATTTACTGACTAGGAATATATATCATGTTTAGGATTATTCCCTAAGAAAAGGTCGAAATAACAACTTGAGTTTTATTTTTGAGCAAAAAATAAAACTCAAGGAATAATCATTATTTCATGAGTTTTATTTTTTTGATAAAAAATAATGATTATTGATTGAGTTGTAAGTATAACTTAAAATTAATCAATATTTTTTGAGTAAATCTATAAAAATTGAAAAATTTTAAATCATGGTGAAAATGCTTAAATGAGCCTTAAAGATGAATATTGGTATATTTCTCGCTGTCCCAAAGAAACCATAAGTGAATGATTTATTTATTAAAAAAAAAACAAATAATCATTATTTGCAGTCCCTGATTAAAAGTTAGAAAAAGCAAGCAACAATAAAATAAATGCAAAGGTAACAACATCAAAAACAAACAAGTAAGAAGGCTCTAGTCGGGAGAGCCCGACTAGAAGATACCCTGAACCCAGTTGCAATAAATATATTTAATTTATATAAGACTTTGGTATATGTACTGGCTTAGCTTCCATCGATTAAGTTCAATATCTCTGGTGTTTCTCAACGGATTTGGACGAAATTTTCAGAAAAGTTCTATCATTACCCATTACGTCAACCCTCATTTTTAGACTTTCCAAATTCGATATTTTTTGTTATCGATATTATGTGTATATCGGAAACCAGAATAGATATCGATAATTTTAAGCAAACCTGTTCTGCTCATGGTATAGGAGAACTTAAATACAAAATCAGAAGTCTCTAGCTCTTGTAGTCTCTGAGATCCACGCGTTCATACAGACGGACAGACGGACAGACAGACGGACAGACGGACATGGCTATATCGTCTCGGCTGTTGATGCTGATCAAGAATATATATAATTTATAGGGTCGGAGATGCTTCCTTCTGCCTGTTACATACTTTTGCACAAAACCATTATACCCTTATTTACCCATTTTATGGGTTAAGGGTATAAAAATAGCAACGCCAGCAGCAGCAAGAACAGCAACAAAAATCAGCAATGATAGCAACAACAACTACAAGAACAATAGCAATAAGTAAATTCAACTGAAAACCCAACAGTACAAATATAAATGCGCCGGGTATACACTTTAATTCACAAATGCACACACATAAACCTATTTGAATACACTTGCGTTCATATACTCACACATTCATGCAACACGCACATGCAGATTGTTGTTTTGTGCTACTTGAACGGCTCTCGTTTCGGGTACGGTTACGGCTTGGACAAGACAAAAACAGCAACAGCGTTCTGCCACTTGCCGTCCTGATGTCTTGTGTGTCCTTGTCGCATATTAACATACATACATCCATTTACATTACATTACTCACATATTAATATTCATATTCACAATGCTGTCGCAGGCTACGCTGGCTTCATTGTGAAAATTTAAAACAGCGCTAGGAAACCAAGAAAAAAAAAACGTAAGAAAATAAAACCAAAAAACAAAAATAAATAACCACAACAACTAAAAAATAACAACAACCAAAGATAAATCGCGTTTGCGTTGCTAAAAAAATAAACTAGAAAAAAAACCGATAAATTAACAAAAAAAAATACACAAACCAAGTTGGAAGAAAGTTTGGTGCAACGCGCCGCGTCGCCATCCTTCAGATCTATTAGTGCCGCCATATGCTGTACGAATGCATGCGTGAGTGCTGTGCGTGTTGATGCAACAACAAAGGCAACAGCAACAGCAAATTGAACAATAATAGTTAACATAAGCATAAGTGGCAACAATAACATTTTGTGCCAGCTTATTTCAAACAACATAGCAACAATAGAACAAGTCAAGCACACCACCAACCAAACAAATAACATCACAAGCAAAAGCCACAACAACACACGCAGCAACAGCAACAACATCAAAGACGCAAAATCGATTGACATCGATTAACGGTAAGTCCAAGCAATTTAATTTTATATAAAAATACATATGTACATTTGTATACATATAAAGCTGCATATGTAATTTACAAATAAAGTTATGAATAAAAAATGCGCTCGGATTGATGATTAGAACCAGCAGCAGCTAATTGCACACACACACACACACACACACACACACACACACACACACACACACACACACACACACACACACACACACACACACACACACACACACACACACACACACACACACACACACACACACAAAATACACACACACGCACGCACATACTCATTATGCGGCCTACTGCACAACCTTTTTGTGGTTTTTGAAGGGGTAACTTGAAACATTTTCACGCTGACAAGCAGGCTGTAACGGTCCAATACATTTTTCAGTTTCGTTGAGCAGAATACCATAAATAAAATAAATTGTTTCTTCCAGATACAACAGCAAACTGTAGGCCAAAGTGGCGCTGAGCGGTTAAGGCCTGTCACACAGACCTTATGCTCTCTCCTAGCGCAGGCGCTCTCTATCGTTCTCTCTCTATCTTCCTCCCTAAATCAGCTTTAAGCAGAATTCTTTTTGACTGCCTGCTAGTTAGTGCATATGGATATGTAAAATCATTGACTAACAATAAGCCATCAACATTGTGTATGTGTTGTGATGTGTTTTTTTAATGCATGTGTGCAGCAAGGATTCTAATAAATTTGTGCAATATGATATGATATTCTGGGAAAATTAAATTGTTAAAATTAACAATATTATACCATACTTAGGTGCGCAGCATGCGTGCTCATAAAGTTGCTGTACATGTGTGTGTGTGCTTGTCTGTTTGCGTTTTGCGGCTTGAGCTTTTTGAAGTTCAATCTTCTCAGTTTTCTGAAGGTGGTATATAAATTTAGCTTTTTCCCTTTAAAATAAGAAATCTAGATGCTTGAATAGTTTGCTTGCTGAGCCCAGAAATTTTATGTCACACACATAACATATGTATATACATACTATATAGGAATACTAGTGAACCCCGACCACGCGTTGCTGTGGTGCTTGTTGAGGTCTAGTCTATTAATATAGAACCCAACTGTCAAATGTTCACTTGATTTCTTTGCTAATGATGATGTATATGTACATACATATATATGTATATACATATATAAAATATTTATATATATGTACATATACTTTTACAAGTGTAACGTGTGAGTATGAATGAAAATGCAAAAATGAAGCCATTTTTGTTTCTATCGGTGTGTGTGTGTGTATGTGTGTTGGAGTTGCGTATATAAAAACACGTCGAAATATCGAACTGACCTTTTTTTGTTTATGACAAACATAAACTCACAATATTCGGTTGTTTGTGCTTGCATATCTGTAAAGGTTTTGGTGTCCATTTTTAGCCGCTGTGACGACGGCAAAAGGCAGCGGACACACACACACAAACATACGTATATTGCCAGAGGTCAAGAGTGCTTTGACCTTAGCAAACGGTAGCCTGCTTATACACATAAGCCAAAAAGCATAAAACTTGAACTAGTTCGAGCAAACGCTTACTGTTACGATTTGTCAATTATTTCGATTAAAATGTACTGTAATTTACATAATATTTTGATAAATCTGACTTTTGTTTATTTTTGTTAGCTTCCTTTCTACTTGACATTTTTAAAATGATTGGACGTACAAAAAGAAACAAACATAAGGCTTAACGTTCAA
This sequence comes from Scaptomyza flava, assembly GCA_030179655.1. Lineage (NCBI taxonomy): Eukaryota > Metazoa > Arthropoda > Insecta > Diptera > Drosophilidae > Scaptomyza > Scaptomyza flava. The sequence goes on along the minus strand of JARNME010000183.1, from coordinate 58,546 downwards.
ATATTTTGCTGGACAGATTGTGGGCAGTTATATACGATTTATTTCAAAGCTGAGAGAAAAGTTGAAAGCGTTGAAATAAACAATCGATACATCGTATATCAATATGACATGACAATGCAGCAATTTGTCTTTCGATATTCACTTGCAATACTATTTGAAGACACAAAACAGAATCAAATAAAATGTGACACAAAAATTTTTGACAGACACTTAACAAATGATAAAATGCAGATAGATTTTAATTGACCCAATTAGTATTTGTAGTTAGACTTATACATCTAAGATACATCCAATTACTACTAAGTGTATGTTTTACTCTTACACACATACATATCATTTTGGGTAATTTTACCACTTTACATAAAATGGGTAAACAAGGGTATAATGGTTTTGTGCAAAAGTATGTAACAGGCAGAAGGAAGCATCTCCGACCCCATAAAGTATATATATTCTTGATCATCAACCGCTGAGAGGATATAGCCATGTCCGTCTGTATGATCGCGTGGATCTCAAAGACTACAAGAGCTAGAGACTTCAGATTTTGGATATAAGTTTTCCTATACCATAAGCAGAACAAGTTTGCTTCAAATTATCGATAACTATTCTGGTTTCCGATATACACATGATATCGATAACAAAAAATATCGAATTTGGAAAATTTAAAAATGGGGATTGAAGTAATGGGTAATGATAGAACTTTTCTGAAAATTTTGTCCAAATCGGTTAAGAAACACCGGAGTTATCGAATTTTATCGCTTGAAGCTAAGTCAGTATACCAAAGTCTTACATAAATTTAATTTATTTATTGCAACTGGGTTCAGGGTATCTTCTAGTCGGGCTCTCCCGACTAGAGCCTTCTTACTTGTTTTTAAATGCAAATTGTTCAAAAAAACTCCCTGATGATGGTTTTTTTATGTTTTCTCAATATAAATAGACTTGATTTCCTTTCGTTTGATATACATGTGGTCATAATTGTTATCTTCTAAGTATGGAAAGTTCATAAAAATATTCGGGCATAATTAAATTTTTTCAAATGTGTGTTTTATATGTAAGAGAGAAGCCCTAATAGTGAACACCCTAAGGTTTTTGGGATATTAAATTGTCAGAAATCTCCCTTATATAAGAATTAGTTATTTAAGCCAACAAGTATGAAGCTCTTATAGAGTCGTCATGAGGCCAAAACGCCACTGCCAGTTGGAATATGAAATCGTGGCGAAACCTCTCTCACAGAACGCTGTTGTAGACTTTTTTCTCTGCCAGCGCATTTTGTGCCCGACTTCCAAGTCACTCTGTTTGCCGACTGTGCTATGCCTTTTTTCCCTCATGGCACAGCCAGCCAGCCATTCTGTGTGTATGCGCCCGTAGCCAGCGATAGTGTAGCGCGCAGACCCTTGTTTTTTGGGCTGATCGTCTGTTATCACATGCTTATGAGCATGTGTATTCTTCATATGCTCATATGGTATGCCTCATTTGCTGAAACTTCTGAAGAAAACTCGGAATAAAGAAAATAAAATAAAGTAAGGGTCGGCAACTGTTTCACACACATTCACATATGCATACATATATATATATATATATATATATATATGATTGGTATGGTATACATACGTTCATGTCAGGGTAGGCACCAAAAACGTAGACTAAGTGTCTGCAACACCAGCCGATCTGCAGCACATGCCGAGACTTTAGTTTATATTCCTTATTCCGAGTTTTCGTCAAATACCTTGGACATACATATGCATAACTGAACACACTTTTGCAATTTGTGCGCATCACTGCATTACTGTATGGTAGTTGCGCTGGCAAAATTGTTGAAAAGTGTCATAGAGCTTAAAACCTGAAAGAGTATGTATGGCCAGCAATGCAAAACTGATATTTGGCTGCTTATTTTACTAGACGCTTGTTTATTTTGCTGTTCGCCTGTTACTGCAAATGGTCAATCAGCACAAAATATGAAATTTGACAGCCTTGGTAGTCTTGCTTTTTAGGTTTTTTTTTTTTTTTTTGTAGGCAAAATACAAATATGCCCCAGATTTAATTAAGAATAGTAGAGAAAGGTCAATGAATGCCATGGCAAATGCTACGCATACATTAAATTAAGCACATGTAGATATACAAATGCACACACACACTTGCTTATGGTACCCAGCCCAAACAAAATAAATATAATCGCTACAAAGTCTATATCCCAGCAAAACTGCAAACATATGGATATATATATGTATGTGGAAATAGTGGCAAAGGAACTGAATATGTATTGGTCTGAAAAAGGCAATCTGAAATGGAAAAGGAAAGAGAATGGAAAAGAAAAATTTTTGTTCAATGGGTACATGAATACTTAGTTTTTTTTTTTTTTTCAACAAAAAACTTTTTTTCCTTGAGCATTCCACTCATTGATCAAGAACAGAGTTGAGTGTGTTTTCTCGCTCCCTCTTTGCATTATGTCCCAATTAAACAGATTTTCTTCGGACAGCCTGAAAGTATCGACACTTTTCTGCGATCTCTGCATGCAATTAAGATTTCCACCATTTTCCTTGGTTGTTATGCAAGAGAAACATTTTTTCCCGAAAAAAGTGTTCGTTTTGCGAAATGTTTGTTATGCATTGCGTGCGTTTACCAAGGGTCCACTGTATATATGTAAGTAACATATTGGTGCCTATTTGAATTTTAACTGTTTTTGTTACTTTTGTTAGAATGTAATTCGAATGTTGTTTCCAATTGTGATCTCTTTATTATAAAGCATATTTGGTTTTCTAATTTCATTTGTTAATAAAACTGCTATCAAATATCATTGACATTGTGATTGATAAGCAGACGTTTGCTACAGATTAACAATTGCGCATTCGTTAGCTCACAGCCTACAGAAAAGAAATATAACCTGCACGAACAAAAAATTGAATCATCTAGCGAAATGAGAATACAAATTTTTTCTTTAAATGCGTGCTTAACTTCTAGAGCGCCGTTCTCCAGCTTTTTATTTTTACTTGGCAACATGTGTCTATTCTTTTATTTCTCATCGTCTTTTTCAAACACAAATTTTGGTTTATTTTGGATAAGTAAGCAGCAAAAACAATGTCTTTGTGTGTGAAGCAACGAGATGAAACTACAAAAGATGGCTTAAAATATGCTTTACTACATTAATATTTTCAAAAGAGATCTTCCATTTTATATACTACTACATGTAAATAAAATAGGATGCTGTTATCATTTCTGCTGTTGGCAAGTTTTAAAGAAATCCATATGAATTCCGCGCCAATTCCAAACCCGAACCAAAACCAAGACTATTGCAATTGCATTAATTTTTGCGGAAACGCTTTTAACTATGTTTTATTTTTTGGCTTCGATGTATGACCTAGTTGCAAATGCATAAAGCTAGAAGTCGAGTGATATCTCTATAGACGAATATATGAATATACGCTTATATATATTTACAAGTAAGAAGGCTCTAGTCGGGAGAGCCCGACTAGAAGATACCCTGAACCCAGTTGCAATAAATAAACTAAATTTATAATTGACTTTGGTTTACTGACTTAGTTTCAATCGATTAAATTCGATATCTCCGGTGTTTCCTAACCGATTTGGGCGAATTTTTCAGAAAAGTTCTATCGTTACCCATTATTTCAACCCTCATTTTTACATTTTCCAAATTCGATATTTTATTGTTATCGATATTATGTGTATATCGGAAACCAGAATAGTTATCGATAATTTGAAGCAAACTTGTTCTGCTCATGGTATAGGAGAACTTAAATACAAAAGCAGAAGTCTCTAGCTCTTGTAGTCTCTGAGATCCACGCGTTCATACAGACGGACAGACGGACAGACAGACAGACAGACGGACAGACAGACAGACAGACAGACGGACAGACGGACATGGCTATATCGTCTCGGCTGTTGGTGCTGATCAAGAATATATATACTTTATGGGGTCGGAGATGCTTCCTTCTGCCTGTTACATACTTTTGCACAAAACCATTATACCCTTATTTACCCATTTTATGGGTTAAGGGTATAAAAATAGCAAGTAAGAAGGCTCTAGTCGGGAGAGCCCGACTAGAAGATACCCTGAACCCAGTTGCAATAAATAAATTAGCTTTATAATTGTCTTAGGTATACTGACTTAGCTTCAATCGATAAAATTCGATATCTCCGGTGTTTCTTAACCGAGTTGGACGAAATTTTCTGAAAAGTTCTATCGGTTCCCATTACTTCAACCCTCATTTTTATAATTTCAAAATTCGTTGTTATCGATGTTATGTGTGTTATACCCCGATTCCACTATGCTGCATTCTTCACTAACAGCATGTCGGGAATGTAGGTGATTCCACTATACATCTAATTGGTTTCGGCATTCTTTTTTAACAGGGTCTGTTAAAAGACAGCAGACAGCTGTTTGTGTATTATACGTTTATATATAATTGGAAGCAAATATGAGCTCGAACACAAATAAAATTAGTGAAGCCAAAAAAGTAAAAATTATTGCTTTAATTTGTGCGCAAAATGCAAACCTGGTTTAGCGAATATCCCAGTTTGTTTGGACATACACTTGATGACAAGCTGTTTTACTCAAATCGGCACTGTTTAAACCAAGCATCGATTACAAATTTCATAGTATCGACTATGTTAAAGTTCTGTTCAGTGCTCTGTCATGTTAACTTCTAACATTCCCACTTGGTCGGTTTTCAACCAACTGGGAATGCAGCCAACCAACGGGGAACATTTGAACAAGATTCCAATTGTACAAATGGGAATCCAATACAAAAGAATGCAGCATTCCCGAGTTCCAATTACATACTTGCATTCTGCTTGTAGTGGAATCAGGCTATTAGGAGCGCCACTATTTTTTAGCGCTTTATTTTCCGAAAATGAAAATAAAACAAAAGACAGAACTACCCACCACAGAACTGGCGCTGATGACTAAGACCTTCCTGCGAACCTCCAGGCTTGGCTCAACGACAGCATGAACAGGAGGCCAGGAAACCTCATCCAAAGTCACGAATTGAGGACCATGTAACCATAGATCAACCTGGGCAAGTTGACTTGGCATCATGCGACGAGAAAGTATGTCTGCCGGGTTGACGTTTGTGGGAACATGACGCCATTGCATGCTGTCCGTCAGTTCCTGAATTGCAGCTACTCGATTTGCGACGAATACTTTGAGTCGGGAAGGCTCACTGTGAATCCACGACAAAGCTATGGAAGAATCTGAACAGCAATATAAAGAGCCATTGAAAAGTCCAGATTGAGCTATTTCAAACATAAGCTGTGCAAGCAGTCTGGCTCCAGACAGCTCTAACTTCGGTACGGTAAGTGTCTTCAGAGGGGCGACACGAGACTTCGAACAAAGTAGGTAGCTCGAAGGTTGCTGACCCTTGGAGACGACATAAATGCAAGCTCCATAAGCGTCGATGCTGGCATCACAGAATCCGTGTACCTCTAAAGGACAGCGCTGGGCGATAACGCAACGAGGAAATTATATACGTGGAAAATTGTTGAAGCCATTGTGTATCTCCATCCAAGCTGTGCTGAGGTCAAGTAGCAAGCTTTTGTCCCAATCAAGCTTCGCCTTCCACAAATGCTGCAAGAACACCTTTGCCTTCACAATAGCCGGTCCAATAAGACCAAGAGGGTCGTATAAGTGTGCTATTGCCGATAAAATGGAGCGTTTACAAGGCCTTGCAACTTGCTGGGCTGGAGCCGATGAAAACAGAAGTTGATCAGATCCAGGATCCCATGACAGACCGAGTGTTTTAATGATGTCGCTGTCATCATTAAATTTGAGACAAGTTTCTCTTTCGGACTCAGGTACCCCTTCTAAAACTTTCGAATGACTCGAGCACATCTTTCGCAGCAGAAAGTTGCCTCGGGCAAGGAGCTCCGTTGTCTGTTGCATCTTTTGAACAGCCTCATACACAGAATTTCCACCAGATATCAAGTCATCGACATAGAAATCCTTTAAGACAGCTGAGGAACCAAGAAGAAACGAATGTCCTTCATCATGCGCTAACTGGTGCATTGTCCGAACTGACAAGAATGATGCAGGCTTCGTTCCATATGTTACAGTGTCAAGCTTGTACACTCTTATATTTTCCCTTGGAGAGTTCCGCCAGAGAATGCACTTCACGCGAGCGCATCTATACATCTTGCAAATGTCCCCAGTGAGAGCGACAGCATACGTGCGAAATTTAATCAGCAAGTTGAATAGTTTGGCCTGAATGACAGGGCCAGCCATGAGAACATCGTTGAGAGACGCGCCCGATGAAGTTTCAGCGGAACCATCAAAAACGACACGTAACTTGGTTGTTGTGCTATCTTCCTTTAATACGCAATGGTGTGGCAGAAAATAGCGACAGGAACCTGTGAATTCCGGTTGAACTAGTGACATGTGTTTTAATCCAAGGTATTCCTCAATAAATGCCGAGTATTGCTGTTTTAAGTTAGGATTCCGTTCAAGTTTTCGCTCCAAACTTAAAAACCGCTGGTAGGCTTGATTTTACGAATCTCCTAAGTTTCCAGAGGTTGGTTTAAATGGCAGCATAACTGAATATTCGCCCGACGGTAGGCGAGAGACTGTCTTTGTGCAATGCTCCTCGCATTGCAATTCCTCCTTGGTAGCTTGTGCGTTGTCTTCACCACAGCCTTCAACTTCCCAAAATCGCCTGACAATATGCTCAAGCCTATCGTCCAAGGTGCAGCGCTCATAAATTGGTAGGCTTGGCTCGCACACAGCTAATAGAGAGCCATTGCCGTTTGTTTTGCATCCTCCTGTAACAACCCAACCAAGTCGAGGTTTTTGCAAAAGAGGCAAACCTGGCAGAAGTTTAATTTGGCCGACGCAGAGAAGATCGTAAAACATGCTTGCTCCAATGAGTAGATCGACATGCTGCCGCTTGTGGAAAGCTGGGTCTGCCAATTGAATATTTGAAGGAATGCTCCACGCTGAAATATCGATCGAATTGCTGGGCTGACAGTCTGTAATTGAAGGAACGATTAATGCATTGATAGCTGTAAAATAATCTGAATGCCGAGCCTGCAGTCCAATGTTGACAGTAGATCCTGAGGTGGGTACGCTAGCATCACCCAGACTACAGAGACTTGTCGAAGATCGAATTATCTGCAACTGCAGCTGCTGGGCTAACCGAGATGTTATCAGATGAAGTTGTGAGCCCCAATCTAACAACGCACGCGCCGGAAGTAAGGAGCCAGAGCGATCTTTAAGAAGCACAATTGCTGTGGCTAACAGTGCACCACCTTCAGATGCAGCATGTGAAGAAGAGACGTGCAGCGAAGAGGCAGTATTCGGCGAATGCGATGACGTGACTGGCGATTCATCAAAATGCAGAAGAGTATGATGCCGAGAATTGCAAGTCATACAATTTCTACTTGAGCACGACTGAGCTTGATGTCCTTTTTTTAGGCAGTTTAAGCAGAGGTCTAGTTTCTTTGCCTCCTTGAAGCGTAACGATGGGTTGAAAGTTCCAAACTTGGGGCAGGAATATATGACATGCCCTGGGGTTTTACAAAGGACGCATGCAGTGTTCGTTTGTGTCCCTACAAACGCCTTTCTACATGAATTTGTAGCTGGGTTGCCTTTTGATGCCGATAAATAAGACATAGCGTGCTGCATGGTTTCCATCCTTTGACAGCGGCTCTCAAGAAACATAAAAAACTCCTCCGATGAGGGAATTTTATCCAAGGCGATGCTCTCTTCCCAGCTGGTCTGCGTTGCGAGGTCCACTTTGGCGAGCAATATGTTAACTATAATACATGCGGCAATCTCCTGTGCAGTGCCGAGTGTCTCCAAAGCACGCATGTGAACGATAATCTTGTCCGACAACGCATGAAGTTTGTCCGCCGAAGCCGTCTCTACCTTCTTGAGCCCAAGAATGCCCTTGATGTTTGACTGAAATACAAGGCGTTTATTATTAAAGCGCCTATGTAATATGCTGAGAGCCACTTGATAGTTGGCCTCAGAAAGTTCAAGAGACGATATGGCATCAAGTGCTGAGCCCGACAGACTAGAACGCAAGTGCTGAAAACGCTCAATGTCAGTTAGATCCGCATCCTTGTCTATAATTGGTTCAAACATCGAGATGAAATTGGCGAACTCTGTGAAGCCTCCAGAAAATGGCGGAACCTTGAGCTCTGGCAAACGAGCTCTACGAGGGCGATCCGTAGACGACATGAAGATTGGCTCCTGAGATGCATCCAAACTGCTCCGCTTAGTTGGCGCTGTTGATAATTGCACAGGCGAGATCGGACACGGGTAATTGGCTCTTCATGCATGACGTCAAAGTTTTCGCGTAACTCACTCCCAATTTCGTCGTAATCCAGTTCTTCCAGGCTGTCGTGAGCTGAGTTGAAACTAAGCTCAACTTTTTTGAGCAGCTCTAAACGAACAATGAGATCTATGTTCGAGAACGACTTCAAAATATCAGGCGTTGATGACTCGTTGAGACGCTGCAACTGCACCAAAAACGATGCTGCCCTTCGCTTGTAAAGTTGCGTTTTATGCGCAGAGGCAGACTCGGTACAAGGCTCAGTCGACATTGGGAAGGTTGTTTTTTTTTTTTAAATTAACAAAAACTTTTATGCAATTTAGGTTATGTTCTTTAAAGTTTGGTGAACGTTAACAAAAATTTTGCGCACCGACACTGTTCAAAACCGTTGTGTGAAAGCGCGATCAAGACGTGTAAAGCGTACCAACAATAATGACAAAGCGCGCACAAAAGGTTATTAGCCTGCGTACACCTTCTTTTAGTTCAAATATCGTCACCAAAGAGCAATAGGCAAAAATGTTCACTTATCTTGTGCTGATTGCACGATATGAACGGGTAACGCGGGTGCCGGTTACACGTACGTACAAGTGTGTGTGTGAGTATGCAGGTGGCACCTGTTCTGCCGATTGCAGAAGGCGAACACTGCACAGAGCGAAAAAGATTGACGAATTGGGTTTATATGCACTATATGAACCGTGCACTTAATTGCGGATTAATATATATATATATATATATGAATAGGTATATGCTTGTGCCGACATATGTGTAATCACATTTGCACTATGCGCATATGTATTAGGCCCGATAAGCTTTATTGTTTTTTGCGTGATGTTTGGATTGTAAACATTTGCACAAAACCGAATTGTTGTTGTGCAGACAGAACGAGTAATAACAAAAAAATCACGTCGGGGTCACCAATGTTTGGAGCGCTACTATTTTTTAGCGCTTTAATTTTCGAAAATGAAAATAAAACAAAAGACAGAACTACAAATCAAACCGATGTTTATTTGTAATTGTCACAATGCTTATGACTTGTTCGCACCGAACAACTAACAACTAACAACAACTAACAACTAACAACTAACAACTAACAGAGAAATATGCAAGCGGCGACGTACAAAGCTTGCCGATGCGATACGGATATAGTCATAAAACGAACATTGATAGATAACTTAAGATAAGTGCAAGAGAACATCAAAATGATTTAAGCTACTCTATAGTGGTGTGATGGTAAGGTATGCCACGCAAGGCAATGAGAATGTATAATTTATCTATTTTGCTCGATCGGCTGATGCTGCTCCGAACAATGTGTATATCAGAAACCAGAATAGTTATCGACAATTTGAAGCCTGAAGTCTCTAGCTCTTGTAGTCTCTGAGATCCACGCGTTCATACAGACAGACAGACAGACGGACATGGCTTTATCGTCTCGGCTGTTGATGCTGATCAAGAATATATATACTTTATGGGGTCGGAGATGCTTCCTTCTGCCTGTTACATACTTTTGCACAAAACCATTATACCCTTTTTTACCTATTTTATGAGTTAGAGGTATAAAATTTAAGCAATGACGTACAAACTTACAGAGAATATTAAGAACAAAAAAGCAATGAAACACTACGCTTTTTAAATACAAAAGAAAGAAAAAAAATCATTTATATATAAACAAAAGTAATATGCGAATCGCAAAAACAGCGACTTATAACAAAATAATAATAACTTGCAAGTACACACACAAACTCTCACATACAAACACTGTTAATAAAATGGCTTGCTCAGAACGCAAAAAAAATTTTTGTTTTGAAAAAAACACAACACGATAAGATTCAATCAGAGTTAGGTGTCAATGGGCATTCCTCAACTGTCAGTGTGCGATTGTCGGTTGCATAACTATGCCAGAAACTGCCCGGTTTTCAAATTTTGACTATTTTCATAAGAAAACTAGTGTAAACGTTGCAGTCGGACGCAATCAACTGCGGTATACTCGTTACCAGTATTAAAACCCGTAAAAAGCGGCCTGATTGCAAAGGGGTACGGATGCGGCGGGGGTGTGCGCTGCCTTAAAGATTCTCCGATGCAAATGGGGATGCCACCAGCTGTCTTCGTTTAAAATTTTGTGATTCTAGCTCAAAGTTTGTAATAGGTGGGGTAAGGGGGGGCAGATTGGGTGGGCGTGGCATCCAAATTTTTGCTGCAGATCTTTGTGGAATGTCAATTGCTATCTTCATACCAAATTTGGTGACTCAAGCTCAAAGTTTGTAAAAGAGTAAGGGGGGCTGGTTTGGCGTGGTATTCAAATTTTTGATGCAGATTTATGTGGGATGTCAATTGCTATCTTAATACTAAATTTGGTGACTCTAGCTCGAAGTTTGTTAAAAGTGGGGAAAGGGTGAGAAATGGGTGGGCGTGGCTCCAAAACTTTGAAGCAGATTTTTTGAGGTCGGTGCCAGCTATCTTCCTACCAAATTTGGTGGCTCTAGCTCCACAACTCTGGAAGATACACGCACTCCCGTTTTGACGAAGCATTGGAGCGGATTAGGGCGGCTAGGTCAATATTGGTGGGCGTGGTATCCAAACTTTTTATGCAGATTTTGGGGGGTCATCATCACCTATCTTGGCACCCAATTTGATGGGTCTAGCTAAAAAACTGTGGGAGACATACAGGGGTGCCACAGAAAACGTCAGTGAAATATGATTTCGCTAGAAGCAAAATCGTCTGAAAATTTTCACGGTGCCACAGAACTCCGAGTGATTTCATTTACTTAGTGTGTGCTTAAACCTAATCGGACTCAAGGTATACCTTGATCGGACTTGGCTGCTAAGGGTTGACACAATGCCATATTAAATTAGCCAAATGTTTGTTTAGCACCTTTTGTAGTCTAAACATATCAGAATAAGGGGCTTTCAACTGGTTTCATATTTTATTAAAATTTTTTTATGTTTTTCTACAGAAGTTGATTGTTTTTAGCTAATAAACATATGTACAAGAAAACATTTAAATTTTGGCGGGAAAACATTTAAAAAATATTCGGCAACTCTAGAATCTATCTGCCAACTGTCTGGCAACAATTTCCGACTGACAGCAATCAGCTGTTCATAAAACATCCCCAAATTGTTTTAAACAGAAGTTGTTTTTAATTGAATATGCCGTTAGCGAGATTATTGGCCATAGAAGCGCTCCGGCGGCAGAAAATTAGGAAAGAAACCATGTAGCGAAGGCTTCTCAGATGCGCATCTGATCCTTTTTCGCAATCTGACGATACGTATGTGGTTTTTCTGCCTATCTTCATTATCTTATGCTAATTAATGTAATTTCAATGGTTTCCGGTATAATTATCGTGTTGACAAGAGGACCTTCCAAAAGTTCCTCAATATAATCGAGGGAGATATCCCATCTTCTTCGATTTCACCAATCCTGCAATAGGCGACTGCATTGCGTTTTCTAGGAGTTTGGTCATTTCAACGAGCGATAGGGAAGGTACAAGGATTTGTCAATGTCGAGGCAACCTGTTTAAAAACCCATTGGATTATACTTCCATTGCTGGAAAAAACAATTTTGCCTGCGATTTATTCAATTGAATAGATCGGAGGAAATGCTAACGAAATGCAAACAGCATTTCTACTAAAAGTACAGCATTCCTGGAGTAGCTGGCTGCATCGATGGCACCCACTTCAAGATAATGAAGCCCAGCAGTGCCGAACAGGTTTATTTTAATAGAAAGGGGTATTTTAGCATTAATGCAATGGTAGTAAGTCAGATTTTTGTTATTTGTTTACTTTTAAATGTGTAGAGGTGAGTTGTTAACTCGATTGTCTGTTTTGTTATGTTTGTGTTGTGGAACTCGTTTATGTTATACTTTTGTTATCCTAAGCGCTTAATTAACCATTAAATATTGGTTTTCTTAGATATGTGATTACGATCTTAAAGTCCTTTATGTGGATGCTTCGAAGCCTGGAGCAACTCATGACTCTTGCGCTTGGAGTCAGAGCGAAGCCAGGTCTTTTTTTCAGGAGCAGTATGAAAGTGGTTCACGTGGCAATTGACTCCTGGGGGACTCGGGTTATCATTTGGAGCTCTTTCTGTTAACGCCCTACAGAAATCCAACACAAGGCTCGAACTAACACACTTTCAACCTTCGCCATGCATCGAGAGAACTTTTGGAGTAATTAAAAGCCGATTCCGATTACTCCAAGAGATCCTTTTGCATAGCCGCTTAAGGGTCTCATGCATTGTAAATGTTTGCTATGCTCTTCACAATTTATGCCGTGAACATGAGGATTTTGGTTTTGCTGAAGTTCCTGAACCACGCGCAGAATTTGATTCTTTATCAAATTTGAATCTGCCGGAAACAACTTCTCAAATTTGAGACGATATAGCAGCGTCTTTAAGAAGACTTTAAAGTGTTTTTAATGAAATATTTGTTTAATAAATATGCTTTGTTTTGTTAAGTTTTGTAATTTTATTGCAATTTTATTTCAATAGCTGCGACTAGTTTTTCTAAAAGCAAATTGGTTTTCTTCTGCTCCTCTAACATTTCTCGAGTCTTTTTTGTTATCTTTGCCAGCTCGTTGTTAATATACGGAGCACCAAGTTTTCGTCGGCCACCGTTGCAGCCAGTCGGTTCTCGGCAGTCACTTTTACATTGCTGCTACTTGCAGCGTCCGTCTTCTGCCTTTAAGGGGAAGGTTCTAAAAGTGGAACTCAAATTAAATGGATTTTTTTTAAATAATCTTACATACGTACCATCGTATTTTTCTTCACTAGCATCTTCCAGTGTGGGCTGCAGGATGCCAAAGGTTAGGGCGCCATCTACTCCATCAACGGCCTCATACGTGTGGCAAAGGTTGGCAAGTTCGATTTCAATCGGTGATAACAATACTTGATTGAAAGGCTTGCCGCCTGTGGCCCTGGTCTCCTTCCTGTTGTGTGTATTTTTTTTTAATACACGTTTACCAATCTTTCCAAGCCTGAAATAAACAACGGCCATAACTCCTCCGAAGTTTTAATTGAAGGACCAAGCGTGTTCAACTGAAGCGTTAAGTCCTCCCAAGCTGCCGCAACAGCCACTCTGTCCCCTTTCGTAAAATTCTTGTCCGGGTGCTTCTTCATTAAGTTAAAAATCTATATATATATATATATATATCTCAGACATAAAACTAACGATACCGAAGCCTCAAACAGAATTATCACAAAAAACAACACCAACAACAACAAAACCTAACCCAGCCAAAATATTGCCGCTCAAAACATCGGCAAGAACAAGAACTGTAATCAAAAAACAAGAAACCATAAAAAAAAGAATTGCAAGGGAAAACGGAACTAAAATACAAAATTCTCAACACGAATCCACCGAACAATTTAAACCTATGTCAGACGAAGAAGTGTATTAATAACAAGAAGCCCTTAAACAACAGAGTGGTGCGCCCAAAGCAGAGTCTGCGAAGATCACTGATAGTCACAGACTCTGTTTCTGGCGTACCCTCTACTCAAAAGCCATATTTAAAACCAACCTCACTGTAAACACCCTTACACTTACTCATTCAATTATAACTCTACTTAAGCTACTTCTAATACTATGTCTCTAAAATGCATACAATGGAATATACGCAGATACATAAACAACTACAGTGAGCTTCAAACAGTAATAAAAAACTTCAATCCTAACATAATTGCACTACAAGAAACCTAAACCTAAACTACTCACTACACTCCCTTAATACCTCCCAACACTATGGTCGAGTAGCAATACTTACACACAATTCCCTACAAATAAAACCATTGCCTTTAGCAACTGCCTTCGATGCAATCTGCGTGGAAGTCTCATCCAAAAAATAAATAAAAATAATTTCAACATACATCCCACCAAGACAAAATTTTAACCTTACAAGCCTTAGAAACGTCCTCAATAAAAACCAAAACACCCTCATAATGGGCGACTTCAAGAGTTGGCACACACTATGGGGATCCACAAAAAACAACAAAAAAGGTAATACAATCGCATCATTTATACAAAACTCCAACTTCACACTACTTAACGACAAATCACACACAACACTTTCTCTCACATAGACCTCTCACTCTGCACATGGAAAATAACTGACGACCTTAACGGAAGCGACCACTTTCCAATATTAATAACAATATTCCAGCAAAACAACCCAGACCCTAAAAAACCAAAATTCAACCTAAACAAAGACAACTGGCAGAAATTCTGCTACCTTACAAACGATCTCAATACAAAAATTAATACATCTACCAACATAAACAAAGAGACAGCCAACATAAATAAAATTATAATTCAATCAGCACATCACAGTATACCACAAACAGGCAACACACACCACCCGAACAATGTCCCATGGTGGAACAACACACTAACAGATTTAAAACAAGTAAGAAGGCTCTAGTCGGGAGAGCCCGACTAGAAGATACCCTGAACCCAGTTGCAATAAATATGTAAATTAAATTTATAATTGACTTTGGTATACTGACTTAACTTCAATCAATAAAATATCGATATCTCCGGTGTTTCTTAACCGATTTGGACGAAATTTTCAGAAAAGTTCAAACGTTACCCATTATTTCAACCCTCATTTTTACATTTTCCAAATTCGATATTTTTTGTTATCGATATTATGTGTATATCGGAAACCAGAATAGTTATCGATAATTTGAAGCAAACTTGTTCTTCTCATGGTATAGGAGAACTTAAATACCAAATCTGAAGTCTCTAGCTCTTGTAGTCTCTGAGATCCACGCGTTCATACAGACAGACAGACAGACAGACGGACAGACAGACAGACAGACAGACAGACAGACGGACAGACGGACATGGCTATATCGTCTCGGCTGTTGATGCTGATCAAGAATATATATACTTTATGGGGTCGGAGATGCTTCCTTCTGCCTGTTACATACTTTTGCGCAAAACCATTATACCCTTATTTACCAATTTTATATGTTAAGGGTATAAAAATCTACAGCCCAATTTACAGGAGACATTAATCTAAACACACCCACCTCAAAAATCTGGACCAACATCAGAACATTCCGCGGGCTAAACCCTTCCAAAGCCATACACTCTATTAAAGACCCACAAACCCACCTAAACATAACAGCCAAACAAGAATTAGCTAACACGTTCGCCCAACACTGGGAAAACGAGTCCAGAGACACAAACTTCCCACCTGAATTCTCCAACATAAAATACTCATCAATATACACACCAACAAATAACACACCCCTACAAACAGCTAAGATGATAGAAAAAAAATCACTTGAAATGCAATCCGCACTACACAAACTTTCGGGTAAAACACCAGGAGAAGATCGCATTTCATACCCCATGATCAAGAACTGCTCGCCTACCCTTAAACAAAGACTCCTCAACCACTTTAACAATATCCTACAAAACTACCTCCCACAAACAAGCCTAACAATTCCCATACTAAAGCCCAACACCGACAAAACATCCATTAATTCATATAGACCTATCTCCCTCAACCCATGCATCAGCAAACTCCTAGACAAAATAGTAGCCAAAAGAATTTGGTGGTTTGCTACCGCCAAAAACCTCTTTCACCTACACCAAATGGGCTTTAAGCAGGAAAAATCTGTTACAGACATTCTGCTTTACGTAGACCACCTGATAGCTAACTCCCTCGCAAAAAAATGTCACAGCTCTATCATATCTTTAGACTTCTCTTTAATCTTTCGATAGAGTTGGAGTACACTCCATCCTCAACCAACTAACAGAATTGAAAATCGGTCCAAACATATACAACTACATAAAAAACCATATGAGCAATAGAAAAATAAAAACAAGAGTAGGGAACATCACATCTGACACTCACACATTACGCAACGGAATACCGCAAGGATCACCCATCTCAGTAAACCTATTCCTAATCGCCTATAATAAATTGTCAGCTACCATAGCAATACAAAAAAACATAAAATTCTGCGCATTTGCAGACGATTTCCACATAATTATCAACCACAACAAATGCAAAAATGACAACACCTACCTATACGCTCTGTTTAGGAGTATTGAGAAGTGGTGCACACAATCTGGAGCTACCCTCTCCCCAAACAAATGTAAACACATACACATTTGCCAAAAACACAATTGCATGGTCCAAATAACAACACACAACCACATAATACCTAAAGTTACAAATATGCGAATTCTTGTACTTAACATAAACCAAAAATACAAATGGGACACACATATAGAGAACATAATCCCAACTCTTCACAAAATACTTAATATAGTAAAATGCCTTTCATCCCCAAAATTCAATTGCAACACATCCACCCTCTTCTCCATCTTTAAGGCACTTATTTTAGCAAAAATCGACTTCGGTCTTATATTCTATGGAAACGCACCTAAAACCAGGTTAAAAAAAATACAAACAATCATAAACAGTGGAATAAGAACGGCCCTCGGTGCATTTAGGACGACACCGGTCCACAACCTACTGGCGGAAACTAACATTCCACACATCACCGACAGATACAAGCTCCTAACGAGCAAAACAGACAAAAACCTATTTTCTCCAAACGCTCACGAATACACAAAATAATAAACAAACCAAACATACACAACTATGCAAAAAAAATCGACTCAGCGGTCTCATGAACAATAAACATCTGCCTCGCCCACAACATCCCAGTCAAATCCACCAAAATAATAAAACCCAACAGACCCCCCAGGGACCTAAACCCAAACGCAATAGACACAACCCTACACCAATACACCAAAAACAACACAAACCCCCTAGTATTCCAAAAACACTTTTTAGAATTTAAAAACAAACACACCCAATATCAGTTTGTCTACACTGACGGGTCCAAATCCACCCACAACACCTCATTCGCCATCACAACGGAAGACTTAGTCATTAAAAGACGGATTCTCCCCACCCACACATCGATATTCACAGCAGAAATAATAGCAATACTCGAAGCCCTTAGCACAATACTACAAAAAAACGGCAAATGGATCATATGTTCCGATTCCCTATCCTCCCTAAAGGCAATACAAAACATCGACAACCTAGCTTCTACCCTAAAACAATACGAACACTTCCGACAAGACACCAAAACAAAGTAAAACTAATGTGGATCCCGAGCCACATTAAAATAAAAGGCAATGAATTCGCAGATTCACACGCCAAAAATGCAATCAAATTCCCACTCACCACTACCAATAATATAAACACGACGGACATAAACAAATACTTCAAAAGTCAAGAAACAAGATCAGAACTGAATTACCCAACATCAAACTGGTACAGAAACATTAACAACAACACAAATATTCTACAAATTTTTAAAACCTTAAAACAGAACGAAATACCCAGACTCGACCAAATAAAATTAATTAGACTACGACTGGGACACACAAAAATCACAAACCAACACTACGTTGACAAAAACATAACCAACCACTGCCCCCTATGCCAAAACAACTCCGCAATAAGCCTCGAACACATCCTAACTCAATGCCCGTCTTTAACAACAGCCCGAACCAAATTCCTCCTTAAAAAAAACCCAATAGACATCCTATCCATAGAAAACATCACCCTTACAATACATTTTCTAAAAGAAACAAACCTTTACCACAAAATATAACAGCATCAAGACAAAACTGCGCGTATATTCCACACCAATACTACCAACTTAACTTAAAATATAAATATCCAATACAAAAAAAAAAAAAAAAAAAACGTATATCTAATCACACACATGTAAATAACTTAATGTAAATACGTACTTAATACAACACAGCTGAAGGCCCTGGCAGCCATGCTACTATAACACTAGCCCTTAAGTTTTAACTTTAAGCTAGTTTTAATAAATAAATAAATAAAAAATTTTTTTATTAAACACATTACTCCGAATTTATGCTAGAGAAATGTGGCATTACTGCATTGACTGCAAAAAATTTGCTTCGGACTAGGTGGCAGCATTAGATTCTAGCCTTTCTACGGACGAATTCAAATCGTTGGAAATGTCAGAGCGTTTTAGTCTGTGGCACCGTGAAATAGAAAAGTCATGAAATTCGGACGAAAGCGTTTTCTGTGGCACCCCTGATAGGCTTTTTATACTCGATACCGAAGGTAAAGAGTATATTGGTTTTGTGCAATGTCCGTCATGGTGTCTGTCCGTCTGTCCGTCCGTATGTATGCAAGTTTTTTCCACACCCTTCAAGCTAGAGACTTGAAACTTTTCAATTCTTTTTATCTATGGGATAGTAAATTAAAGTGTCAAGATGGGGGTTCTACAATAACTGCGGGGCTGGCATGTCGATAAATTCGATAACTCAAAACCGATAAATCCACATATTTCGCACATCCTTACAGCTAGAACTATAAAAAAAACTGCATCAAAAGTTTGGATGCCACGCCCACCAATACTGCCCTAGCCGCCCGCATCCGCTCCAACGCTTCGTCAAAAACGGGAATGCGTGTATCTTCCAGAGTTGTGGAGCTAGAACCACCAAATTTGGTAGGAAAGTAGCTGGCAACGACCCCCAAAAATCTGCATCATCTGTTTTGGAGCTACGCTCACCCATTCCTCCCCCAGCCCCCCTTTCCCCACTTTTTGAAAACTTCGAGCTAGAGTCAACAAATTTGGTATGAAGATATCAATTGACATTCCACATAGATTTGCAACAAAAATTTGGACGCCACGCTCAACCATTCCTTCCCCAGCCCCCCTCCCTTTCCCCACCTTTTACAAACTTTGAGCTAGATTCACAAAGTTTGGTATGAAGATAGCAATTGACATTCCACAAAGATCTGCATCAAAAATTTGGATGCCACACCCACCCAAACTACTCCCAGCCTCCCTTTCCCCATTTTTACAAACTTTGAGCTAGAGTCACCAAATTTGTAAGGAACATAGCTGGTGGCATCCCCATCTGCATCGGAAAATCTTTAAGGCAGCGAAAACCCCTGCCCCATCCGAACCCCTTTGCAATCAGGCCTCTTTTTAAGCGGTTTTTATACTGGTGTCGAGTATGCCGCAGTCGGTTGCGTCCGACTGCAACGTTTCCACTTGTTTGATGTAAATTTGTGCCTTTTTTAATTTTTAAGGTTATGCTAAGAACATATTAAATAATTTAAATTTAGTTTTTTTTTTGAATTTGCTGTTAATAAATGCGTTTAACAAAAACCCTTTTCCCACAGGAAAATCTGATTTGTTAAGTGTGCCAATACTTTTTTGGCTCAGTGTACATTTCTACCAGCGTTTTTATACCCTTAACCCATAAAATGGGTAAATAAGGGTATAATGGTTTTGTGCAAAAGTATGTAACAGGCAGAAGGAAGCATCTCCGACCCCATAAAGTATATATATTCTTAATCAGCATCAACAGCCGAGACGATATAGCCGTGTCCGTCTGTCTGTCCGTCTGTCCGTCTGTATGAACGCGTGGATCTCAGAGACTACAAGAGCTAGAGACTTCAGGTTTTGGATATAAGTTCTCCTATACCATGAGCAGAACAAGTTGTCTTCAAATTATCGATAGCTATTATGGTTTCCGATATACACATAATATCGATAACAAAAAATATCGAATTTGGAAAATCTAAAAATGAGGGTTGACGTAATGGGTAAAGCTTAGTACGCAGGAACTATAAATATTTCTAGTTGTGTCAAACTCCATATAAAAAAAACGCTAGAAATAATTTCTGGACATAATTTCTAAAGACATTTCCAATGAGTATATGCAGAAGCTAGAAATGTATACTCAAAATATGTTGAGAAATGCCACATCGATTACATTGAAGTGGATCGTGTGGATGGCATTGAACAGCTGAATTTCTGCTAGAAAAAATGAGCAGCACATTATTTCTAGGCACAAGTGTGCCCGTATTTTCTTTTACCTTTTTGTTTTGCCAATTTTTTTGCGTTTTTGGGATTTTTCCGGTATTTTAAGGGGCACACAGGGTCTTAGGATACACATTTGAAATAATGTGTAAATTTCTATCAGAAATAATTCTAGTTCCTGCGTACTAAGCTTAATGACAGAACTTTTCTGAAAATTTCGTGCAAATCGGTTGAGAAACACCGGAGATATTGAACTTAATCGATTGAAGCTAAGTCAGTATACCAAAGTCTTACATAAATTTAATTTATTTATTGCAACTAGGGTTCAGGGTATCTTCTAGTCGGGCTCTCCCGACTAGAGCCTTCTTACTTGTTTAACATGTATGCTTGCTGCGCACTGCTTTCGTCTTTGGTTTGATTTCTCTTCTAAAAGTTTATTGCGCATTATGTCAAAACTCGGTAGTTCATCGCGAATTTCTATTGCTATTACAAAATTTTCATAAGACTGCGGCAAACTCGATAGCAATATAATTACCACAATTTCGTCACTAAGCGAAACACCAACTTCTTTTAATTTATTAACAATATTTTCGAAATCATTAACATACGTGACAATGTTCTCACCGTCTGTGAATTTTAGATTTAGTAAAATTTTATATAATGACACTTTTCTTGCTGGTCCACTTGGTTCATGTACTTCCTTTAGTCTTTTCCAAGCCTCTGCAGATGTATTACAGTTCTTGATATAATTTAATTGTGTTGACTTCACCGATAAAGTAATTGTTGCTATTGCTTTTTCATCAGCCTTTACCCAATTGCCGCTATATGTCTACGGTTTCACCTCAACACCACTTGTGATTTTCCATGCATCAGAATGCACAAGCACACTACGCATTTGCACGCACCAAACGTCATAGTTTTTCTCATCTAGTTTGTCAATCGAGTACAAGTGATTTGCCATTTTATTTTATTTGTGTACTAATTTTCGACACACAAAAACTTTATTTATTGGACACACCAATCATTAGCACATAGCATTGTTCCACAATCACTGCGTCTCTGGGCATCAGCTTATTTGGACTCTTGTTTCCTGGGTCCATAACCTGTTGTTATACTTTGCTGAACCGAGACCTTTATTCATTGGTTTTCTCTTACGTACTACTTATTCGCGGCGCTATCGCTTCAATCTGCGCTCGCAATCTATCGATTATCGATAAGGCATAACGGGGCTGCCAAACTTAAATCTAATAATAACATTCTGTGTTGCATAGCAATTACCTTATTTTTAACATCTGAAGCATTACCTGGAACCGTTTAACACATTACTTCGGGCTAGATCCTTCCTGTGGCCCTTATCGCCATCTTCTTCTTTCTCATATTACATTTTTGTTCGCCTAAGCGGGTAGTTCCGGGTTATGCTCACTGCGGGTTCAAGCTCGCTGCAAGCTCAATTTCCTCCTGAGCTCGGTCCATATCGGCCTTCTTTGTCCTTAGCACCCTCTGTACGTATTGTGCCACTCTTCTCCAATTCGTCTCACTCTGGAGCATCACTGCTACTATAGTGTCCGGTGTTATTTGGCTCTCTGCTTGCTGAGCTAGCATCACTCGCTGCCTTTCCCATTTTTTACACACAAAGAAAGCATGTTCGGCGTTGTCTCTGCTTCTAGGACAGTACAGACAATCATCTGATTCTGCCATTCCCATTCGATGAAGATAGTGGCAAAAGTAGCCGTGTCCCGAGAGTAGCTGTGTCAGGTATAAATCTACCTCGCCATGCTTCCTCGTTATCCACTGCTCCACGTCTGGGATGAGACGTGCCGTCCATCTTCCTCGACTTTCCCTCTGCCAGAGACTCTGCCATTCGCGGATTGTGTGGGCTTTCTCGTCTTCTTGGGGCGCTATTTCACCGTCGGACGCAGTTTTCCTTAAGAAGATAGCACGCCGCTCCTTAGCAGAAGGTGTATTGGTGTCACTCCAGCGATCACCAATACCGCAGGCTCCGACACCGTGCGATAAGCCGAGGCCACTCTCAAAGCCCCTCTTTGTTGGACCTGTGCGAGCCTCATCCGGTACATTTCTTTTTCCATAGAGTTGGCCCAGATCTCTGCTCCATACAGCAAGACCGACTGAACCGCGCTCATCAGCAAGCGGCGCTTGCTGGAAGACGGGCCCCCAACATTGGCCATTAGCCTACTGAGTGCAGCCACGCCCCCCGCGGCCTTGTCAGCCGCTTGCTTGATCTGTTGGTAGAAGCTCAGTTTTGTGTCTATTAGCATTCCAAGATATTTTACTGCAGGCTTCGACATGATTGTAGCATCTCCGACTCTCACTGGGATGATCGTCTGTATTCTCTTCTTTGTAAGGACTACAACTTCCGTCTTGTGTAATGCAAGTGATAGTCCATGCTTTGTCATCCAACTTCCAACAATTCTCATCACTTGGTTGAGCTTAAGTTGGGCTCGTTCTAGATCCCGCGCTGCAACCAGTGCAGCAACGTCGTCAGCATACCCAATAAGGCAAGACTCCTCTGGCATTTCCTCTCTCAGTAGTCCGTCGTAGGTGGCGTTCCATAGATCCGGTCCTAGGATAGATCCCTGAGCCGCCCCCGATGTGATCGCCTTTCTCTTAACTCCGTCTTTGGTCCTCGATCCGAAAGGTAGGAGTCGATCATACGGAGCAAGTACGCCGGCACTCCGAAGCTGTGTTCCAGAGCCTCCATCATGTCTGTCCAACTGGCCGAGTTGAACGCATTCTTAACGTCAAGAGTTACTAATAGAACCACTCGTCGAGAGAAGTGGTTATGGTCCTCGGCTCTTTTGACCGCTGCAACTACCTCAAGAACCGCATCCCTCGTAGACCTGCCCGACCTAAACCCGTACTGCCTCTCCGAGAGCCCACCGGCGTTACAAATTGCTGTTTTTAGCCTAGACTTCATCAGCTTTTCCATCACCTTTCCCGCTGTGTCTAGCATACACAACGGACGGTAGGACGATGGAGAGTCCGGATTGCCTTTTCCTTTGCTGATCAGTATCAAATATGCTCTCCATCAACGCGGCTTCTTTGGGTTCCACAGGTTTCAGAGCCCCCAGCTTCTGTGTCACGAGTTTGTAGCCCAGTCCCCAGGGATCCCTGTCTACACCTTCCAACAACGGGCCTTGCTCTGATTGATGGCTCGACGCAGTTCCTTTTTCGCAGCCTTATGGTCAGCCGATCTTTCATTAGCTTCGACTCGGTTCCTAACGCGTTGCGCGGCACGTCGAAGCCTGTGGCTCTCCTGCGCAGTTCCGCTATCTCCGGTGTCCACCAATAAACAGGTCTTTTACCGTGTCGGGGCCTACTGCGGGGCATGGATGCCTCACACGCCGTCCTTATGACACTCATTGTCGAACCCGTCAGTGTCTGCGCTGTTATGCCCCCATTCCGATTAACCTCCTCCATCAATGCAGCGCCGCCATCAAGTTTCCTCTGGAAAGCCTCGGTCATCATCCTCGCCAGATTCCATCTAGTGAATTGCCTTCGCGTCTCCCTGCGCTGGGAGCCACCGTTTCTTACATCAAATGTTATGTATTGGTGGTCACTACCAGTGTAGTCCTCAATGACCCTCCAGCCCTGGACGAGTGGTCCGAGGCCCTCTGAGCCGAACGAGACATCTGGGATTGTTTCCCCATATCCCGGCCTCCGAAAGGTTGTCGCGTCTCCTATATTCAGAACTTTAAGCCCCACTCTTGCAGCCATTTCCAGCACGAGCTTACCCCGGCCATCAGGGTAGGGCATACCCCATTCCAGGGCTTTCGCGTTGAAGTCTCCGGCCACCACCTTGTGTCCAGAAAACCCCATCACTGCATCTTCCAGTCCATCCAGATCGTCTGGTTAGGCGTTAAATAGCAGCTAAAGAAGGTCACCGCACCACATCTCACCCAGACATATCCATCACCTCGACCATGACTGGCGACATGAACCTTTCCAGGATCCAGCACCCAGACAGCTGCAGTACCGAGGTTATCGGAGAACCAAGAGGTGGACTCCGCATTCCGATACTGCTCACTCAGCAGTAGCAGGTCGGTCATCTTCTCTATTGCCAACTGGTGAAGTAGGTCGTTGGCTGTTCGGCACCTATTCATGTTTGCCTGGAGAACGCGAATCATGGAGCGCTTCTCTAAACGTTCTGCAGTTTCCGGACCCAGGTTTGTGTCCAATCGCGTCTTCGCTAATGCCTTTGTCGGCACATATGAAGCAGCGTACCGCCGCGTTACACGTCTTGCCTCTATGCCCAGCTGCCCCACATTTATAGCACATGGAGCTTCGATCGGGCCCCTTGCACCCCTTGGCAACATGTCCATATCCAAGGCATCTGTAGCAGCGCGTCACAGTTATTCTTTCCCGCAGTCGGCAGCTTACCCAGCCAATGCGGATCTTACCACGCCCCAGGAAGTGAGATGCATCGGACTGATCCATCTCAACCACCGCCATCCTTTGTCCCCTCATCGTTCCGGGGATGAATCCAACCTTAACATCCCCAAGATTGGGCACATCCCGTTTAAGGGCTGCTTTAATATCGGCCACCTCTGTTAGACAGTCGATGTCCCGGATCTCCATAGAGCACCTAGGTTTCAGGGAGGGAACAGCTGCCTGTCCACCGAGCGCCGCCGCAATTGAGTGCCGAAAGGCAACACTGTTCTTGGAGCCTGGTCCAATTTCGAGTAAGACTCCCTCAGTTCGGGTCTCTCGGATAGTCCTTATTTGGACGCCTGTGCTTTCTGGGCTCACCTTGTCTTTCATCTTCTTTAGTGTGTCGGCATAAGACTGACCTCCCTCGGGTCGAATCAAGATCTCTTCCGTTCGTGTCCTGGCTTTCATCCTTCCCTTTTTTTTCTTCCCGGGAGCTCGTTCCTTCCTAGGGACATCTTTCTTGGCCAAGGGATATAGAACCTCGGCGTTCTTTTTTGCTGCCAGCTTAAGCACCCGTTTTGTCCTCTTCGAGATGACCAAACGTTCTGGGTTAGTACCACAGTCTTAGTGCGTTTTTCAGCATTCTGCTCCGCAGGGCTAGAAGCTAAACGTTTCTCTGTTGGCGTGTATGTTTTTTCCTCCTCTTTATTTTGTGTGCTCATTTTTAATTCTTCCTCTAGGCCGTTCCAAATTGACCTGCAGGCCTTCATAGCTGAGAACGTTTCCTCCAAGGTGGCAAGGCCATGCTTAACATCGTTGGAGATATTCTTCTGCCGGTTCGTTGCCGCCTTCATATTGGCAACTACCTCAAGGCACCTTTCCATTAGGTGTTCTTCCTCCCTTCGAACTTGCGCAATCTGTGCTCTCGTTGACTGATTTGGCTTTCCGGTCTTCGTAGTATTATGTGGGGTATCCTTACTAACGGTGGTAGCTGTCTCCCCAGTCTGATTAGTATGGGCTGGGAAGAGCTTGGGCATCCTTTGAGGGTTGGGTGCAGAATTGATTGATGGCAATACCGTGACTCCAATAGCTCGTGGTGGAGTCCTCTGCAACCTGGAACTTCTCTGAAATGGTTGATTTCCCTCCCCTTTTCTTATCTCGTCGTTTGGCGCTTCCGCTGGCGGCACCTCATGCTCACTTGTCTCTATATCAGCAACGCAGGCCAAGTGGTCCACCTCCGATGCTTCGCGGTTGCATGATCTCGACGCCCCGGGGCCCGCTCGAACACCCCTGTCGGCCGCCGGTACTGGGGATCCGACCCCCTGCACCGTAACTTTTCCGCCTATATCGACACTCATCGTTGGTTTTATTTTAGGGTTCCTTCCCTTAGGACTGCTCTTAGCGACACAACAACACGCCTGGCTTGACGTGCTTTGGTTCGGGCCCCCCCACCACGACAAGGTGGCAGTCCGCGGGGGGAATAATAATAATAATAATACTAATAATAATAATAATAATAATAATAATAATAATAATAATAATAATAATAATAATAATAATAATAATAATAATAATAATAATAATAATAATAATAATAATAATAATAATAATAATAATAATAATAACAATAATAATAATAATAATAATAATATAATAATAATAATAATAATAATAATAATAATAATAATAATAATAATAATAATAATAATAATAATAATAATAATATAATAATAATAATAATAATAATAATAATAATAATAATAATAATAATAATAATAATAATAATAATAATAATAAGAATAATAATATAATAATAATAATAATATAATAATAATAATAATAATAATAATAATAATAATAATAATAATAATAATAATAATATAATAATAATAATAATAATAATAATAATAATAATAATAATAATAATAAATAATAATAATAATAATAATAATAATAATAATATAATAATAAAATAATAATAATAATAATAATAATAATAATAATAATAATAATAATAATAATAATAATAATAATAATAATAATAATAATAATAATAATAATAATAATAATAATAATAATAATAATAATAATAATAATGTCGCCGATGTAAGCAGCTATTTTCTTCCATATTTCGTCATCGCTAATCATTTTGCAGACTATATTTTCCGGGCAGTAGCTCCCAATTGTTTCAAAAAGCCGAAGTCGCTTTTCTCCGAATCGTTTACAGTGGAACACAGTGTGTTCTGCATCATCTCTTTCGGCGTCACGATAAACACAACTAGCTTGTGTACTTTTTCCAATCATATGAAGATAGGCGTTAAAGTATCCATGACCAGTGAGCATTTGTGTCACATAGTAATCAACATCTCCCCCCTTGCTTGTTATCCAGTGTTTGATGTCGGGTAATAGTCGCGCCGTCCATCTTCCGGTGCTCTCATTTGTCCATCTTTCTTGCCAAAGGTCGAGTGTCTGCTGTTTGCATTGCTGGAGTGATTGTCTATTTGCCTGTCCGGATATTCGTAGCTCGTAGATCTTTTTCCGTTCTCTTGCCAACAAATCAATGGGCGTCGCGCCTGCAATGACCAGTGCAGCAGCTGCAGGGACCGTCCGATAAGCACTTATGATTCTCAGCGCGGATGTTCTTTGTACAGCGGTGAGCTGATTTACTCGTGTTTTTCTATTCATGGTGTTTGCCCATATCTCACAGCCATACAGCATGATGCTATTGGTTGCTTCCATCAAGAGCTTTCTGCGGCATTGTAATGGGCCACCAACATTTGCCATGAGTCTGCTGAGAGAGCAGCAGTCTTAGTTATTGCGTGCTTGATCTGCGCCTGATAGGACATCTTTGAGTCCAGTCGTACTCCTAAATATTTAATAACCTTTTGTGTCCAGAGCGAGCTCCCTAGGAGGGTAAATTCTGCCTCTATAGGAATCTGCCTTCTCGTGACTAATAAAATTTCTGTTTTTTCTGCGGCTAGCTGTAATCCATGGTTATCTAGCCACCACTTAACTTTTGTCATCATCTGTGTTAGCTTACGCTGCGCATATATAAGATTGCGCGCGTTGATGACTGCAACGATGTCATCTGCGTAGCCGACGAGAAAAGTATCGTCTGGCATCTCTAGTCTAAGGATGTCATCATAGGCGATATTCCAAAGATCAGGCCCTAGTATGGATCCTTGCGCCGCACCCGCAGTTATCTGAAAGCTCTTTTCGCCTGTCATGGTTTGGTACACAAGCTTTCGGTCCTCTAAGTAGCTACTTATTATCCGAAGCAGGTAACTTGGGATGCGAAAACGGACTTGAAGTGCCTCAATCATGACTGACCACTTGGCGCTGTTAAAGGCATTCTTAACGTCTAGTGTGACCAGCACCACGATTGGCCTTGAGCGGTGGTTCCTTTGCTGGCTTGCTAGTGCTGCTTGCGTCACCTCTCTTATTGCCCCTATTGTTGACTTGCCTGGTCTAAAGCCGTGCTGCCTAGGTGATAGTCCACCCGAATTTTCAACTGCTGCTGCCAGTCTAGGTTTAATTAGTTTTTCCAAAAGCTTTCCTGTAGTGTTAAGCATGCATAGTGGTCGGTATGCCGATGGTGAGTCAGGATCACCCTTGCCTTTCTCAATTAATACTAGCCGCTGTAGCTTCCAACACTTAGGGAAGATTCCCGAGTGGATGCAACTGTTAAAAATTTTTTAAAAGAATTTGGGGTCGATTTGCTACTAGAGCCTTAAGTACTTCTGTAGGACATTGTCAGGGCCGGGTGCTTTCCCGCTTCTTATACTTCTGGCCGCCGTAATAAGCTCATTTTCGGTAAAAAGCTCGAATGGATCATCATATCCTTGCTCTATATTAATAGTTCTCGCCGGATGAGACGGAAACAAAGCTTTTACAATATTTTCTAATTTCTCATCCTCCATGATGGGAGTTGTGTTGTTGGCCCTAAGCTTTTCATAACAATTTAATACCCAAGACCCCACGGGTCGTTGTTAATATCGTCGCAAAGGCCTTTCC
Source organism: Scaptomyza flava (assembly GCA_030179655.1). NCBI lineage: Eukaryota > Metazoa > Arthropoda > Insecta > Diptera > Drosophilidae > Scaptomyza > Scaptomyza flava. Next base: position 30,025 of record JARNME010000183.1, on the reverse strand, counting down.
ACTTTTCCTGTTTACTCCTACGTATGGCTGCATTAAGTTCTTTTTTTGCTTTCCGACTGTGAGCGTCCTCTTCCGCGAAATTTCCGCGTCTTCTGGCTCTGGTTAGCCGCCGCCTGCACCTTACACAGTTCTGTCTAAGGACGTCAATTTCTTGCGTCCACCAGTATACTTCCTGCCCAGCTCTGTGCCTATTTCCTGATTTTGGCATTGATGCTTCACAGGCTCTTTTGATAGCATTCATAGTGCGATCAACTATGTTCTCTGTGGTCCCAGGACTTGAGCTTGGGGCGATAATTCTGTCAAATTCATTAATGAGGGCATCTATGTTTAGGCGTCGGGCGTTCCATTTTCGCTGCCTAATTGAAGTGGGTGGGCTCTTTATTATAGAGGTGGATCCCAATTCAAATGAAATGTACTGATGGTCGCTAGCGGTATAAATATCCAGGACTTTCCAGTTCTGTATCTCTTCAGACCGTCTTTCCGAGACCAGAGTGATATCTGGGATCGTACCTTCACATCCGTCTCTGCAAAAGGTTGGGGTTGTACCTGTATTAGCTACTACAAGACCAGTTCTAGCTGACATTTCTACCACTCTTCGACCCCTGGGATCAGTTGATGGCATGCCCCATTCTTCCGCTCTTGAGTTAAAGTCGCCTGCTACGATGCTTTTGCCTTGTAGCTGCACAACAGTGTCTTCGATCCCATCCAATTTGTGCTTAAATGTTTGGATATCATCGCTTGGTGTTAGGTAGCAACTTAGTATGTTATAGTCACCTACTCGAACGCTGACGTACCCATTGCCTTGTCTTACATCCGTATGCCGTATTCTACTTCTTGCTGGAATCCATATAGCGGCTGTTTTAGTGAGATCCTCAAGCCAGATACCATCTTCCCTGTTCTTATATTGTTCGCTTATTATTACCATGTCAGTTTGATGTTCTATTATTATTTGAGACAAAAGAGAGTCTGCTGTTCGGCTTCTGTGTAGATTAGCTTGAATGATTTTCATATTTTGGCTTTCCTGGTACTAGCTATGCAGTTATGCGCCCCCGGGAAGTGATTGAGTTCTGTTCGATTTTCGTATGCGCATACACAGCACCTTGGGGGCTTTGTGCATTCTTTCATTTATGCCCGACTTCTCCACATTTAATGCATAGGTTACTTCGATCCGGCCCAGTGCAGTTACTCTTAACATGATTGTTACCGAAGCATCTGAAGCAGCGTTTAGTGTCTTCACAGCGCTTTACTCGGCATCGGGTCCATCCGATTTTAATTCTCGGTTCCTTAAGCATTTTTTCTGCGTATTCGGCTGGGAGTATGACGAAGGCTCGTCTTTGTTCCTGCTCATTCGTTTTTGTCAAGCGTACCCGTATTTCATCGATTGATCCGTTTGTTGCGGACGATATTGCGAGCTTGACTTCCGATTCTTCTGTATAGCTGTCCAGATCCCGGATCTCTATCTTAGCGGATGGTCTCAGAACTTTTGCTGTGGCTGTGTCTTTAAGAAGGTCCTGAATGGCATTGCAAACCTTTTGAGTTTGGCTTCCTCTAGTAAACTCCAGCAGCATGTCTCCCGTTTTAGTTTTTCTTATAGCACGTATTGAGCTCTCGCCGTCGTCAACTATTACGTTTTTACGTAGGTTGCCGAGCACTTCTGCATAGGTTTTACCTTCAGCTGGTTTAATTAGAACAGCATCGGGTCGGATTCGCGTCCTTTGTTTGACATCGTTTCGTGTCCTTGCTCTAGCGGGTTCTTTGTTGTTTTCCACGTTATCACTATGCACATCTCTTGCAGCTTCCGCTTTCTTGTTTTTTTGTTGTCTATTCTTTTTGGAGCAAACTATTTGGAAACCGTCTGGCTCCGTACTTCTTACCTTCTTTGCAGATGCCGGCACAGCTGGGCTGGAAGCGACCCTCTTTGAGATAGGGGTCCCTGGAGTATTGTACTTCTCTCTTTCTGCCTTTGCCGCTGCTTTTCTATAAGTTTCGTCTGATCTTTCTTTCTCAGCTGCTTTCCAGCTTCTCCTGTGGCTCTCAAGCACATCAATGAGCTCGCAGAGTTCTGACACTCCATCTTTGACATCCATGCTAATGTTTCTTTGCTTGCTAATTGCCTGCTTCATCTTGCGGAGTACACTCTTGCATTGTGTCACTGTTTCCTCTTCAAGTGCTCTCATTTTGTAGATCAGCTCCTGGCACGGTGAGCTGTTTGCTTGAGTTGCATTTTTGTGCAGGCCCAGGGTTGCAGCTGGAGTTTCCATGGATTGTGCTCCTCTATCGGGTTCTGCTTCACTCTCAATTTCCACTTCTCTCTGTTGGTTGGCCGTCTGAGTTGGTAGCCTTGCCATCACGCTGTTTTGCTTATCTGGTGCTTCTCCGATTGGCGTTGGCGTTGTCTGGTTCGTGGTTTGTTTGACCACCTTCTCTGTGTCCGTGGCCATCTGTGTCGGTGACCTCGTCATCATCCGGCTTCTGCTGAAAACTCCTATCTCTTCCTCGCTTTGTTTTTGTTGTTTGTATTGATTGTTCATTTTATATGGGTCCAAACTTTAGGCCGCTATCTCCTCTCATGTGTACAGTCGTTCGTTATGTCCCCATGGGTCCCTTTGCAGGCAGTGAGGTTCATGCAAGGGTTGACACAAGACTTTATGAGTACAAGTGTTCAGAGCCAGGACGAACGCTAAGCAGGAGTCCTCTCAACTGCACCTGTACCATCAATTCAATGGTGATGAGATTTGAACGTACTTAAAGACTCGCCGGGTTTTAGTAGGACGGAGACAGCTGCGGCATTAGCCCAGCAGCCATTTCATCAGGGGTTCAGTCTGGGTATTCAAGTACTGGAATGCCTAAGTCGTCGGCGACGGATCTTCTTTTATGTCTACCGATTCGGAGAAAGACCTGAAAGTAGCCGCCCACTGTGGGTCAGACGCTAACCAGGATGCCGCCCGACTTCGGGTGCAGCCGCATCCTGGATTTTTTCACGGTGCGCCTTTCTTGCGTCAGGCATCAGCTGGGACGCCTTCTCATCTTAGCAGGTACTCTGTCGGGTGACCGAAGTACCAGTATCCAGGGTCGCCACGGGGTCGCTTGAAGATCGCTTGTATGGATTGTGCTGGACTAATAATAATAATAATAATAATAATAATAATAATAATAATAATAATAATAATAATAATAATAATAATAATAATAATAATAAAAATAATAATAATAATAATAATAATAATAATAATAATAATAATAATAATAATAATAATAATAATAATAATAATAATAATAATAATAATAATAATAATAATAATAATAATAATAATAATAATATAATAATAATAATAATAATAATAATAATAATAATAATAATAATAATAATAATAATAATAATAATAATGTCGCCGATGTAAGCAGCTATTTTCTTCCATATTTCGTCATCGCTAATCATTTTGCAGACTATATTTTCCGGGCAGTAGCTCCCAATTGTTTCAAAAAGCCGAAGTCGCTTTTCTCCGAATCGTTTACAGTGGAACACAGTGTGTTCTGCATCATCTCTTTCGGCGTCACGATAAACACAACTAGCTTGTGTACTTTTTCCAATCATATGAAGATAGGCGTTAAAGTATCCATGACCAGTGAGCATTTGTGTCACATAGTAATCAACATCTCCCCCCTTGCTTGTTATCCAGTGTTTGATGTCGGGTAATAGTCGCGCCGTCCATCTTCCGGTGCTCTCATTTGTCCATCTTTCTTGCCAAAGGTCGAGTGTCTGCTGTTTGCATTGCTGGAGTGATTGTCTATTTGCCTGTCCGGATATTCGTAGCTCGTAGATCTTTTTCCGTTCTCTTGCCAACAAATCAATGGGCGTCGCGCCTGCAATGACCAGTGCAGCAGCTGCAGGGACCGTCCGATAAGCACTTATGATTCTCAGCGCGGATGTTCTTTGTACAGCGGTGAGCTGATTTACTCGTGTTTTTCTATTCATGGTGTTTGCCCATATCTCACAGCCATACAGCATGATGCTATTGGTTGCTTCCATCAAGAGCTTTCTGCGGCATTGTAATGGGCCACCAACATTTGCCATGAGTCTGCTGAGAGAGCAGCAGTCTTAGTTATTGCGTGCTTGATCTGCGCCTGATAGGACATCTTTGAGTCCAGTCGTACTCCTAAATATTTAATAACCTTTTGTGTCCAGAGCGAGCTCCCTAGGAGGGTAAATTCTGCCTCTATAGGAATCTGCCTTCTCGTGACTAATAAAATTTCTGTTTTTTCTGCGGCTAGCTGTAATCCATGGTTATCTAGCCACCACTTAACTTTTGTCATCATCTGTGTTAGCTTACGCTGCGCATATATAAGATTGCGCGCGTTGATGACTGCAACGATGTCATCTGCGTAGCCGACGAGAAAAGTATCGTCTGGCATCTCTAGTCTAAGGATGTCATCATAGGCGATATTCCAAAGATCAGGCCCTAGTATGGATCCTTGCGCCGCACCCGCAGTTATCTGAAAGCTCTTTTCGCCTGTCATGGTTTGGTACACAAGCTTTCGGTCCTCTAAGTAGCTACTTATTATCCGAAGCAGGTAACTTGGGATGCGAAAACGGACTTGAAGTGCCTCAATCATGACTGACCACTTGGCGCTGTTAAAGGCATTCTTAACGTCTAGTGTGACCAGCACCACGATTGGCCTTGAGCGGTGGTTCCTTTGCTGGCTTGCTAGTGCTGCTTGCGTCACCTCTCTTATTGCCCCTATTGTTGACTTGCCTGGTCTAAAGCCGTGCTGCCTAGGTGATAGTCCACCCGAATTTTCAACTGCTGCTGCCAGTCTAGGTTTAATTAGTTTTTCCAAAAGCTTTCCTGTAGTGTTAAGCATGCATAGTGGTCGGTATGCCGATGGTGAGTCAGGATCACCCTTGCCTTTCTCAATTAATACTAGCCGCTGTAGCTTCCAACACTTAGGGAAGATTCCCGAGTGGATGCAACTGTTAAACATTTTTTAAAAGAATTTGGGGTCGATTTGCTACTAGAGCCTTAAGTACTTCTGTAGGGACATTGTCAGGGCCGGGTGCTTTCCCGCTTCTTATACTTCTGGCCGCCGTAATAAGCTCATTTTCGGTAAAAAGCTCGAATGGATCATCATATCCTTGCTCTGTATTAATAGTTCTCGCCGGATGAGACGGAAACAAAGCTTTTACAATATTTTCTAATTTCTCATCCTCCATGATGGGAGTTGTGTTGTTGGCCCTAAGCTTTTTCATAACAATTTAATACCCAAGACCCCACGGGTCGTTGTTAATATCGTCGCAAAGGCCTTTCCACTTTTCCTGTTTACTCCTACGTATGGCTGCATTAAGTTCTTTTTTTGCTTTCCGACTGTGAGCGTCCTCTTCCGCGAAATTTCCGCGTCTTCTGGCTCTGGTTAGCCGCCGCCTGCACCTTACACAGTTCTGTCTAAGGACGTCAATTTCTTGCGTCCACCAGTATACTTCCTGCCCAGCTCTGTGCCTATTTCCCGATTTTGGCATTGATGCTTCACAGGCTCTTTTGATAGCATTCATAGTGCGATCAACTATGTTCTCTGTGGTCCCAGGACTTGAGCTTGGGGCGATAATTCTGTCAAATTCATTAATGAGGGCATCTATGTTTAGGCGTCGGGCGTTCCATTTTCGCTGCCTAATTGAAGTGGGTGGGCTCTTTATTATAGAGGTGGATCCCAATTCAAATGAAATGTACTGATGGTCGCTAGCGGTATAAATATCCAGGACTTTCCAGTTCTGTATCTCTTCAGACCGTCTTTCCGAGACCAGAGTGATATCTGGGATCGTACCTTCACATCCGTCTCTGCAAAAGGTTGGGGTTGTACCTGTATTAGCTACTACAAGACCAGTTCTAGCTGACATTTCTACCACTCTTCGACCCCTGGATCAGTTGATGGCATGCCCCATTCTTTCCGCTCTTGATTAAAGTCGCCTGCTACGATGCTTTTGCCTTGTAGCTGCACAACAGTGTCTTCGATCCCATCCAATTTGTGCTTAAATGTTTGGATATCATCGCTTGGTGTTAGGTAGCAACTTAGTATGTTATAGTCACCTACTCGAACGCTGACGTACCCATTGCCTTGTCTTACATCCGTATGCCGTATTCTACTTCTTGCTGGAATCCATATAGCGGCTGTTTTAGTGAGATCCTCAGCCAGATACCATCTTCCCTGTTCTTATATTGTTCGCTTATTATTACCATGTCAGTTTGATGTTCTATTATTATTTGAGACAAAAGAGAGTCTGCTGTTCGGCTTCTGTGTAGATTAGCTTGAATGATTTTCATATTTTGGCTTTCCTGGTACTAGCTATGCAGTTATGCGCCCCCGGGAAGTGATTGAGTTCTGTTCGATTTTCGTATGCGCATACACAGCACCTTGGGGGCTTTGTGCATTCTTTCATTTTATGCCCGACCTCTCCACATTTAATGCATAGGTTACTTCGATCCGGCCCAGTGCAGTTACTCTTAACATGATTGTTACCGAAGCATCTGAAGCAGCGTTTAGTGTCTTCACAGCGCTTTACTCGGCATCGGGTCCATCCGATTTTAATTCTCGGTTCCTTAAGCATTTTTTCTGCGTATTCGGCTGGGAGTATGACGAAGGCTCGTCTTTGTTCCTGCTCATTCGTTTTTGTCAAGCGTACCCGTATTTCATCGATTGATCCGTTTGTTGCGGACGATATTGCGAGCTTGACTTCCGATTCTTCTGTATAGCTGTCCAGATCCCGGATCTCTATCTTAGCGGATGGTCTCAGAACTTTTGCTGTGGCTGTGTCTTTAAGAAGGTCCTGAATGGCATTGCAAACCTTTTGAGTTTGGCTTCCTCTAGTAAACTCCAGCAGCATGTCTCCCGTTTTAGTTTTTCTTATAGCACGTATTGAGCTCTCGCCGTCGTCAACTATTACGTTTTTACGTAGGTTGCCGAGCACTTCTGCATAGGTTTTACCTTCAGCTGGTTTAATTAGAACAGCATCGGGTCGGATTCGCGTCCTTTGTTTGACATCGTTTCGTGTCCTTGCTCTAGCGGGTTCTTTGTTGTTTTCCACGTTATCACTATGCACATCTCTTGCAGCTTCCGCTTTCTTGTTTTTTTGTTGTCTATTCTTTTTGGAGCAAACTATTTGGAAACCGTCTGGCTCCGTACTTCTTACCTTCTTTGCAGATGCCGGCACAGCTGGGCTGGAAGCGACCCTCTTTGAGATAGGGGTCCCTGGAGTATTGTACTTCTCTCTTTCTGCCTTTGCCGCTGCTTTTCTATAAGTTTCGTCTGATCTTTCTTTCTCAGCTGCTTTCCAGCTTCTCCTGTGGCTCTCAAGCACATCAATGAGCTCGCAGAGTTCTGACACTCCATCTTTGACATCCATGCTAATGTTTCTTTGCTTGCTAATTGCCTGCTTCATCTTGCGGAGTACACTCTTGCATTGTGTCACTGTTTCCTCTTCAAGTGCTCTCATTTTGTAGATCAGCTCCTGGCACGGTGAGCTGTTTGCTTGAGTTGCATTTTTGTGCAGGCCCAGGGTTGCAGCTGGAGTTTCCATGGATTGTGCTCCTCTATCGGGTTCTGCTTCACTCTCAATTTCCCACTTCTCTCTGTTGGTTGGCCGTCTGAGTTGGTAGCCTTGCCATCACGCTGTTTTGCTTATCTGGTGCTTCTCCGATTGGCGTTGGCGTTGTCTGGTTCGTGGTTTGTTTGACCACCTTCTCTGTGTCCGTGGCCATCTGTGTCGGTGACCTCGTCATCATCCGGCTTCTGCTGAAAACTCCTATCTCTTCCTCGCTTGTTTTTGTTGTTTGTATTGATTGTTCATTTTATATGGGTCCAAACTTTAGGCCGCTATCTCCTCTCATGTGTACATCGTTCGTTATGTCCCCATGGGTCCCTTTGCAGGCAGTGAGGTTCATGCAAGGGTTGACACAAGACTTTATGAGTACAAGTGTTCAGAGCCAGGACGAACGCTAAGCAGGAGTCCTCTCAACTGCACCTGTACCATCAATTCAATGGTGATGAGATTTGAACGTACTTAAAGACTCGCCGGGTTTTAGTAGGACGGAGACAGCTGCGGCATTAGCCCAGCAGCCATTTCATCAGGGGTTCAGTCTGGGTATTCAAGTACTGGAATGCCTAAGTCGTCGGCGACGGATCTTCTTTTATGTCTACCGATTCGGAGAAAGACCTGAAAGTAGCCGCCCACTGTGGGTCAGACGCTAACCAGGATGCCGCCCGACTTCGGGTGCAGCCGCATCCTGGATTTTTTCACGGTGCGCCTTTCTTGCGTCAGGCATCAGCTGGGACGCCTTCTCATCTTAGCAGGTACTCTGTCGGGTGACCGAAGTACCAGTATCCAGGTCGCCACGGGTCGCTTGAAGATCGCTTGTATGATTGTGCTGACTAATAATAATAACATAATAATAATATAATAATAATAATAATAATACTAATAATATAATACTAATAATAATAATAAAAATAATAATAATAATAATAATAATAATAATAATAATATAATAATCATAATAATAATAATAATATAATAATATAATAATAATAATAATAATAATAATATAAAATATAATAATAATAATAATATAATAATAATAATAATAATAATAATAATAATAATAATAATAATAATAATAATAATGTAAGCAGCTATTTTCTTCCATATTTCGTCATCGCTAATCATTTTGCAGACTATATTTTCCGGGCAGTAGCTCCCAATTGTTTCAAAAAGCCGAAGTCGCTTTTCCTCCGAATCGTTTACAGTGGAACACAGTGTGTTCTGCATCATCTCTTTCGGCGTCACGATAAACACAACTAGCTTGTGTACTTTTTCCAATCATATGAAGATAGGCGTTAAAGTATCCATGACCAGTGAGCATTTGTGTCACATAGTAATCAACATCTCCCCCCTTGCTTGTTATCCAGTGTTTGATGTCGGGTAATAGTCGCGCCGTCCATCTTCCGGTGCTCTCATTTGTCCATCTTTCTTGCCAAAGGTCGAGTGTCTGCTGTTTGCATTGCTGGAGTGATTGTCTATTTGCCTGTCCGGATATTCGTAGCTCGTAGATCTTTTTCCGTTCTCTTGCCAACAAATCAATGGGCGTCGCGCCTGCAATGACCAGTGCAGCAGCTGCAGGGACCGTCCGATAAGCACTTATGATTCTCAGCGCGGATGTTCTTTGTACAGCGGTGAGCTGATTTACTCGTGTTTTTCTATTCATGGTGTTTGCCCATATCTCACAGCCATACAGCATGATGCTATTGGTTGCTTCCATCAAGAGCTTTCTGCGGCATTGTAATGGGCCACCAACATTTGCCATGAGTCTGCTGAGATGAGCAGCAGTCTTAGTTATTGCGTGCTTGATCTGCGCCTGATAGGACATCTTTGAGTCCAGTCGTACTCCTAAATATTTAATAACCTTTTGTGTCCAGAGCGAGCTCCCTAGGAGGGTAAATTCTGCCTCTATAGGAATCTGCCTTCTCGTGACTAATAAAATTTCTGTTTTTTCTGCGGCTAGCTGTAATCCATGGTTATCTAGCCACCACTTAACTTTTGTCATCATCTGTGTTAGCTTACGCTGCGCATATATAAGATTGCGCGCGTTGATGACTGCAACGATGTCATCTGCGTAGCCGACGAGAAAAGTGTCGTCTGGCATCTCTAGTCTAAGGATGTCATCATAGGCGATATTCCAAAGATCAGGCCCTAGTATGGATCCTTGCGCCGCACCCGCAGTTATCTGAAAGCTCTTTTCGCCTGTCATGGTTTGGTACACAAGCTTTCGGTCCTCTAAGTAGCTACTTATTATCCGAAGCAGGTAACTTGGGATGCGAAAACGGACTTGAAGTGCCTCAATCATGACTGACCACTTGGCGCTGTTAAAGGCATTCTTAACGTCTAGTGTGACCAGCACCACGATTGGCCTTGAGCGGTGGTTCCTTTGCTGGCTTGCTAGTGCTGCTTGCGTCACCTCTCTTATTGCCCCTATTGTTGACTTGCCTGGTCTAAAGCCGTGCTGCCTAGGTGATAGTCCACCCGAATTTTCAACTGCTGCTGCCAGTCTAGGTTTAATTAGTTTTTCCAAAAGCTTTCCTGTAGTGTTAAGCATGCATAGTGGTCGGTATGCCGATGGTGAGTCAGGATCACCCTTGCCTTTCTCAATTAATACTAGCCGCTGTAGCTTCCAACACTTAGGGAAGATTCCCGAGTGGATGCAACTGTTAAAAATTTTTTAAAAGAATTTGGGGTCGATTTGCTACTAGAGCCTTAAGTACTTCTGTAGGGACATGTCAGGGCCGGGTGCTTTCCCGCTTCTTATACTTCTGGCCGCCGTAATAAGCTCATTTTTCGGTAAAAAGCTCGAATGGATCATCATATCCTTGCTCTGTATTAATAGTTCTCGCCGGATGAGACGGAAACAAAGCTTTTACAATATTTCTAATTTCTCATCCTCCATGATGGGAGTTGTGTTGTTGGCCCTAAGCTTTTTCATAACAATTTAATACCCAAGACCCCACGGGTCGTTGTTAATATCGTCGCAAAGGCCTTTCCACTTTTCCTGTTTACTCCTACGTATGGCTGCATTAAGTTCTTTTTTTGCTTTCCGACTGTGAGCGTCCTCTTCCGCGAAATTTCCGCGTCTTCTGGCTCTGGTTAGCCGCCGCCTGCACCTTACACAGTTCTGTCTAAGGACGTCAATTTCTTGCGTCCACCAGTATACTTCCTGCCCAGCTCTGTGCCTATTTCCCGATTTTGGCATTGATGCTTCACAGGCTCTTTTGATAGCATTCATAGTGCGATCAACTATGTTCTCTGTGGTCCCAGGACTTGAGCTTGGGGCGATAATTCTGTCAAATTCATTAATGAGGGCATCTATGTTTAGGCGTCGGGCGTTCCATTTTCGCTGCCTAATTGAAGTGGGTGGGCTCTTTATTATAGAGGTGGATCCCAATTCAAATGAAATGTACTGATGGTCGCTAGCGGTATAAATATCCAGGACTTTCCAGTTCTGTATCTCTTCAGACCGTCTTTCCGAGACCAGAGTGATATCTGGGATCGTACCTTCACATCCGTCTCTGCAAAAGGTTGGGGTTGTACCTGTATTAGCTACTACAAGACCAGTTCTAGCTGACATTTCTACCACTCTTCGACCCCTGGGATCAGTTGATGGCATGCCCCATTCTTCCGCTCTTGAGTTAAAGTCGCCTGCTACGATGCTTTTGCCTTGTAGCTGCACAACAGTGTCTTCGATCCCATCCAATTTGTGCTTAAATGTTTGGATATCATCGCTTGGTGTTAGGTAGCAACTTAGTATGTTATAGTCACCTACTCGAACGCTGACGTACCCATTGCCTTGTCTTACATCCGTATGCCGTATTCTACTTCTTGCTGGAATCCATATAGCGGCTGTTTTAGTGAGATCCTCAAGCCAGATACCATCTTCCCTGTTCTTATATTGTTCGCTTATTATTACCATGTCAGTTTGATGTTCTATTATTATTTGAGACAAAAGAGAGTCTGCTGTTCGGCTTCTGTGTAGATTAGCTTGAATGATTTTCATATTTTGGCTTTCCTGGTACTGCTATGCAGTTATGCGCCCCCGGGAAGTGATTGAGTTCTGTTCGATTTTCGTATGCGCATACACAGCACCTTGGGGGCTTTGTGCATTCTTTCATTTTATGCCCGACCTCTCCACATTTAATGCATAGGTTACTTCGATCCGGCCCAGTGCAGTTACTCTTAACATGATTGTTACCGAAGCATCTGAAGCAGCGTTTAGTGTCTTCACAGCGCTTTACTCGGCATCGGGTCCATCCGATTTTAATTCTCGGTTCCTTAAGCATTTTTTCTGCGTATTCGGCTGGGAGTATGACGAAGGCTCGTCTTTGTTCCTGCTCATTCGTTTTGTCAAGCGTACCCGTATTTCATCGATTGATCCGTTTGTTGCGGACGATATTGCGAGCTTGACTTCCGATTCTTCTGTATAGCTGTCCAGATCCCGGATCTCTATCTTAGCGGATGGTCTCAGAACTTTTGCTGTGGCTGTGTCCTTTAAGAAGGTCCTGAATGGCATTGCAAACCTTTTGAGTTTGGCTTCCTCTAGTAAACTCCAGCAGCATGTCTCCCGTTTTAGTTTTTCTTATAGCACGTATTGAGCTCTCGCCGTCGTCAACTATTACGTTTTTACGTAGGTTGCCGAGCACTTCTGCATAGGTTTTACCTTCAGCTGGTTTAATTAGAACAGCATCGGGTCGGATTCGCGTCCTTTGTTTGACATCGTTTCGTGTCCTTGCTCTAGCGGGTTCTTTGTTGTTTTCCACGTTATCACTATGCACATCTCTTGCAGCTTCCGCTTTCTTGTTTTTTTTGTTGTCTATTCTTTTTGGAGCAAACTATTGGAAACCGTCTGGCTCCGTACTTCTTACCTTCTTTGCAGATGCCGGCACAGCTGGGCTGGAAGCGACCCTCTTTGAGATAGGGGTCCCTGGAGTATTGTACTTCTCTCTTTCTGCCTTTGCCGCTGCTTTTCTATAAGTTTCGTCTGATCTTTCTTTCTCAGCTGCTTTCCAGCTTCTCCTGTGGCTCTCAAGCACATCAATGAGCTCGCAGAGTTCTGACACTCCATCTTTGACATCCATGCTAATGTTTCTTTGCTTGCTAATTGCCTGCTTCATCTTGCGGAGTACACTCTTGCATTGTGTCACTGTTTCCTCTTCAAGTGCTCTCATTTTGTAGATCAGCTCCTGGCACGGTGAGCTGTTTGCTTGAGTTGCATTTTTGTGCAGGCCCAGCGTTGCAGCTGGAGTTTCCATGGATTGTGCTCCTCTATCGGGTTCTGCTTCACTCTCAATTTCCACTTCTCTCTGTTGGTTGGCCGTCTGAGTTGGTAGCCTTGCCATCACGCTGTTTTGCTTATCTGGTGCTTCTCCGATTGGCGTTGGCGTTGTCTGGTTCGTGGTTTGTTTGACCACCTTCTCTGTGTCCGTGGCCATCTGTGTCGGTGACCTCGTCATCATCCGGCTTCTGCTGAAAACTCCTATCTCTTCCTCGCTTTGTTTTTGTTGTTTGTATTGATTGTTCATTTTATATGGGTCCAAACTTTAGGCCGCTATCTCCTCTCATGTGTACAGTCGTTCGTTATGTCCCCATGGGTCCCTTTGCAGGCAGTGAGGTTCATGCAAGGGTTGACACAAGACTTTATGAGTACAAGTGTTCAGAGCCAGGACGAACGCTAAGCAGGAGTCCTCTCAACTGCACCTGTACCATCATTCAATGGTGATGAGATTTGAACGTACTTAAAGACTCGCCGGGTTTTAGTAGGACGGAGACAGCTGCGGCATTAGCCCAGCAGCCATTTCATCAGGGGTTCAGTCTGGGTATTCAAGTACTGGAATGCCTAAGTCGTCGGCGACGGATCTTCTTTTATGTCTACCGATTCGGAGAAAGACCTGAAAGTAGCCGCCCACTGTGGGTCAGACGCTAACCAGGATGCCGCCCGACTTCGGGTGCAGCCGCATCCTGGATTTTTTCACGGTGCGCCTTTCTTGCGTCAGGCATCAGCTGGGACGCCTTCTCATCTTAGCAGGTACTCTGTCGGGTGACCGAAGTACCAGTATCCAGGGTCGCCACGGGGTCGCTTGAAGATCGCTTGTATGGATTGTGCTGGACTAATAATAATAATAATAATAATAAAATATAATAATAATATAATATAATAAAATAATAATAATAATAAAATAATAATAATAATAATAATAAAATATAATAATAATAATAATAATATAATAATAATAATAATAATAATAATAATAATAATAATAATAATATAATAATAATAATAATATATAATAATAATATAATAATATAATATATAATAATAATAATAATAATATAATAATAATAATAATAATAATAATAATAAAATAATAATAATAATAATAATAATAATAATATAATAATAATAATAATAATAATAAAATAATAATAATAATAATAATAATAATAATAATAATAATAATAATAATAATAATAATAATAATAATAATAATAATATAATAATAATAATAATAATAATAATATAATAATAAATAATAATAATAATAATAATATAATAATATAATAATAATAATAATAATATAATAAAATAAATAATAATAATAATAATAATAAGAATAATAATAATAATAATAATAATATAATAATAATAATAATAATAATATAATAATAATAATAATAATAATAATAATAATAATAATAATAATAATAATAATATAATAATAAAATAATAATAATAATAATAATAATAATAATACTAATATATAATAATAATAATAATAATATAATAATACTAATAATAATAATAATAAATAATATAATAATAATAATAATAATAATAATATAATAATAATAATAATCATAATAATAAATAAATAATATAATAATAATAATAATAATATAATAATAATAATATAATAATAATAATAATAATAATAATATAATATAATAATATAATAATATAATAATAATAATATAATAATAATAATAATAATAATAATAATAATAATAATAATAATAATAATAATAATAATAATATAATAATGTCGCCGATGTAAGCAGCTATTTTCTTCCATATTTCGTCATCGCTAATCATTTTGCAGACTATATTTTCCGGGCAGTAGCTCCCAATTGTTTCAAAAAGCCGAAGTCGCTTTTCTCCGAATCGTTTACAGTGGAACACAGTGTGTTCTGCATCATCTCTTTCGGCGTCACGATAAACACAACTAGCTTGTGTACTTTTTCCAATCATATGAAGATAGGCGTTAAAGTATCCATGACCAGTGAGCATTTGTGTCACATAGTAATCAACATCTCCCCCCTTGCTTGTTATCCAGTGTTTGATGTCGGGTAATAGTCGCGCCGTCCATCTTCCGGTGCTCTCATTTGTCCATCTTTCTTGCCAAAGGTCGAGTGTCTGCTGTTTGCATTGCTGGAGTGATTGTCTATTTGCCTGTCCGGATATTCGTAGCTCGTAGATCTTTTTTCCGTTCTCTTGCCAACAAATCAATGGGCGTCGCGCCTGCAATGACCAGTGCAGCAGCTGCAGGGACCGTCCGATAAGCACTTATGATTCTCAGCGCGGATGTTCTTTGTACAGCGGTGAGCTGATTTACTCGTGTTTTTCTATTCATGGTGTTTGCCCATATCTCACAGCCATACAGCATGATGCTATTGGTTGCTTCCATCAAGAGCTTTCTGCGGCTTTGTAATGGGCCACCAACATTTGCCATGAGTCTGCTGAGAGAGCGTGTGGCAGCAGCAGTCTTAGTTATTGCGTGCTTGATCTGCGCCTGATAGGACATCTTTGAGTCCAGTCGTACTCCTAAATATTTAATAACCTTTTGTGTCCAGAGCGAGCTCCCTAGGAGGGTAAATTCTGCCTCTATAGGAATCTGCCTTCTCGTGACTAATAAAATTTCTGTTTTTTCTGCGGCTAGCTGTAATCCATGGTTATCTAGCCACCACTTAACTTTTGTCATCATCTGTGTTAGCTTACGCTGCGCATATATAAGATTGCGCGCGTTGATGACTGCAACGATGTCATCTGCGTAGCCGACGAGAAAAGTGTCGTCTGGCATCTCTAGTCTAAGGATGTCATCATAGGCGATATTCCAAAGATCAGACCCTAGTATGGATCCTTGCGCCGCACCCGCAGTTATCTGAAAGCTCTTTTCGCCTGTCATGGTTTGGTACACAAGCTTTCGGTCCTCTAAGTAGCTACTTATTATCCGAAGCAGGTAACTTGGGATGCGAAAACGGTCTTGAAGTGCCTCAATCATGACTGACCACTTGGCGCTGTTAAAGGCATTCTTAACGTCTAGTGTGACCAGCACCACGATTGGCCTTGAGCGGTGGTTCCCTTGCTGGCTTGCTAGTGCTGCTTGCGTCACCTCTCTTATTGCCCCTATTGTTGACTTGCCTGGTCTAAAGCCGTGCTGCCTAGGTGATAGTCCACCCGAATTTTCAACTGCTGCTGCCAGTCTAGGTTTAATTAGTTTTTCCAAAGCTTTCCTGTAGTGTTAAGCATGCATAGTGGTCGGTATGCCGATGGTGAGTCAGGATCACCCTTGCCTTTCTCAATTAATACTAGCCGCTGTAGCTTCCAACACTTAGGGAAGATTCCCGAGTGGATGCAACTGTTAAACATTTTTTAAAAGAATTTGGGGTCGATTTGCTACTAGAGCCTTAAGTACTTCTGTAGGGACATTGTCAGGGCCGGGTGCTTTCCCGCTTCTTATACTTCTGGCCGCCGTAATAAGCTCATTTTCGGTAAAAAGCTCGAATGGATCATCATATCCTTGCTCTATATTAATAGTTCTCGCCGGATGAGACGGAAACAAAGCTTTTACAATATTTTCTAATTTCTCATCCTCCATGATGGGAGTTGTGTTGTTGGCCCTAAGCTTTTCATAACAATTTAATACCCAAGACCCACGGGTCGTTGTTAATATCGTCGCAAAGGCCTTTCCACTTTTCCTGTTTACTCCTACGTATGGCTGCATTAAGTTATTTTTTGCTTTCCGACTGTGAGCGTCCTCTTCCGCGAAATTTCCTCGTCTTCTGGCTCTGGTTAGCCGCCGCCTGCACCTTACACAGTTCTGTCTAAGGACGTCAATTTCTTGCGTCCACCAGTATACTTCCTGCCAGCTCTGTGCCTATTTCCTGATTTTGGCATTGATGCTTCACAGGCTCTTTTGATAGCATTCATAGTGCGATCAACTATGTTCTCTGTGGTCCCAGGACTTGAGCTTGGGCGATAATTCTGTCAAATTCATTAATGAGGCATCTATGTTTAGGCGTCGGGCGTTCCATTTTCGCTGCCTAATTGAAGTGGGTGGGCTCTTTATTATAGAGGTGGATCCCAATTCAAATGAAATGTACTGATGGTCGCTAGCGGTATAAATATCCAGGACTTTCCAGTTCTGTATCTCTTCAGACCGTCTTTCCGAGACCAGAGTGATATCTGGGATCGTACCTTCACATCCGTCTCTGCAAAGGTTGGGGTTGTACCTGTATAGCTACTACAAGACCAGTTCTAGCTGACATTTCTACCACTCTTCGACCCCTGGGATCAGTTGATGGCATGCCCCATTCTTCCGCTCTTGAGTTAAAGTCGCCTGCTACGATGCTTTTGCCTTGTAGCTGCATAACAGTGTCTTCGATCCCATCCAATTTGTGCTTAAATGTTTGGATAATAAATAATAATAATAATAATAATAATAATAATAATAATAATAATAAATAATAATAATAATAATAATAAGAATAATAATAATAATATAATAATAATAATAATAATATATAATATAATAATAATAAGAATAATAATAATAATAATAATATAATAATAATAATAATAATAATATACTAATAATAATAATACATATAATAATAATAATAATAATAATAATAATAATAAAATAATAATAATAATATAATATATAATAATAATATAATAATAATAATAATAATAATATAATAATAATAATAATAATAATAATAATAATAATAATAATAATAATAATAATAATAATAATAATAATAATAATAATAATAAAATATAATAATAATAATAATATAATAATAAAATAATAATAATAATAATAATAATATAATATAATAATAATAATAATAATAAAATAATAATAATAATAATAATAATAATAATAATAATAATAATAATAATAATAATAATAATAATAATATAATAATAAATAATAATAATAATAATAATAATAATAATAATAATAATAATAATAATAATAATAATAATAATAATAATAATAATAAATAATAATAATAATAAATAATAATAATAATAATAATAAATAATAATAAATAATATAATAATAATAATAATAAATAATAATAATAATAATAATAATAATAATAAAATATATAATAATAATAAAATAATAATAATAATAATAATAATATAATAATATAATAACTAATAATAATAATAATATAATAATAATAATAATAATAATAATAATAATAATAATAATATAATATAATAATAATAATAATAATAATAATATAATAATAATAATAATAATAATAATAATATAATAATAATAATAATAATAATAATAATAATAATATAATATAATAATAATAATAATAATATAATAATAAGAATAATAATAATAATAATAATAATAATAAAATAATAATAATAATAATAATAATAATATAATAATAATAATACTAATAATAATAATAATAATAATAATAATAATAATAATAATAATAATAATAATAATAATAATAATAATAATAATAATAATAATAATAATATAATAATAATAATACTAATATAATAATAATAATAATAATAATAATGTCGCCGATGTAAGCAGCTATTTTCTTCCATATTTCGTCATCGCTAATCATTTTGCAGACTATATTTTCCGGGCAGTAGCTCCCAATTGTTTCAAAAAGCCGAAGTCGCTTTTTCTCCGAATCGTTTACAGTGGAACACAGTGTGTTCTGCATCATCTCTTTCGGCGTCACGATAAACACAACTAGCTTGTGTACTTTTTCCAATCATATGAAGATAGGCGTTAAAGTATCCATGACCAGTGAGCATTTGTGTCACATAGTAATCAACATCTCCCCCCTTGCTTGTTATCCAGTGTTTGATGTCGGGTAATAGTCGCGCCGTCCATCTTCCGGTGCTCTCATTTGTCCATCTTTCTTGCCAAGGTCGAGTGTCTGCTGTTTGCATTGCTGGAGTGATTGTCTATTTGCCTGTCCGGATATTCGTAGCTCGTAGATCTTTTTTCCGTTCTCTTGCCAACAAATCAATGGGCGTCGCGCCTGCAATGACCAGTGCAGCAGCTGCAGGGACCGTCCGATAAGCACTTATGATTCTCAGCGCGGATGTTCTTTGTACAGCGGTGAGCTGATTTACTCGTGTTTTCTATTCATGGTGTTTGCCCATATCTCACAGCCATACAGCATGATGCTATTGGTTGCTTCCATCAAGAGCTTTCTGCGGCTTTGTAATGGGCCACCAACATTTGCCATGAGTCTGCTGAGAGAGCGTGTGGCAGCAGCAGTCTTAGTTATTGCGTGCTTGATCTGCGCCTGATAGGACATCTTTGAGTCCAGTCGTACTCCTAAATATTTAATAACCTTTTGTGTCCAGAGCGAGCTCCCTAGGAGGGTAAATTCTGCCTCTATAGGAATCTGCCTTCTCGTGACTAATAAAATTTCTGTTTTTTTCTGCGGCTAGCTGTAATCCATGGTTATCTAGCCACCACTTAACTTTTGTCATCATCTGTGTTAGCTTACGCTGCGCATATATAAGATTGCGCGCGTTGATGACTGCAACGATGTCATCTGCGTAAGGATGTCATCATAGGCGATATTCCAAAGATCAGACCCTAGTATGGATCCTTGCGCCGCACCCGCAGTTATCTGAAAGCTCTTTTCGCCTGTCATGGTTTGGTACACAAGCTTTCGGTCCTCTAAGTAGCTACTTATTATCCGAAGCAGGTAACTTGGGATGCGAAAACGGTCTTGAAGTGCCTCAATCATGACTGACCACTTGGCGCTGTTAAAGGCATTCTTAACGTCTAGTGTGACCAGCACCACGATTGGCCTTGAGCGGTGGTTCCCTTGCTGGCTTGCTAGTGCTGCTTGCGTCACCTCTCTTATTGCCCCTATTGTTGACTTGCCTGGTCTAAAGCCGTGCTGCCTAGGTGATAGTCCACCCGAATTTTCAACTGCTGCTGCCAGTCTAGGTTTAATTAGTTTTTCCAAAAGCTTTCCTGTAGTGTTAAGCATGCATAGTGGTCGGTATGCCGATGGTGAGTCAGGATCACCCTTGCCTTTCTCAATTAATACTAGCCGCTGTAGCTTCCAACACTTAGGGAAGATTCCGAGTGGATGCAACTGTAAACATTTTTTAAAAGAATTTGGGGTCGATTTGCTACTAGAGCCTTAAGTACTTCTGTAGGGACATTGTCAGGGCCGGGTGCTTTCCCGCTTCTTATACTTCTGGCCGCCGTAATAAGCTCATTTTCGGTAAAAAGCTCGAATGGATCATCATATCCTTGCTCTATATTAATAGTTCTCGCCGGATGAGACGGAAACAAAGCTTTTACAATATTTTCTAATTTCTCATCCTCCATGATGGGAGTTGTGTTGTTGGCCCTAAGCTTTTTCATAACAATTTAATACCCAAGACCCCACGGGTCGTTGTTAATATCGTCGCAAAGGCCTTTCCACTTTTCCTGTTTACTCCTACGTATGGCTGCATTAAGTTATTTTTTTGCTTTCCGACTGTGAGCGTCCTCTTCCGCGAAATTTCCTCGTCTTCTGGCTCTGGTTAGCCGCCGCCTGCACCTTACACAGTTCTGTCTAAGGACGTCAATTTCTTGCGTCCACCAGTATACTTCCTGCCCAGCTCTGTGCCTATTTCCTGATTTTGGCATTGATGCTTCACAGGCTCTTTTGATAGCATTCATAGTGCGATCAACTATGTTCTCTGTGGTCCCAGGACTTGAGCTTGGGGCGATAATTCTGTCAAATTCATTAATGAGGGCATCTATGTTTAGGCGTCGGGCGTTCCATTTCGCTGCCTAATTGAAGTGGGTGGGCTCTTATTATAGAGGTGGATCCCAATTCAAATGAAATGTACTGATGGTCGCTAGCGGTATAAATATCCAGGACTTTCCAGTTCTGTATCTCTTCAGACCGTCTTTCCGAGACCAGAGTGATATCTGGGATCGTACCTTCACATCCGTCTCTGCAAAAGGTTGGGGTTGTACCTGTATTAGCTACTACAAGACCAGTTCTAGCTGACATTTCTACCACTCTTCGACCCCTGGGATCAGTTGATGGCATGCCCCATTCTTCCGCTCTTGAGTTAAAGTCGCCTGCTACGATGCTTTTGCCTTGTAGCTGCATAACAGTGTCTTCGATCCCATCCAATTTGTGCTTAAATGTTTGGATATCATCGCTTGGTGTTAGGTAGCAACTTAGTATGTTATAGTCACCTACTCGAACGCTGACGTACCCATTGCCTTGTCTTACATCCGTATGCCGTATTCTACTTCTTGCTGGAATCCATATAGCGGCTGTTTTAGTGAGATCCTCAAGCAGATACCATCTTCCCTGTTCTTATATTGTTCGCTTATTATTACCATGTCAGTTTGATGTTCTATTATTATTTGAGACAAAAGAGAGTCTGCTGTTCGGCTTCTGTGTAGATTAGCTTGAATGATTTTCATATTTTGGCTTTCCTGGTACTAGCTAGGCAGTTATGCGCCCCGGGAAGTGATTGAGTTCTGTTCGATTTTCGTATGCGCATACACAGCACCTTGGGGGCTTTGTGCATTCTTTCATTTTATGGCCCGACTTCTCCACATTTAATGCATAGGTTACTTCGATCCGGCCCAGTGCAGTTACTCTTACATGATTGTTACCGAAGCATCTGAAGCAGCGTTTAGTGTCTTCACAGCGCTTTACTCGGCATCGGGTCCATCCGATTTTAATTCTCGGTTCCTTAAGCATTTTTTCTGCGTATTCGGCTGGGAGTATGACGAAGGCTCGTCTTTGTTCCTGCTCATTCGTTTTTGTCAAGCGTACCCGTATTTCATCGATTGATCCGTTTGTTGCGGACGATATTGCGAGCTTGACTTCCGATTCATCTGTATAGCTGTCCAGATCCCGGATCTCTATCTTAGCGGATGGTCTCAGAACTTTTGCTGTGGCTGTGTCTTTAAGAAGGTCCTGAATGCCATTGCAAACCTTTTGAGTTTGGCTTCCTCTAGTAAACTCCAGCAGCATGTCTCCCGTTTTAGTTTTTCTTATAGCACGTATTGAGCTCTCGCCGTCGTCAACTATTACGTTTTTACGTAGGTTGCCGAGCACTTCTGCATAGGTTTTACCTTCAGCTGGTTTAATTAGAACAGCATCGGGTCGGATTCGCGTCCTTTGTTTGACATCGTTTCGTGTCCTTGCTCTAGCGGGTTCTTTGTTGTTTTTCCACGTTATCACTATGCACATCTCTTGCAGCTTCCGCTTTCTTGTTTTTTTGTTGTCTATTCTTTTTGGAGCAAACTATTTGGAAACCGTCTGGCTCCGTACTTCTTACCTTCTTTGCAGATGCCGGCACAGCTGGGCTGGAAGCGACCCTCTTTGAGATAGGGGTCCCTGGAGTATTGTACTTCTCTCTTTCTGCCTTTGCCGCTGCTTTTCTATAAGTTTTCGTCTGATCTTTCTTTCTCAGCTGCTTTCCAGCTTCTCCTGTGGCTCTCAAGCACATCAATGAGCTCGCAGAGTTCTGACACTCCATCTTTGACATCCATGCTAATGTTTCTTTGCTTGCTAATTGCCTGCTTCATCTTGCGGAGTACACTCTGCATTGTGTCACTGTTTCCTCTTCAAGTGCTCTCATTTTGTAGATCAGCTCCTGGCACGGTGAGCTGTTTGCTTGAGTTGCATTTTGTGCAGGCCCAGGGTTGCAGCTGGAGTTTCCATGGATTGTGCTCCTCTATCGGGTTCTGCTTCACTCTCAATTTCCACTTCTCTCTGTTGGTTGGCCGTCTGAGTTGGTAGCCTTGCCATCACGCTGTTTTGCTTATCTGGTGCTTCTCCGATTGGCGTTGACGTTGTCTGGTTCGTGGTTTGTTTGACCACCTTCTCTGTGTCCGTGGCCATCTGTGTCGGTGACCTCGTCATCATCCGGCTTCTGCTGAAAACTCCTATCTCTTCCTCGCTTTGTTTTGTTGTTTGTATTGATTGTTCATTTATATGGGTCCAAACTTTAGGCCGCTATCTCCTCTCATGTGTACAGTCGTTCGTTATGTCCCCATGGGTCCCTTTGCAGGCAGTGAGGTTCATGCAAGGGTTGACACAAGACTTTATGAGTACAAGTGTTCAGAGCCAGGACGAACGCTAAGCAGGAGTCCTCTCAACTGCACTGTACCATCAATTCAATGGTGATGAGATTTGAACGTACTTAAAGACTCGCCGGGTTTTAGTAGGACGGAGACAGCTGCGGCATTAGCCAGCAGCCATTTCATCAGGGTTCAGTCTGGGTATTCACGTACTGGAATGCCTAAGTCGTCGGCGACGGATCTTCTTTTATGTCTACCGATTCGGAGAAAGACCTGAAAGTAGCCGCCCACTGTGGGTCAGACGCTAACCAGGATGCCGCCCGACTTCGGGTGCAGCCGCATCCTGGATTTTTTCACGGTGCGCCTTTCTTGCGCAGGCATCAGCTGGGACGCCTTCTCATCTTAGCAGGTACTCTGTCGGGTGACCGAAGTACCAGTATCCAGGGTCGCCACGGGGAGGCGATGAGCTGCTTGAAGATCGCTTGTATGGATTGTGCTGGACTAATAATAATAATAATAATAATAATAATAATAATAATAATAATAATAATAATAATAATAATAATATAATAATAATAATAATATAATAATAATAATAATAATAATAATAATAATAATAATAATAATAATAATAATATAATAATAATAATAATAATAATAATAATAATAATCATATAATAATATATAATATATAATAATAATAATAATAATAATAATAATATAATAATAATAATAATAATAATAATAATAATAATAATAATAATAATAATAATAATAATAATAATAATATATAATAATAATAATAATAATAATAATAATAATAATACTAATAATAATAATACTAAAATATAATATAATAAATAATAATAAATAATAATAATAATAATAATAAAAATAATAATAAAATAAAAAATAATAATAAATAAAATATAATAATAATAATAATAAAATAATAATAATAATAATAATAATAATATAATAATAAAATAATAAATAATAATAATAATAATAATAATAATAATAATATAAAATAAATAATAATAATAATAAAATAATAATAATAATATAATAATAATAATAATAATATAATAATAAATAATAATAAAATAATAATAATAATAATAATAATAAAATAATAATAATAATAAAATAATAATAATAATAATAATAATAATAAATAATATAATAATAATAAAATAATAATATAATAATAATATAATAATAATAATATAATAATAATAAAATAATATAATAATAAAATAATAATATAATAATAATAATAATAAAAATAATAATAATAATAAAATAATAATAAAATAATAATAATAAAATAATAATAATAATAATAATAATAATAATAATATAATAATAATAATCAATAATATCATAATAATAATAATCATAATATAATAATAATAATAATAATAATAATAATAATAATATAATAATAATAATAATAATAATAATAATAATAATAATAATAATAATATATAATAATAATAATAATAATAATATAATAATAATAATAATAAAATAATATAATAATAATAATAATAATAATAATAATAATAATATAATAATAATAATATAATAATAATAATAATAAATAATAATAATAATAATAATATAATAATAATAATAATATAATAATAATATAATAATAATAATAATAATAATAATAATAATAATAATAATAATAATAATAATAATAATAATAATAATAATAATAATAATAATAATAATAATAATAATAATGTCGCCGATGTAAGCAGCTATTTTCTTCCATATTTCGTCATCGCTAATCATTTTGCAGACTATATTTTCCGGGCAGTAGCTCCCAATTGTTTCAAAAAGCCGAAGTCGCTTTCTCCGAATCGTTTACAGTGGAACACAGTGTGTTCTGCATCATCTCTTTCGGCGTCACGATAAACACAACTAGCTTGTGTACTTTTTCCAATCATATGAAGATAGGCGTTAAAGTATCCATGACCAGTGAGCATTTGTGTCACATAGTAATCACATCTCCCCCCTTGCTTGTTATCCAGTGTTTGATGTCGGGTAATAGTCGCGCCGTCCATCTTCCGGTGCTCTCATTTGTCCATCTTTCTTGCCAAAGGTCGAGTGTCTGCTGTTTGCATTGCTGGAGTGATTGTCTATTTGCCTGTCCGGATATTCGTAGCTCGTAGATCTTTTTTCCGTTCTCTTGCCAACAAATCAATGGGCGTCGCGCCTGCAATGACCAGTGCAGCAGCTGCAGGGACCGTCCGATAGCACTTATGATTCTCAGCGCGGATGTTCTTTGTACAGCGGTGAGCTGATTTACTCGTGTTTTTCTATTCATGGTGTTTGCCCATATCTCACAGCCATACAGCATGATGCTATTGGTTGCTTTCCATCAAGAGCTTTCTGCGGCATTGTAATGGGCCACCAACATTTGCCATGAGTCTGCTGAGAGAGCGTGTGGCAGCAGCAGTCTTATTTATTGCGTGCTTGATCTGCGCCTGATAGGACATCTTTGAGTCCAGTCGTACTCCTAAATATTTAATAAACCTTTTGTGTCCAGAGCGAGCTCCCTAGGAGGGTAAATTCTGCCTCTATAGGAATCTGCCTTCAACGTGACTAATAAATTTTCTGTTTTTTCTGCGGCTAGCTGTAATCCATGGTTATCTAGCCACCACTTAACTTTTGTCATCATCTGTGTTAGCTTACGCTGCGCATATATAAGATTGCGCGCGTTGATGACTGCAACGATGTCATCTGCGTAGCCGACGAGAAAAGTGTCGTCTGGCATCTCTAGTCTAAGGATGTCATCATAGGCGATATTCAAAAGATCAGGCCCTAGTATGGATCCTTGCGCCGCACCCGCAGTTATCTGAAAGCTCTTTTCGCCTGTCATGGTTTGGTACACAAGCTTTCGGTCCTCTAAGTAGCTACTTATTATCCGAAGCAGGTAACTTGGGATGCGAAAACGGACTTGAAGTGCCTCATCATGACTGACCACTTGGCGCTGTTAAAGGCATTCTTAACGTCTAGTGTGACCAGCACCACGATTGGCCTTGAGCGGTGGTTCCCTTGCTGGCTTGCTAGTGCTGCTTGCGTCACCTCTCTTATTGCCCCTATTGTTGACTTGCCTGGTCTAAAGCCGTGCTGCCTAGGTGATAGTCCACCCGAATTTTCAACTGCTGCTGCCAGTCTAGGTTTAATTATTTTTTTCCAAAAGCTTCCTGTAGTGTTAAGCTGCATAGTGGTCGGTATGCCGATGGTGAGTCAGGATCACCCTTGCCTTTCTCAATTAATACTAGCCGCTGTAGCTTCCAACACTTAGGGAAGATTCCCGAGTGGATGCAACTGTTAAACAGTTTTTAAAAGAATTTGGGGTCGATTTGCTACTAGAGCCTTAAGTACTTCTGTAGGGACATTGTCAGGGCCGGGTGCTTTCCCGCTTCTTATACTTCTGGCCGCCGTAATAAGCTCATTTCGGTAAAAAGCTCGAATGGATCATCATATCCTTGCTCTGTATTAATAGTTCTCGCCGGATGAGACGGAAACAAAGCTTTTACAATATTTTCTAATTTCTCATCCTCCATGATGGGAGTTGTGTTGTTGGCCCTAAGCTTTTTCATAACAATTTAATACCCAAGATCCCACGGGTCGTTGTTAATATCGTCGCAAAGGCCTTTCCACTTTTCTTGTTTACTCCTACGTATGGCTGCATTAAGTTCTTTTTTTGCTTTCCGACTGTGAGCGTCCTCTTCCGCGAAATTTCCCCTCGTCTTCTGGCTCTGGTTAGCCGCCGCCTGCACCTTACCAGTTCTGTCTAAGGACGTCAATTTCTTGCGTCCACCAGTATACTTCCTGCCCCAGCTCTGTGCCTATTTCCGATTTGGCATTGATGCTTCACAGGCTCTTTTGATAGCATTCATAGTGCGATCAACTATGTTCTCTGTGGTCCCAGGACTTGAGCTTGGGGCGATAATTCTGTCAAATTCATTAATGAGGGCATCTATGTTTAGGCGTCGGGCGTTCCATTTTCGCTGCCTAATTGAAGTGGGTGGGCTCTTTATTATAGAGGTGGATCCCAATTCAAATGAAATGTACTGATGGTCGCTAGCGGTATAAATATCCAGGACTTTACCAGTTCTGTATCTCTTCAGACCGTCTTTCCGAGACCAGCGTGATATCTGGGATCGTACCTTCACATCCGTCTCTGCAAAGGTTGGGGTTGTACCTGTATTAGCTACTACAAGACCAGTTCTAGCTGACATTTCTACCACTCTTCGACCCCTGGGATCAGTTGATGGCATGCCCCATTCTTCCACTCTTGAGTTAAAGTCGCCTGCTACGATGCTTTTGCCTTGTAGCTGCACAACAGTGTCTTCGATCCCATCCAATTTGTGCTTAATGTTTGGATATCATCGCTTGGTGTTAGGTAGCAACTTAGTATGTTATAGTCACCTACTCGAACGCTGACGTACCCATTGCCTTGTCTTACATCCGTATAAGCCGTATTCTACTTCTTGCTGGAATCCATATAGCGGCTGTTTTAGTGAGATCCTCAAGCCAGATACCATCTTCCCTGTTCTTATATTGTTCGCTTATTATTACCATGTCAGTTTGATGTTCTATATTATTTGAGACAAAAGAGAAGTCTGCTGTTCGGCTTCTGTGTAGATTAGCTTGAATGATTTTCATATTTTGGCTTTCCTGGTACTGGCTATGCAGTTATGCGCCCCCGGGAAGTGATTGAGTTCTGTTCGATTTTCGTATGCGCATACACAGCACCTTGGGGCTTTGTGCATTCTTTCATTTATGCCCGACTTCTCCACATTTAATGCATAGGTTACTTCGATCCGGCCCAGTGCAGTTACTCTTAACATGATTGTTACCGAAGCATCTGAAGCAGCGTTTAGTGTCTTCACAGCGCTTTACTCGGCATCGGGTCCATCCGATTTTAATTCTCGGTTCCTTAAGAATTTTTTCTGCGTATTCGGCTGGGAGTATGACGAAGGCTCGTCTTTGTTCCTGCTCATTCGTTTTTGTCAAGCGTACCCGTATTTCATCGATTGATCCGTTGTTGCGGACGATATTGCGAGCTTGACTTCCGATTCTTCTGTATAGCTGTCCAGATCCCGGATCTCTATCTTAGCGGATGGTCTCAGAACTTTTGCTGTGGCTGTGTCTTTAAGAAGGTCCTGAATGCCATTGCAAACCTTTTGAGTTTGGCTTCCTCTAGTAAACTCCAGCAGCATGGTCTCCCGTTTTAGTTTTCTTATAGCACGTATTGAGCTCTCGCCGTCGTCAACTATACGTTTTTACGTAGGTTGCCGAGCACTTCTGCATAGGTTTTACCTTCAGCTGGTTTAATTAGAACAGCATCGGGTCGGATTCGCGTCCTTTGTTTGACATCGTTTCGTGTCCTTGCTCTAGCGGGTTCTTTGTTGTTTTCCACGTTATCACTATGCACCTCTCTTGCAGCTTCCGCTTTCTTGTTTTTTGTTGTCTATTCTTTTTGGAGCAAACTATTTGGAACCGTCTGGCTCCGTACTTCTTACCTTCTTTGCAGATGCCGGCACAGCTGGGCTGGAAGCGACCCTCTTTGAGATAGGGGTCCCTGGAGTATTGTACTTCTCTCTTTCTGCCTTTGCCGCTGCTTTTCTATAAGTTTCGTCTGATCTTTCTTTCTCAACTGCTTTCCAGCTTCTCCTGTGGCTCTCAAGCACATCAATGAGCTCGCAGAGTTCTGACACTCCATCTTGACATCCATGCTAATGTTTCTTTGCTTGCTAATTGCCTGCTTCATCTTGCGGAGTACACTCTTGCATTGTGTCACTGTTTCCTCTTCAAGTGCTCTCTTTTGTAGATCAGCTCCTGGCGCGGTGAGCTGTTTTGCTTGAGTTGCATTTTTGTGCAGGCCCAGGGTTGCAGCTGGAGTTTCCATGGATTGTGGCTCCTCTATCGGGTTCTGCTTCACTCTCAATTTCCACTCTCTCTGTTGGTTGGCCGTTGAGTTGGTAGCCTTGCCATCACGCTGTTTTGCTTATCTGGTGCTTCTCCGATTGGCGTGGGCGTGTGTCTGGGTCGTGGGTGTGATACTAATAATAATAATAATAATAAGATATAATAATAATAATAATAATAATCAAATAATAATCGAATAAGAATAATAATCATAAGAATATACAGATAATCAATCAATAATAATAATAATCAATATAATAATCACTAATAAATAATAATAATAATAAAATAATAATAAGAAGACTAATAATAATAATAATAATATTATAATAATAATATAATAATAAAATAATAATAATAATAATAATAATAATAAATATACAATAATAATAAAATAATATAATAATAATTAATAAGAATAATATAATAATAATAATAATAATAATAAGAATAAATCAATATACTATAATATAATAATATAATAATATAATATAATAATCTAATAGATACAATTATAAAAAAATATAATTAATAAGAATAATAATAATAATCATCATAATCCTAATAATAATAAAATAATAATATAATAATAATAAATAATAATAATAATAATAATACTATAAGAATAATAATAATAATACTAATCCTAATAATAATAATAATAATAATCATAATAATAATAATAATCATAATAGCTAATAATAATAATAATTAATAATAATAATACTAATATCAATAATAATACTAATAAATAATAATAATAATATAATAATAATAATAATAATAATCAATAATAAGAATAATAATAATAATAATATAATAATGAATAATAATATGTCGCGATGTAGCAGCTATTTCTTCCCTATTTCGTCATCGCTATCATTTTGCCGACTATATGTTCCGGGCAGTACGCTCCCAATTGTTTCAAAAAGCCGAAGTCGCTTTTCTCCGAATCGTTTACAGTGGAAACACAGTGTGTTCTGCATCATCTCTTTCGGGCGTCACGATAAACACAACTAGCTTGTGTACTTTTTTCCAATCATATGAAGATAGGCGTTAAGTATCCATGACCAGTGGCATTTGTGTCACATAGTAATCAACATCTCCCCCCTTGCTGTTATCCAGT
>JARNME010000182.1:0-60271 GCA_030179655.1 Scaptomyza flava | reverse complement strand
TGTTCATTTGCCTAAGTTGAGAATCTGTCCGGCGCACTGCACGTCGAGCAGTGTCTTGTACCTGTTCGTCTGCCCGAAATTCTGGGTCTTGTCTACGCCTCGATCGGCGTAAAGTATTGTCAGTTTGTTCATTTTGCCTAAGTTGAGAATCTGTCCGGCGCACTGCACGTCGAGCTGTGTCTTGTACCTGTTCGTCTGCCCGAAATTCTGGGTCTTGTCTACGCCTCGATCGGCGTAAAGTATTGTCAGTTTGTTCATTTTGCCTAAGTTGAGAATCTGTCCGGCGCACTGCACGTCGAGCTGTGTCTTGTACCTGTTCGTCTGCCCAAAATTCTGGGTCTTGTCTACGCCTCGATCGGCGTAAAGTATTGTCAGTTTGTTCATTTTGCCTAAGTTGAGAATCTGTCCGGCGCACTGCACGTCGAGCAGTGTCTTGTCCCTGTTCGTCTGCCCGAAATTCTGGGTCTTGTCTACGCCTCGATCGGCGTAAAGTATTGTCAGCTTGTTCATTTTGCCTAAGTTGAGAATCTGTCCGGCGCACTGCACGTCGAGCTGTGTCTTGTACCTGTTCGTCTGCCCGAAATTCTGGGTCTTGTCTACGCCTCGATCGGCGTAAAGTATTGTCAGCTTGTTCATTTTGCCTAAGTTGAGAATCTGTCCGGCGCACTGCACGTCGAGCTGTGTCTTGTACCTGTTCGTCTGCCCGAAATTCTGGGACTTGTCTACGCCTCGAACGGCGTAAAGTATTGTCAGTTTGTTCATTTTGCCTAAGTTGAGAATTTGTCCGGCGCACTGCACGTCGAGCAGTGTCTTGTCCCTGTTCATTTGTCCGAAATTCTGGGTCTTGTCTACGCTCTACTTGGGATAAACTATTACTTATTCTTTCTTGCTCAGCGTAGTCAGGGTCAGACCTATTCAACAGATTTCTTGTTCTATTCCTACGAGACCTAGTGGCTGCTGAAACTCTGTTTACTCTAGGCATAGTTTGTCAAGTTTTGTCAAGGGTAGGTGAAAAAAACATATTTATTGTATATAAAGCCGTAAAAATAATAATGATTTATAAATCTGTAAAAAATAATAATGGATTATGAATCTGTAACAAATAATATCGATATACTATAAAGCAGCAACAAATAATAATGATATATAACTGTAAAAAACAAAAATTTTTTAAAAAATTATAAGTCTTGAAAAAGACTTAAAGATTTGATAAAAAAAATCAAAGAAGACTTGCGTTTTTATTCCAAATCCTTTTTGTGGAGGGATACTTAACACGCGAATCACTTGTAAACAATTATGTAAAAAACACAGTAAATTACTTAGCACAATCACAAAAATAATCACAGTTAACTAAATCAGCGCCTGTCGTAAGGCCATTCAAGGAGTCTGATTTTCAGCCTTTTTTTGCATAATGCCAAGTCTTGACCTTTTTATTGAAAAATTTCCCAAAAAAGGTTTTAAGTTAAAAACACCCCATAGTAGGCAAGTATTATCAGGTAGATTACAAAGTGGAAGTGCTGATGCAAAAGGTTTTTTTTAGTTCATACGTATTGTGGCTAACACAGGTACTGGTACGCAGGTCGTTCAAAGCGGCCAAGTGTCTTATTCATTACCAACCTTAAATTTTAGGAAAAACCCAGGCCCGCGACATTTGCTTAACAAAAGAACCCTTTTACCTTATTGGGCAATAGATCTGCATGTGGGTAAAAACCCACTTCGCACGCACCTAACGCTGCACTTTTCGGACACTAAGGGTACGTTTGCCTGCATATCAAGAAAACGCTTGTGCCTCCAGCTATCTGGTTTGGCTTTTGCTATTATACTTTTTGGCATACCATCAGTGTTTTTAAGCCGGTTATAGTGAAAATTTTAGAGATGATCAATATAATGTAGGAATCTTCAAAAATTACTTCACTTATAAAAATTGTTCACGGTTTTTCTGTAATCAATTACATGAGTATTTCGAAAACAGGAAGAGTTCTCGTTAACAATGTTATAAGAGAAATTAAATTTGAAACCTAAAGTTACAAACCATTTCATGGGCTCGGGGTATAAAAGTGAATGCACTACTGCATACTGACTTAACTTCAATCGATTAAGCTCGATATCTCCGGTGTTTCTTAACCGATTTGGACGAAATTTTCAGAAAAGCTCTATCGTTACTCATTCTTTCAACCCTCATTTTTACATTTTCCAAATTCGATATTTTTTGTTATCGATATTATGTGTATATCGGAAACCAGAATAGTTATCGATAATTTGAAGCAAACTTGTTCTGCTCATGGTATAGGAGAACTTATATACAAAATCTGAAGTCTCTAGCTTTTGTAGTCTCTGAGATCCACGCGTTCATACAGACGGACAGACAGACGGACAGACGGACATGGCTAAATCGACTCGGCTATTGATGCTGATCAAGAATATATACTTTATAGGGTCGGAGATGCTTCCTTCTGCCTGTTACATACTTTGCACAAAACCATTATACCCTTATTTACCTATTTTATGGGTTAAGGGTATAAAAAGAAACGGGGCTGTCTATTCCTCGCGTCGGCTTGCGACTTGCATATATTTGCCGAAAATATACCCTGGGTAATTAGTGGCGGTTTTGTGCAGTGGTTACCTTGCTACACCCTGATCACCCAGGCACCTCACTTGCACGAGACGCCGTCTTTGGCAACTTCACCCCACTTACCTCCATTTCATGAAGCGTCGCTGATTAAATATAAATCATTCTTGTGACGTGGGCCGTGGACAGACTGAGATCTGTACCTCGGCAAAATAACTACTTTACAAGACGTTTGATTTTAGATGATGCCGCTGGAATGATGTTTTCACTGGATCCTATCGATGAGCTGACAACCACAAGGATGGACCAGGTACGTGACTCTGTTGCAAATAGTAAAATTGTTTGATTTAAAAATCATATTTTAACTATTTGTATTCTTCTAATTATTTTGCAGCATCTTTTGGTGGACGCTGGTAGACGCTGGTAGACGCCGTGGATCAAACTCATTGCCACCAGCCATGTCGGAAGTGTGAACTTCACGAGCACTGGATGCAGGCGAAAAAAGATGACCAGATAAGTGACGAGTTTTGTGTGTTTGAAAAGATAAATGTAAAATTAATTTTTGCCGTTTTTCTTTTCCTTGCAGGTACTGGAAGGACGTTTGATGTTAGATTAACCGCTGGAAGGATTTCTTCGCTGGATGCAATCGATGAGTTGCCAACACCAAGGATGGACCAGGTAAGTGACTCTGTTGCAAATAGCAAATATGTTTGATTTAAAAATCAAAACTTTAACTATTTTTTTTATTCGTTTTTTGCAGCAATTTTTGGTGGACGCTGGTAGACGCCTATGATGTTGATTACGTGGATCAAACTCATTGCCACCAGCCATGCCGGAAGTGTGAACTTCACGAACACTGGATACAGGCGCCAAAATGATGACCATGTAAGTGACGAATTTTGTGTGTTTTAGAAAAATCAATTTATTATTAATTTTTGCTCCTATTCATTTCTTTGCAGGTACTGGTAGGACGTTTGATGTTAGATTAACAGCTGGAAGGATTGCTTCGCTGGACGCAATCGATGAGTTGCCAACCCCAAGGATGGACCAGGTAAGTGACTCTGTTGCAAATAGCAAATATGTCTGATTTAAAAATCAAAATTTTATCTTCTTTTTATTCGTTTTTTGCAGCAATTTTTGGTGAAAGCTGGTAGGCGCCTTTGATGTTGAGTCCGTGGATAACGCTCGATGGCACAAGTCATACCGCAAGTGTGAACTTCACGAGTACTGGATGCAGGCGACAAAATGATGTCCAGGTAAGTGACGAATTTTGTGTGTTTGAGAAAAATCAATTTATAATAAATTTTTGCTCGTTTTCTTTTCTTTGCAGGTTTTGGAGGGACGTAAGATGTTAGATGAAGCCGCCGGAATGATGTCTTCGCTGGATCCAATTGATGAGCTGCCAACCACAAGGATGGACCAGGTATGTGACTGTGATGTTCATTCGTGGATCACACAACATGCCACCAGCCATGCCGGAAGTTTGGACACCACGATCACTGGATGCTGGCGACAATTTGATGTAAATAGTAAAATTGTTTGATTTAAAAATCATATTTTAACTATTTTGAATTCTTCTTTTTTTGCAGAAACTTTGGTGGAAGCTGGTAAACGCCTATGATGTTGATTCCGTGGATCAAACCCATTGCCACCAGCCATGTCGGAAGTGTGGACTTCACGAATACTGGATTCAGGCGACAAAATGATGAACAGGTAAGTGACAAATTTTGTGTTTGAGAAAAATCAATTTATAATTAATTTTTGCTCTCTTTCTTGTTTTTGCAGGTACTGGAGGGACGCTAGATGTTAGATGAAGCCGCCGGAATGATGTCTTCGCTGGATCCAATCGATTAGCTGCCAACCACAAGGATGGACCAGGTTTGTGACGTGATGTTCACTCGTGGATCACACTCCATGCCACCAGCCATGCCGGAAGTTTGGACTCCACGAACACTGGATGCAGGAGACAATGTGATGACCAGCTAAGTGACGAATTTGTGTGTTTTAGAAAAATCAATTTATTATTATTTTTTGTTCCTATTCTTTTCTTTGCAGGCACTGGTAGGACGTTAAATATTGAAAGACGCCGCTGGAATGATGACTTCGCTGGATCCTAGCGATGAGCTGCCAACCCCAATTTTTGATTTAAAAATCATATTTTAACTATTGTCTATTCATCTTTTATTTTTGCAGCAAATTTTGTTGGACGTTGGTAGACGCCTATGATGTTGATTCCGTGGATCATACTCATTGCCACCAGCCATGCCGGAAGTGTGAACTTCACAAGCACTGGGTGCAGGCGACAATGTTATGACCAGATAAGTGACGAATTTTGAGTGTTTGAGAGAAATCAATGTAAAATTCATTTTTGATCTTTTTCTTTTCTTTGCAAGTACTGGAAGGACGTTTGATGTTCGGTGGATCCTGTCGATGAGCTGCCAACCACAAGGATGGACCAGGCAAATGACTCAATTGCATATAGCAAAATATTTGATATGAAAATCAAAATGTAAGCTATTTTGTACTTATCTATTTTCGCAGTGAATTTTGGCGGACGCCTGTGATATTGAGTCCGTGTGCCACTCACGGATGCCACCAGCCATGTCGGAAGTGTGGACTTCACGAACACTGGATGCAAGCGACAAAATGATGACCAGGTAAGTGATGCGTGCTTTTATTCCGTTTCGGCTGCCGAGCGGCTGGCAAGCCATTGAGCAAGAGTAGATAAGTCCATTGTCAGCTTTTTATACCCTTAACCCATAAAATGGGTAAATAAGGGTATAATGGTTTTGTGCAAAAGTATGTAACAGGCAGAAGGAAGCATCTCCGACGCCATAAAGTATATATATTCTTGATCAGCATCAACAGCCGAGACGATTGTAGTATATTCATATATGTAATTTCAAAACATATATTAAATACAACTTGTAACACTTTGTTGCAAGTATAAATAAACCTAAACACGCTCAGCATAAACATATATATGTATGTCCAAACCAAAGAACATACATACATTTGGTCTGCGCGTGTAATTAATATGAAGCCTCTTTAGAAGGCCAAGCCAGCGTGAGACCGTTGACCAACGGGAAACGCTGCGCTTACACTTTTGCCAAATATATGAGTATAATCTCTCTCCCTCTCTTTGTAGCTGTTAACTGATAACAGCATAAGTTTATAAATATTAACCATAAGCTAAGAATATATTTCAATTCCAATAAAGATATTCATAAAACCTTAACCGAACAGTACTGACGTGCTTATTGTGAATGTTTGACTAGTGGTGCATACAATACATTAAGAACACAGTTGGATGAGGGAAGATTGCCACACTTCTAATTAACCAAAAGAACAAACATTTTTAGAATTTCTACATGGCGACCGTGAAATAAGTGCCAAATCGACATATATATACAACAAATAGTGATTGCAAAATATATTGAAATAAAATTTAAAAAAAAAATTTTTGAGAACACAACTATGTATTATCAAAACTAAGCAAAAAGCAGAAAAAAACAACAAAACAATAAAAGCTGAAACAAAACAGCGGCAGAATTAAATTCGAATTGAACTTTTGTGACGTGCTAATACATCCAATGTTATATACACTATCCAATTAACAAAGCCTGTGCGACAACCAGCACCGGCCACGGAACGAGAAACGAACGCGGAATGCCTGTGCAGCCAGCACCGGCCACTTAAATTTAATGCGGACGACAGCGGTCTGCGAGTCCTCTACAGCAACGTTGAGAAGTAAAATCCAGAATTTAAAGCAGCAACACTAGCTGTAATGCAAATACCAACATTAAAGAAAACCTGCCCCAAGGACTGCGAATACACAAGCTACCAACGAACAAAACACAATCTACAAGTGTGAAAGGTATAGGACCGCCTTTTGCACATACGAGGGAGCATCAGCGTGCCACATCCGGCAACGACTAGCTGATGCGTCATCGAGCAGCAAATTCATCTCAATTATAAAAAAAAAATATATATATATTTATAATATAAGTATCTGTAAAATCGAGCGGAACCTTTTCTGCCCGATTAGCAGCATAGTCCGTAAAGCTATGCGACCAGTTAGGTAGAGACTAGTAAAAAAAAAAATAAATAAAAATAAAAAAATGGTATAGGAAAAAAAAAGGGAAACAGTTTAAATACACAGATCATAAACAAGATACATCGATAACGAAAATGTTATAAATTACTCATATGTGGGATAGTAAAATAAGTAATCAGATTTAGAAAATTATCATTCACAGCCAAATAAAATCCAAACGATAAATTCCTTTTCAAAAAAAAAATATTTATATACATACATACATAAATATAAGAAATTGTAATACTGAGCGACATCTTAGTTGCCCGGTAGTAGCGTATGGCCCGTAAAGCCATACAACACATAGACAGGCAATTAATAGGATATACAATAGGGATATACACATATAACAAAAAAAAATTATTACCAATAGTAACCATCTTGCGCATTGCGCTAGTTACGCCAAATATAAATAAATAAAATAAAAATAAAATGAAAATATGAACAACGCATCTATATAAAAAAAGAAAGTCAAAAAAAAAAAAACACACAAAATAAATTATTTTTTATTATATAATGACTAATTTAACCATTTAAAAAAATAAATACTTATACCTAATTACAAAAAAAAAAAAAAAAAAAATTAATACAAAACAGGCGGAATCATAATACATATATACATTATCTGACCGTTTTCAAACAAAAATGACCACTCAATGGCATAAGAAGAGAATGCGTAGCTTGAGGTGTAAGCGCAAAAAGAAGTGTGTAACTTCCAAGTAATGGATTCTGACCATTCTTTAAAAACATAACTGACATACTCAAATTAAGTACCGACTATGACACTTGAAACCCGAAGTAAATTTGCAAAATAGTTTTCGAACCAAAAGATAGGTGCTTTAGTAAAAACTTACAATAAAGTTAATCTTCCGACAAACACCTTCCGTGTTTTCTATTCACTTACACAATGAAATGTCCAGTTCGACATATAAAATTTTATTAAATTAAATAATTATTGCTATAAAACATTTATTATTTGTCCCAAATAAAGCCTTTCCAGGCACATCAAGTAGAAAACAAAATTTTGTGGCATAAGCCATTCTAGGATATTGTTATCCTAATTATATCCAAATCAAAAGACTTACGAAATAAAGTCCTGAAGTCGCTACCAGGCACCACAGTAGACAAAATAATCGTGCGCATGAATATAACAAGAACCTTTGCTTAGGCAAAATCTTGAAAAGCTTCTTAGCCCAACGTCATCACAAATGACGGATAAAAAAAGTAGTGACCTTGCGTATAACAAACTCCAAATTGTTTATTAAAACAAGGAAATAAAGTTATCGCAAGAATTGAAGTTAGCGATTTGTATACTAATGGAGTTATCGACTTAGGTCAATTTTTCCAAAGGCTCGAAACGGGGGCCGGTATACTAACAATCAGCAAACTCAAGTGGCACCGAGCAGAAATATCATTGAATCAATTTCAATAGATAATTTCAAATATATGGGCAATAATGTATAAAAGAGTAGCTACTCAAGCCGGTGATCCAAATAAATAAAAGTACAAGAAGCAATAATGTCTACAATTAAAAGTAATATTCCAACTTAAGGAATCCTTTATATTCTAGTTCAGTCCAATGAAGACGTTCATTACGGACATAGAAACTGAAAATAAAAATTATACATTGATTTACTCGTGCATAGATTGACAGTAAAACGTCTTCTACACACCCACCAGACACAGAAAAAAGAAAACATTGGAGAAAGAGATAACATCAACAATCTCAAACAATCAAAAGAAAAAGATTCTAATAATAATGAAAAAATAAAAAATTAAAAAAAAATTTAAAAAAATAATAATAATAATAATGATATAAAATCATAAATATTGTATCCAAAATATTTTCATAACTACACAACAAAAAGTAAACAAAAAAAATATACTTACAGTATAGAATTTATTAAATATCAATTAAAAATAATAAAAATAAAATAAATAATAATATAAGAAAAAAGGGGAATAGATTAATAAAAACAAAACAAAAAAAAAAAATATTTTGAAATGGTCTGATCAGCCACATATATATATCTATATATTTAAAAAAAAAAAAAACAGTTTAAAAAAAACATCTATTTTATAGAAAAAAAGCTCATTATTATACTGAATTTTTAAATTTTTATAGTTTTATATTTTATATTCTTCAATTTTATTAATAGTAATATAAATAACTACATATTCATAATATACGTTATTTTTTAAAAAGGGAGGTGTAGTATATTCATATATGTAATTTCAAAACATATATTAAATACAACTTGTAACACTTTGTTGCAAGTATAAATAAACCTAAACACGCTCAGCATAAACATATATATGTATGTCCAAACCACAGAACATACATACATTAAATCTGCGCGTGTAATTAATATGAAGCCTCTTTAGAAGGCCAAGCCAGCGTGAGACAGTGTAATATTCCCCTTTAAACCTATATTATAATTTTATAATTAATAAAGGCATAAAAACATTAAGCTTGAGAGTGGCAGCAACAACAGAACAGTTAAAGCGCCATCTCTTGGTCAGAAGCAATCAAATGATGTGGCAGCTTCGCTCTCATGTCAACTGCAATTCGTTTTGCATCTTTATTTAGCGGAAATGCATGATTGGTTCAGGTTATACCTAGGTGTGATAGAACATTGCTCCACTCGGCTCTGTCTTTTCAAATCTGGCAGCTGAACGAACCACTTATGTTTTTGAACAAGAAAAAATATTCCCGTATTGAATTTTTTAATAAAAGAAAAAAAATTAAGTTTTTGCTCCATCATTGCAAGCTTATTTGCATTGGAATTTTGTGTAACCAGCCGGTTAATAATTTTTTTTGTGAAATTATTATAAAAGCGACAGTGAGTATTAACAAAGAAAACATTAGAAAAAAATTACAAAAAAATTTCTAATACTCAATTTCTTTAGTTCGCCAGCTGCGGCGGCGCATTATTTGCATTAAATTGCATTTAATAAAAGCTACCTTGCTGCACCCCTGTCGTCCTCATATAGAGTTTGACTTTGGCTGACCTTTTCGGTAAGACGGCACATAAAAATTCGCTCATTAACTATTGTTAATGTTAAGCGTTGGTTTGTCTTCGTTGTCTTTACAGCCTATTATTACAAAAAGCAGAAGAAAAATTGCGGGCGAGCAATTAATTCTCTCCCAATTGTCTCTCTCGGCCCCGAACGCATCGGCCAAAGCAATTATGCGCAGGGGTAGAGAGCGGGCAGCCGCTCAATCCAAAATCTGAGCTTGTCTGATCGCCAACGTCGTGGATATAACATACAAATTTTTTTTATAAAGTGCAACATATAAATAACACAAAAACTAAAAAAAAGACCTGCTAAAGTTGTATGCCAGGTTGTATTCTCCGATACTGCGCGGATTCTCTTTGTAAGCCTTAAATAAATTATTTAACTTGTCTGTTGACTCAACTGTGTTTCCTGATATATGGAAGGAATCCTTTATAATTCCACTCCATAAAAATTCTTCAAAATCAAACGTTAAAAATTATAGGGGTATATCCAAGTTGTCTGCCATACCAAAAGTCTTTGAAAAAATTATATGTTCTCAACTGCAACACGGATGTAGTTCAATTATATCGCCTTACCAACATGGTTTTGTTAGGCGTAGATCTACTACCACTAACCTTCTTGAATTCACTTCGCTTGTTATCAAAGGGTTTCAGGAAAAAATGCAAACTGACGTTGTTACACCGATTTTAGTAAGGCATTTGATTCTGTTAGTCATTCTCTGTTGCTTAAAAATTAAATATTATTGGATTTCCATCAAAACTCGTATTGTGGCTTTCGGAGTACTTGTGTGGTCGAACACAAAAAGTAGTTTTTAAATCGTCGGTATCTAAACCTATTTTGTTACCTCTGGTGTTCCCCAGGGTAGTCACCTTGGACCTTTGCTATTTAATCTGTTTATTAACGATCTTCCAGCTGTTATTACTAACTCCTATGTATATATGTTTGCTGATGATGTGAAGCTATGTTTCACATATAATGACGCTTCCCTGTGTAATTTACTACAGTCGGATTTGGGTGCATTGTCGGCCTGGTGTCGTTTTAACTTACTCAATTTAAATTGTTCTAAATGTAAAGTCATGTCTTTTTGTAGAAGTACCCCTCATACTGCTCACTACTTGCTTGATGCTTCACCACTTGACCGCGTGTTTGAAATTAAAGATTTAGGCATTATTCTTGATCCTAAATTAAAGTTTGACGCTCATATTCGTATATGGTCAATAAGGCCATTAATGTCCTTGGCTTCATCAAGCGGTGGTCGAAAGAGTTTAATGATCCCTACACCACTAAAACGCTTTATACATCCCTAGTACGTCCAATCCTGGAGTATGGATCTTGTGTGTGGTCCCCACAATACTCGATTCACCAGGATAGAATTGAATCTGTGCAGAAGAAATTTCTTCTTTTTGCCCTTAGAAGTTTTAACTGGGTTCCTGGAGTTGACTTACCCCCGTATTCAAGTAGACTCCTTTTAATAAATCTTCCCTCCCTGTTAAACCGTAGAACTATGCATGGAGTATTATTTATTACTAACCTACTTAATGGTGAAATCGACTCATCAGTTCTTTTGAGTCGAATTAAATTTAATGTCCCAATTAGATCTTCACGTAACTTTTTACCCCTTAGCCTTGATCGTTGCTTCAGCAACTATTTAATTCATGAACCATTTCGTGTTATATGTTCTGACTATAACAAACTTTATTCTCTTGTCTCCTTGGAGGCCTCAACTCCAGTACTAAAAAGATCGATCCTTTTTGCTTTATCTAATCGTAACCACTAATTACTAATCTAACGCTGGTCTGATTGGGTTTTTCTGGGTTTTTCCCAATCCTTGCAACAAATGTTGGACTACTCAATTTTTTATTGAATTTCCCAGAGCTTTAACGTTAACTTTTAATTATATTTTCAGATTTATATATTATTCTATATTTTACTTAATTTAATTATTTTAACTATTTTTAATTTAAATTAAATTTGATTCATTTAATGTCAGCTGCTCTTAGCTGACTATAAATAAATAAATAAATAAATAAACAATAAACTGAAAGGTGCCAAGAAGAGTAAAACGAAGCAAAGTGGTTAAAAACCTTAAATAAACGCCCAGCGAATCGTTCCGTTGTTGGTGTAACTTAAATTAGTGAAAAGTAATAGTTATAATTATTAAAAGCGGGGAAATTAAATTGTATTAAACTTTTGTCTCTTTGAAAGCCTTCCGACACAATTACGCTGAAGCTGAGAAAAATAGCAACGAGAAAAAAATATACAAGTATATATATATATATATGTAAGTGTGTGCAATGTGCAGTGGCCAAATGAAACCACTACCCCTGAACTAAAATAATTTAAAGTTGGTCAATTACCAACAGGCCCAAAGTTAATTGAATATAATTAAAACCTAAACAAAAGAAAAAAGTGAGTTAAAGTTAACAATGTTATTACATAACCCTCGAGTTGGGTACAAAAAAAAAAATGCACGTGCAAAAGTCGAAGCTACTCTTAGCTTACGCATAAAACCTCTCTTAACAACAACAACAATCCCGCATAGCCCTCGTCAGCAACGTTCTCTCCGAAAGATCTTTCGTCGATGGAAACGCATGTAAGTGAAACAGCTGCTGAGTCTTTTTTTTTTTTTTTTTGAGCAATTGACGAAATACCCTACACTAGCCTTTGCAATGGGGCATATTAATTTTTTCAAACGTTTGGTTCACTTTTAATATGATAATAACTATACCTTTTTAACACAAGAAAAAAAAAAAAAAATAGTACATAACGTTAAATCAAACAACTAAAAGAAAATCTTTAAAGTACGTTAACAAATAAAATAAATTTAAAAAAAAAAAAAAAAAAAAAAAAAAAAATGTTTAAGACAAACCATAATAGTGAATAAAACTATTGCTTAAAAGGTTTTATATCTTTAGCAGCCCTGCTGTATAATCTTCCGTGTATAAATACCCTGTAACTCAAAGTTCTATTTTGTTAACAAGCTAACCTATTTATTATTTAAATTCTTTTGCATTCATCTATATATATAACTAAATATGCAAATTTCTTCCAGCAAGTGTAATTGTGTCGAATGTTTATAATAAGAAAGAAACTAAGTTTTAAAAGATTCTCAAGGGTTAAAATAAATAAATAATTTTTTTTGTTTGAAAAAAAAAAAAAAAAAAAAACTTGTTAACAAAACATGTAGCGAAAACCAAGTGTAAATAATAACATTAAGTACATATAGGAATGCGACAAATGTGGAAAAATTATGAAAATAAATTTCATTGAGTTTAAATATTGTTAAATGATGGATTTGTAATTTGGTTTGGTTCCAATGACCTGGGTGAAATAATGATGACATAAGGTTCTGATATGGGGTCTTACTGTTGTATGTTAGCATCAGTAGACCATGGTAGGGTGGGTAAAGAAGAAGGCGTGGCAATTACCAGCGTAGCCACGACCGCAATGTATCTAAGAGGAATACTATTCGTGTGTTAGAGTATTTTCCGATAGTTGACATTCATTTTCGGTGTCGCTAGTTTTGCTTGTTTGCTCCATGGGAGCGTATATTTTTAGGGACTCTATAATAATTAATAAAATAATGTAGTGCAGGCCTATTGA
Organism: Scaptomyza flava; assembly: GCA_030179655.1. Taxonomy (NCBI): domain Eukaryota; kingdom Metazoa; phylum Arthropoda; class Insecta; order Diptera; family Drosophilidae; genus Scaptomyza; species Scaptomyza flava. Next base: position 46,982 of record JARNME010000182.1, on the reverse strand, counting down.
GACAGCAAGAACCCCCCCACACTCCCGTACTGAGCTACGATAAATGGGTCCCGCCTCCGCTGCCCCTCCATTAGTCTTTCTGGATAACGCCGTCGATGCTGAAGAAACCCCCCGTGTCTCAACCTGATTTGGGTATGTAATTGCAGTGCATAAAAGCTACCAAAACTTCTTTTGGGACCCCCCAACCGTCCGGCAACCTACCAGTACGCTACATAGATTTATTTGGCGCCCAAAACGTGTGGCGAAAAGCCCAAAAACATGTGGTATAAACGTACAAAGAATTTCAATAGTTAACCCAATAGCAGTTAAAAAATGAAAAGAAAAAAAAAAAAAAAAGGTTAAAGTAAAAAGTGTGGTAATAGCTGTTGAAGGGATTTTGATCGTTTACGCCCATAACTATTTATGAAGCTTTTGCAATTTATAAAGTGTAAAATAATTGTTAATCTGGAATTTGATTATTTTAACATGAGTTAAAAAATTCAACCGATGAAAATTTGAGAGAGCACTTAAGTATTACCCGAATAACATCCTTTGGTTTCGAGTGAATGCAATAGAGTGGATCTATTGCATGAACATATCAAGAAGGGTTTGGTCAAAAGTTATCATAGAGATGCTCGTTTGTTTTTCGCTTGGATTTATCGTGAGTTCATTATTTATGTTCATTTTTGGCGTTTAGGATAGTATACACTTCTGGAAATTCGAGTGTTTGCGCATGTGAATGTAATCGACCGAAGTTATCGATACAATGTTAATCACAAAGGATGGATAGGATATTGTAATTTAAAAAAAAACAAATGCCAAGTCAGTAGTCACCAAAAGTTTAGGGTTGTGTAAGAGATTTATTGTTCTTTTAGCTGGAAATACAGAGAGAATGCGCAAGCGTATCGCTGTCCGTTAAATAAGCAGCATTGATTTTATATACACTCTTGCTGGATGTGGATTGCTTTAGTTTAAAATAGCCCAGTTATTCCTCTTCCTCTAGGTATCTTTTGCGGATTCTATGTCATTATTTAAGTAGCCGGAAAGGTCAATGGAAAAATTTATTTAATATGCCGTTACAACATAGTTTTGATACTCCAAGGGTGGAGTTAGATGATATTTGTTTAATATGTAGTGAGAGTATGACGAATACTCAACCTTGTTCGATCACCTTGTGTAAACATGTGTTTCATAAATCGTGCATTGAACTACGTTTACAATCTCACGCGGATTGTCCAGCTTGCTTTGCTGTCGTGCAGGCAAGTGATGTTAAGTTAGTGGTAGGAAATTGTTCTCCAGGTCCGAAAAGAGGTCCTTCTCAAGTCGAGAGACCAGCAACTCGTGCTGTTACTCGAGCACTGAATATAAATCCCATGGCTAGGCCACAACATATAAGAGGGGATGTTCATAACGAGCCATTAGCAGAGGTACAGGCTCAAGGAAATTCTTCAGCGATAGGAGAGAGTGCTAGGGTTGTCGACATCAATAGAGTTCCCGCTGCACCTAGGAAACCTAACCAACATGGAAGAGCAACACGGGGGAGACCTGCTCGGCGTCAACCAAATATAGATATGTCCCAAATTGAGTCGTTAATACAGGCCACCATCACCAGAGTGTTGTCCAACGTACAATTGAACGCTCCAATCATGCAGAGTAGCGTTAGGGTAAACTCAAGTTTAAATTCGCACAATAGTTTGAGAGAAGCTGAGAATGTAAACAGAAATGTAGGATGTGTACCCAGAAAGATTGCTGATACTATTCAGAAATGGGGTATTTATTTCGATGGCACTAGAAATGGTATGACAGTCGAAGAATTTTTGTACCGTATAAAAACACTAACGCAGGAAAACTTAGACAATGATGTCGAAGGATTAAACAAGAATGTTCATACTCTATTGGTAGGTAAAGCCAAGGATTGGTACTGGCGTTACCATAAGCGTATAGGTGGCGAGAAATTTACTTGGACTGAGTTTTGTCAAGCAATTCGTTACCAGTTTAAGGAAAGTCGCTCCAATAATGAGTTGCGAGAGCAAATTCACGCCCGCAAACAGAAGCCCGGTGAGTCTTTCGAAGCATTTTATGAAGCCATTTGCAAACTAATGGATCGTTTATCGTTTAGCATTGAGGAACATGAACTTGTAGAGATTGTGCAGGCTAACTTGCTTGCCGAAATGAAGGATCGTTTATTGTTTGAAGAAGTTTATTCTATTGCTCATTTGCGCCGGTTAGTGCAAAAGCGTGAGAATTTCTTAAATGATATGGGCAGGTCGCGAGCTGTATCCAATCCTAAACTCCGTGAGCCAAGTTCATATCGTATGTATGCTTTAGAAATGGATACGGTTGATAATTCTATTGCTGCGGTGCAGAAAGATTCGCCCAAGGTTGTCTGTTGGAATTGTGCTAAGTCAGGTCATCGATGGGAGGATTGCTTAGCGGAAAGAAAGGTGTTTTGTTATGGCTGTGGGTTGCCTAACGTGTATAAGCCACAATGTAAAGCTTGTTTGATGAAGTCGGAAAACCGTCAGAGGGGACTACCCAACTAACCATACAGGGGGTTCCGGGTAAAAATACACAGCAAAATACAAATACATTACTTAAGCCGAGTCTTTTTGGTTTACCTTACCATGAAAGATTAAAAAAATATTTAGAAATAAGAGGTAGAATATTTACGAATAAAAAAATAAGAAGTGTAAGAAACACACGTAGACTAAAAACATACTTTAGGAACATTAGAAACAAACGTCAGCTGTTAATATCTGCAATCTATCAGAATAATGAAGATTGCCGAAGTTATGCGAAAGTAAATTTTTAGAATTTCGAGAATTAGGTTTGTTAGATACCGGAGCCAATGTTAGTTGTGTAGGCTCAGACTTAGCCCAAAAAGTAATGAAGCATTCGGAATTTAAGGCAATTACTTCGAACGTTAAGACTGCTGATGGTAAATCTCACCAAGTCGTAGGTTATCTGCAAGTACCTATCACTTATAATAGCAATGAAAAGTCTATGACTTTATATGTGATACCAACAATGCCCAAAAGCTTATTTTAGGAATAGATTTTTGGCAAAAATACAATTTAGCACCCGGTATATCAGTTCTATAAGTACTGATAACAAAGAGTCAAATCAATTTCCGTTAACCGAGTTGGAAGTGCAACAGTTAGAGTTCATTAGACGTTGTTTCCCAATGTGTACAAAAAAGGTCTTGGTCGTACGTCGTTGATTAAACATCGCATAGAACTGTTAGAGACAAAGCCAGTGAAGCAACGATATTACCCTGTTAGCCCCGCGGTGGAAAAGTTGATGTACGCGGAAATAGATCGGATGCTGAACTTAGGAGTCATTGAGTTATCTCAAAGTCCTTGGAGCTCTCTGATGAGGCTAGTAGTCAAACCCAACAAGGTCCGTTTGTGTTTGGATGCACGCAGATTAAATGCAGTCACCAAAAAGGATGCATATCCTTTACAAAGTATCGAAGGTATCTTTGCACGTTTACCAAAAGCGAACGTTATTTCCAAATTAGATTTAAAAGACGCTTATTGGCAAATCGAGCTATCCGAAGAGTCTAAACCTTTAACCGCTTTTACAGTGCCCGGTAGGCCACTTTATCAGTTTGCCGTTATGCCATTTGGCTTATGCAACGCGCCATCAACAATAAGTCGTTTAATGGACGAAATTATTCCGCCAGATTTACGCCACTGTGTGTTTGGGTACTTGGACGATCTTTGTATTGTATCGGAAGATTTCTCCTCCCACTTAGCTATTCTAGTACGTATGGCTGATCAGTTTCAAAAAGCTAATCTAACTCTAAATATCGAAAAGAGCCATTTCTGTGTAACGAGAATTGATTATTTAGGTTACGTGATTGGGAGTGGAGGAATTGCAACATGTCCGTCGAAAATAGATTGTGTTTTGAACTGGCCCACACCCAAAAATTTAAAGCAAGTAAGGGGATTTTTAGGAGTCTGTGGTTGGTATCGTCGATTTATACAGAATTTTGCTGAAGTCACACACCCCATTACCGAATTGTTGTCCACCAAGAAACCGTTTAAGTGGTCACTTGAAGCTCAAGGGGCTATGGATAAATTAAAGGTGTTACTTACAACCGCACCAGTGCTTCAGAACCCAGATTTTTCAAAAAAAATTCTTCCTACACTGTGATGCCAGTGATTATGGAATTGGAGCTGTGCTCATACAATTATCGCATCAGTTAGAGGAACAACCCATCGCGTTTATGTCGCAAAAACTAAGTAAAGCCCAAAGAAATTATAGCGTTACGGAACGAGAATGCCTTGCTGTTATTTTAGCAATTGAAAAATTCCGGTGCTATTTGGAGCTTCAGGAGTTCGAAGTTGTTACAGATCACTCGAGCTTACTTTGGTTAATGCGTCAACAAAATGTTTCAGGCAGATTAGCAAGATGGATATTTCGATTGCAAGCATTTAAATTTACCATTTCACATAGGAAGGGTAAAGATCATGTCGTACCAGATGCATTGTCAAGATTGTATAAGGACCAGATAGATAGCCTAGATGCATCTACTCCCATTATTGATCTTGAGTCACCGGCATTTCTCGATGCGGAGTATGTGGATCTCAAGACAAGGGTTGTGTCTAATGCAGATAAATTTCCTGATTTGCGTGTGGTGGAGAAATTTGTTTATATTCGAACAGAACATCCGTCAGGGGATGCTGCGCAAGAATCGTGCTGTTGGAGATTATGGGTCCCGGAGAAATTGCGTCTGTCCGTCATTCGTCAATCACATGACAATGTACTTGCCGCTCATGGAGGCATGCAAAAGACGATTGAGCGGATTCGTAGGAATTTCTTTTGGCCAGGGTTGTCCAAAGAAGTTCGTAGCTATATTCTTGAATGTGATACATGCAAGGAAACTAAAGCTCCAAATAGTACATTACGTCCGCCAATGGGAGTGCAAAGCGTATCAAATAGACCATTCCAAAAGTTGTATATTGATATATTAGGCCCCTATCCTCGAAGTAAACGTGGAAATATTGGACTTTTAATTGTGTTAGACCATTTTAGTCGTTACCATTGGTTGTGTCCACTAAAAAAATTTACAACGAAGTTGATTATTGAATTCTTAGAAAAAAATATATTTCATTGCTATGGGGTGCCAGAAATGATAGTTAGCGATAATGGTTCCCAGTTTAAAGCAAATGATTTCAAAGCTTGCTTAACGCAGTTTGGAATTAAACATATGTTCACAGCATTGTATTCGCCACAAAGTAATGCGGCGGAAAGAGTTAATCGTTCCTTGTTAGCAGCTATTCGTGCTTATATACGCAAAGATCAAACTAACTGGGATTTGTATCTTACACATATTTCGTGTGCTCTCAGATCATCTCTTCATCAGGCTATAGGTTGTTCACCTTATAAAGCGTTGTTTGGAGTTAACATGATTTTACATGGAGATGATTATAAAATCTTAAAGCAACTATCTCTGTTGGATGATTCAATCCCGATTAATAGACCTGAGTATTTATCATTATTGAGACAAGACATTCAAGCTAACAGTCGTAAAGCATACGAGATAAATGCAAACCAATATAATTTGCGTGCGAAACCAGTTTCTTTCAAGGAAGGACAAGAAGTCTTTAAAAGAAATTTTAATCTTAGTAACTATGGTCAAAATTACAATAAAAAGTTAAGTCCTCAGTTTTCAAAATGCCGAGTAAAAAGGAAAGTTGGAAATTCATTTTATATTTTAGAAACTCTGCAAGGTCGTGAATTAGGAACGTATCATGCCAAAGATATTAAATACTAATTCCAGCTAACCTTCCACCTGTGAGTCGTCAGAGTTATCTGTGGTTGTAATATTCCCCTATAAACCTATATTATAATTTTTATAATTAATAAAGGCATAAAAACATTAAGCTTGAGAGTGGCAGCAACAACAGAACAGTTAAAGCGCCATCTCTTGGTCAGAAGCAATCAAATGATGTGGCAGCTTCGCTCTCATGTCAACTGCAATTCGTTTTGCATCTTTATTTTAGCGGAAATGCATGATTGGTTTCAGGTTATACCTAGGTGTGATAGAACATTGCTCCACTCGGCTCTGTCTTTTCAAATCTGGCAGCTGAACGAACCACTTGTGTTTTTGAACAAGAAAAATATTCCCGTATTGAATTTTTTAATAAAAGAAAAAAATTAAGTTTTTGCTCCATCATTGCAAGCTTATTTGCATTGGAATTTTGTGTAACCAGCCGGTTAATAATTTTTTTTGTGAAATTATTATAAAAGCGACAGTGAGTATTAACAAAGAAACATTAGAAAAAAATTACAAAAAATTTCTAATACTCAATTTCTTTAGTTCGCCAGCTGCGGCGGCGCATTATTTGCATTAAATTGCATTTAATAAAAGCTACCTTGCTGCACCCCTGTCGTCCTCATATAGAGTTTGACTTTGGCTGACCTTTTCGGTAAGACGGCACATAAAAATTCGCTCATTAACTATTGTTAATGTTAAGCGTTGGTTTTGTCTTCGTTGTCTTTACAGCCTATTATTACAAAAGCAGAAGAAAAATTGCGGGCGAGCAATTAATTCTCTCCCAATTGTCTCTCTCGGCCCCGAACGCATCGGCCAAAGCAATTATGCGCAGGGGTAGAGAGCGGGCAGCCAACGTCGTGGATATAACATACAAATTTTTTTTATAAAGTGCAACATATAAATAACACTAAAACTAAAAAAAAAGACCTGCTAAACAATAAACTGAAAGGTGCCAAGAAGAGTAAAACGAAGCAAAGTGGTTAAAAACCTTAAATAAACGCCCAGCGAATCGTTCCGTTGTTGGTGTAACTTAAATTAGTGAAAAGTAATAGTTATAATTATTAAAAGCGGGGAAATTAAATTGTATTAAACTTTTGTCTCTTTGAAAGCCTTCCGACACAATTACGCTGAAGCTGAGAAAAATAGCAACGAGAAAAAAATATACAAGTATATATATATATATATATGTAAGTGTGTGCAATGTGCAGTGGCCAAATGAAACCACTACCCTGAACTAAATAATTTAAAGTTGGTCAATTACCAACAGGCCCAAAGTTAATTGAATATAATTAAAACCTAAACAAAAGAAAAAGTGAGTTAAAGTTAACAATGTTATTACATAACCCTCGAGTTGGGTACAAAAAAAAAAAATGCACGTGCAAAAGTCGAAGCTACTCTTAGCTTACGCATAAAACCTCTCTTAACAACAACAACAATCCCGCATAGCCCTCGTCAGCAACGTTCTCTCCGAAAGATCTTTCGTCGATGGAAACGCATGTAAGTGAAACAGCTGCTGAGTCTTTTTTTTTTTTTTTTTCAGCAATTGACGAAATACCCTACACTAGCCTTTGCAATGGGGCATATTAATTTTTTCAAACGTTTGGTTCACTTTTAATATTGATAATAACTATACCTTTTTAACACAAGAAAAAAAAAAATAGTACATAACGTTAAATCAAACAACTAAAAAGAAAATCTTTAAAGTAACGTTAACAAATAAAATAAATTTAAAAAAAAAAAAAAAAAAAAAAAAAAAAATGTTTAAGACAAACCATAATAGTGAATAAAACTATTGCTTAAAAGGTTTTATATCTTTAGCAGCCCTGCTGTATAATCTTCCGTGTATAATACCCTGTAACTCAAAGTTCTATTTTGTTAACAAGCTAACCTATTTATTATTTAAATTCTTTTGCATTCATCTATATATAACTAAATATGCAAATTTCTTCCAGCAAGTGTAATTGTGTCGAATGTTTATAATAAGAAAGAAACTAAGTTTTAAAAGATTCTCAAGGGTTAAAATAAATAAATAATTTTTTTTTTGTTTGAAAAAAAAAAAAAAAAACTTGTTAACAAAACATGTAGCGAAAACCAAGTGTAAAATAATAACATTAAGTACATATAGGAATGCGACAAATGTGGAAAAATTATGAAAATAAATTTCATTGAGTTTAAATATTGTTAAATGATGGATTTGTAATTTGGTTTGGTTCCAATGACCTGGGTGAAATAATGATGACATAAGGTTCTGATATGGGGTCTTACTGTTGTATGTTAGCATCAGTAGACCATGGTAGGGTGGTAAAGAAGAAGGCGTGGCAATTACCAGCGTAGCCACGACCGCAATGTATCTAAGAGGAATACTATTCGTGTGTTAGAGTATTTTCCGATAGTTGACATTCATTTTCGGTGTCGCTAGTTTTGCTTGTTTGCTCCATGGGAGCGTATATTTTTTAGGGACTCTATAATAATTAATAAAATAATGTAGTGCAGGCCTATTGAGACAGCAAGAACCCCCCCACACTCCCGTACTGAGCTACGATAAATGGGTCCCGCCTCCGCTGCCCCTCCATTAGTCTTTCTGGATAACGCCGTCGATGCTGAAGAAACCCCCCGTGTCTCAACCTGATTTGGGTATGTAATTGCAGTGCATAAAAGCTACCAAAACTTCTTTTGGGACCCCCCAACCGTCCGGCAACCTACCAGTACGCTACAACCGTTGACCAACGGGAAACGCTGCGCTTACACTTTTGCCAAATAGATGAGTATAATCTCTCTCCCTCTCTTTGTAGCTGTTAACTGATAACAGCATAAGTTTATAAATATTAACCGTAAGCTAAGAATATATTTCAATTCCAATAAAGATATTCATAAAACCTTAACCGAACAGCACTGACGTGCTTATTGTGAATGTTTGACTAGTGGTGCATACAATACATTAAGAACACAGTTGGATGAGGGCAGATTGCCCACACTTCTAATTAAACCAAAAGAACAAACATTTTTAGAATTTCTACACGATATAGCCATGTCCGTCTGTCTGTCCGTCTGTCCGTCTTTATTAACGCGTGGATCTCAGAGACTAAAAGAGCTAGAGACTTCAGATTTTGAATATTAGTTCTCTTAAACTATGAGCAGAATAAGTTTGCTTCAAATGATCGATAACTATTCTAGTTTCCGATATACACATAATATCGATAACAAAAATATCGAATTTGGAAAATCTAAAAATGAGGGTTGAAGTAATGGGTAATGATAGAACTTTTCTGAAAATTTCGTCCAAATCGGTTGAGAAACACCGGAGATATTGAACTTAATCGATTGAAGCTAAGTCAGTATACCAAAGTCTTACATAAATTTAATTTATTTATTGCAACTGGGTTCAGGGTATCTTCTAGTCGGGCTCTCCCGGCTAGAGCCTTTTTACTTGTTTTATTTATTTTGTTTTTTTTTTTTTGGTGAGAGATGAGATGAGATGAGGTGTTGTTGTTGTTCGCAGGTTTTATGAACTTCATCCATCTCTATTCTTTTTAGCTGCTATTTGCGTAAGGTCTAGACTTTGACCAAATGAAAATTGAGATATCGTGATTTGTTTACAAAACACTTTCACCGATGTAATAAATACGGAATATACATGCACTCCCCACATAAATCAGGATGAGTGATGTAATCTCATTTTGTATATAGCATGAGTGCGCTACTTAAATTATATGTCATCAAGAGAAAACGACATTTATTTAAATCGAACGTGATTTGAAAAATAACACAAATTTGCTAATACAAGTATTAGCAAATGGTAAACTCCGTTTAATTTTTATTAGCTTGCAAGTGTTTTTTTTGTAACAATACTATTACAATTTGTACTGTACAAATTTAGCGCATATTGTTGAAAATGGATTTTGCATAGTTATCTTTTTTTTATTGGATTTTTCTCTCTCTCTCTTTCTTTCCAGATCCGAGTATTGTTGGAAGACGCTGAAGTACGCTTATGATGTCGTCGTGGGACTTATTCACAGAGGATGCCTTCTGCCCGGCTCGCTGAATTCACAGAGGATGCCTTCTGGCCGGCTTGTAGAATGATGCCGTAAGAGGCCATCCAGGACAAGGTAAGTGAATCATCCATCAGTATAGTTGTATTAGAAATATCAATACTAAATTAATAATTTCTTTTTTTTATTCCTTGCAGGTAGTAGAGGAGTGCCGGGAGCCGTAGCCAGTATAATCTTTTGACAGCATCGTCATCATTGGATTGGATTGGATTTGCAGCATGACCAGTAACTGGCCCTTACAGTGCCGCCCGGCTAGGCTGAATAAATTCAACACTAGGCACGACCGACAAGGGGGACCAGCTTGATATGCCCTATAATCCGCTGAATGCGTCCGATTAAACCACCGGAGGTGAAAGGATTATTAATTGGAAAATATATGGTCGTGGTGCAGCAACAGTTGGTATCGCTACGCTGTGCCGAGTCGATTCTAGTCCAGTGTAAGGATCAAAAATTTAAATGTTGAATTTTTTCTTTTTTGTTCCTTTCTTTTCAGATTATGGCATACGGCAACGGATGGGTAATATAGTTGGTGTATGCTAATTGGACGCTGGGAGCAGCCATGGAAGTTCCGGAACGACGTTGCAAAGGCTAAAGAATGCAGCAATCAAGCCCCAGTATATGGAGACAGTGTCATCGCAATTTAGCCAAATCTCCCCGCACAGTAGAAAGCCAGAGTTGATGTGAAAGTTGTTAATGTAGTCGAGAAGATCCTTGAAGTTGTGTGGATAATAAATAGGGGTGATAACCAGACTTTGTGCATTGTTGTTATTGTTGCTTATAATAATTGAAACTCCTCCTCTTTGTTCAATCTCGTGTTGTTTTTTACGCACGCTATTACCATTCCAATACGCAATTTAAAAACAGTTGCGGTATTGGAATGTGCAATGGGTGTCTATGTTGTTGTTTGTGCTGCCGCTAGCAGGTCTGTTTAGTGTAATTGTTGGGAAGTTAGACATAATAGATATCATGGGCGGTGGCAGAGCGGCAGAGATGTTGATGGCACTCTGATGTTTTTGTTTCTGGTGTCGCATCCTTGGTGTTGATTGATTTTGCCTTTGTTGCTGCTTATGGTGCTGTTGGTTTTTCGTACCCGGTGTTGGAATCACACGTTGCTGCTGTTGCTGCTGCTGATGCTGCTGCTGCTGTTGTAGATGAGTGAGGTCGATGTTGTTGGCGTTGTTCTTGTTGAACATTACGCACGTTACCAACGTTGCCATTACGCACAATCCAACTATAGGTTGTGTTTGGATTTCTGGCTGTATTTGTGGGTGCTGTCTGGTGGCTTTTGTACCTTTGTGGCTGGTGTTTCTGTTGCAGATGGTGTTTTCGGTGATGTTCTTGACGCTACTGTCGCATTTGTTGCTGATATTGCTGATGCCTTGATTGTTGCTTGCTTACAATACCAAGACCATATACTTTATTTGCGCGCATTTCATCCCTAGCCCTTTTGTACCTTTGTACGAGCTTATGTGACTTTCGCCACAATTGTCACATTTGGGATTCACGCTTCTGGGCTTCTTGCAGTCCTTCGTTGCATGCTCACACGCGCATTTTATGCAACTAAATGGCCTACGACAATAGTTTTTCGCATGACCGAATAGTTTGAATTGTCCCGCAACTGTTGTCGCTGTTCCAGTATTAGTTGCTGTGCTTGTTGTTGTTGCTGCAACAGTTGCTGCGATTTTGCCCATTCCTGTTGCGACGACGGAGAGGGTGTTATGTCATTGGCGTTGGTGTCCATGGCTATACTAGCGTCGTCAGGCTCCTCGGTATTTGGCTGCGTAGTTTCGCCATCTTCAACAGCAGGGCTGTTGTTAATGTGGTTGCTGCTGATGTTGTTAGTGTTGATGTTGTTGTTGTTGTTGTTGTGCCGATGAGGAGCAACATCATAAACGGCATCGGAAGCCTCTCTTGACTTTTTCCTTCTGGCCTCATGCTGCAGTTCGGTTGCAAATTCACTTTTGTATGCTGGTGTTTTTAGCAGTTCCGTTCCAAGCATGTCCAGAATCCCCGTTGAAGTATTCGAATCCTTGTCAGCGTCATCGTCATACTCGTCCGACGTGTTTGGCCTTCTCCTCTTGAACGGTGAACTTCACGAACACTGGATGCAGGCGAAAAAATGATGACCAGGTAAGTGACGAATTTTGTGTGTTTGAGAAAAGTCAATGTAAAATTAATGTTAGCTCTTTTTCTTTTCTTTGCCACTGGAATGATGTCTTCGCTGGATTCAATCGATGAGCTGCCAACCACAAGGATGGACCAGGCAAGAGACACAGTTGCAAATAGCAAATATGTTTGATTTAAAAATCAAAATTTTAACTATTTATACTCGATACCGAAGGTAAAGAGTATATTGAGTTTGTGCAATGTCCGTCATGGTGTCTGTCCGTCTGTCCGCCTGTATGAACGCAACTTTTTTCCACACCCTTCAAGCTAGAGACTTGAAACTTTCCAATTCTCTTTATCTATGGGATAGTAAATTAAAGTGTCAAGATTGGGGCTCTACGATAACTGGGGGGCTGCAAATCGATAAATTCGATAACTCAAAACCGATAAGTCCACATATTTCGTACATCCTTACAGCTAGAATTACCAAATTTGGTGAGAAGATAGCTACTATCAGCCCACAAAAAAACTGCATCAAGAATTTTTGAGCCACGCCCACCCATTCCGCCCCCAGCCCCCCTGCATTTTAATGTCAAAAAAGCTTATATCTCCCACAGTTTTTGAGCTATAGCCACCAAATTTGGTGCCAAGTTAGGTGATGATGACCCCCCAAAAACTGCATCAAAAGTTTGGACGCCACGCCTACCGGTACTGCCCTAGCCGCCCCCACTCACCCCAACGCTTCGTCAAAAACGGGAAAGCGTGTATCTTCCAGAGTTGTGGAGCTAGAGCCACCAAATTTTGTAGGAAGATAGCTGGTAACGACCCCAAAAGAACAGCATCAACGTTTTGGAATCACGCCTACTCATTTCACTCCCCTTTCGACACCTTTTACAAACATTTAACTAGAGTCACCAAATTTGGTATGAAGACAGCAATTGACATTCCACACGGATATGCATCAAAACTTTGGATGCCACGTCCACCCATACCGCCCCCAGCTCCCCTTTCCCCACTTTTAACAATTTTCGAGCTAGAGTCACCAAATTTGGTATGAAGATAGCAATTGACATTCCATATAGATCTGCATCAACACTTTGGATGCCACGCCCACCCATACCGCCCCCAGCCCCCCTTTCCCCACTTTTAACAATTTTCGAGGTAGAGTCACCAAATTTGGTATGAAGATAGCAATTGACATTCCACACAGATCTGCATCAAAACTTTGGATGCCACGCCCACCCATACCGCCCCCAGCCCTCCTTTCCCCACTTTTAACAATTTTCGAGCTAGAGTCACCAAATTTGGTATGAAGATAGCAATTGACATTCTACAAAGATCTGCATCAAAACTTTGGATGCCACGCCCACCCATACCGCTCTTAGCCCCCCTTTCCCCACTTTTAACAATTTTCGAGCTAGAGTCACCAAATTTGGTATGAAGATAGCAATTGACATTCTACAAAGATCTGCATCCAAACTTTGGATACCACGTCCACCCATACCGCCCCAGCCCCCCTTTCCCCAATTTTAACAATTTTCGAGCTAGAGTCACCAAATTTGGTATGAAGATAGCAATTGACATTCCACACAGATCTGCATCAAAACTTTGGATGCCACGCCCACCCATACCACCCCCAGCCCCCCTTTCCCCACTTTTAACAATTTTCGAGCTAGAGTCACCAAATTTGGTATGAAGATAGAAATTGACATTCTACAAAGATCTGCATCAAAAATTTGGATGCCACGCTCAGCCATACTGCCCCCAGCCCCCCTTTCCCCACTTTTTACAAACTTTGAGCTGGAGTCACCAAATTTGGTATGAAGATAGCAATTGACATATCGCAAAGATCTGCAGTAAAAATTTAGATGCCATACCCACCCATACCGCACCCAGCCCCCCTTTCCCCATTTTTTACAAACTTTGAGCTAGAGTCACCAAATTTGGAAGGAAGATAGTTGGTTGCATCCCCATCTGCATCGGAGATTCTTTAAGGCAGCATACACCCCCGCCCCATCCGTACCCGTTTGCAATCAGGCCTCTTTTTACCTGTTTTAATACTGGTATCGGGTATGCCGCAGTCGGTTGCGCCTGACTGCAACGTTTCCACTTGTTTTTTATTCGTTTTTTGCAGCAATTTTTGGTGGACGCTGGTAGACGCCTATGATGTTGATTCCGTGGCTCAAACTCATTGCCACCAGCCATGCCGGAAGTGTGAACTTCAAAAGAAAGAAAGAAGGCTCTAGTCGGGAAAGCCAACTAGAAGATACCCTGAACCCAGTTGCAATAAATTTTATGTTAGACTTTGGTATACTGATTTAGCTTCATTCGATTAAGCTCAATATCTCCGGTGTTTCTCAACCGATTTGGACGAAATTTTCAGAAAAGTTCTATTATTACCCATTACTTCAACCCTCATTTTTTCATTTTCCAAATTCGATATTTTTTTGTTATCGATATTATGTGTATATCGGAAACCAGAATATTTATCGAGCATTTGAAGCAAACTGATTTTGCTCATAGTTTAAGAGAACTAATATCCACAATCTGAAGTCTCTAGCTCTTTTAGTCTCTGAGATCCACGCGTTAATACAGACGGACAGACGGCCAGACTGACAGACGGACGGACAGACGGACATGGCTATATCGTCTCGGCTGTTGATGCTGATCAAGAATATATATACTTTATGGGGTCGGGGATGCTTCCTTCTACCTGTTACATACTTTTGCACAAAACCATTATAACCTTATTTACCCATTTTATGGGTTAAGGGTATAAAAAGATGACCCGATAAGTGAAGATTTTTTTGTGTTTGAGAAAAATCAATGTAAAATTAATTTTTGCTCTTTTTCTTTTCCTTGCAGGTACTGGAAGGACGTTCGATGTTAGATGAAGCCGCTGGAATGATGCCTTCGCTGGATCCAATCGATGAGCTGCCAACCACAAGGATGGACCAGGTAAGTGACTCTGTTGCAAAAAGCAAATATGTTTGATTTAAAAATCAAAATTTTAACTATTTATACTCGATACCGAAGGTAAAGAGTATATTGAGTTTGTGCAATGTCCGTCATGGTGTCTGTCCGTCTGTCCGCCTGTATGAACGCAACTTTTTTCCACACCCTTCAAGCTAGAGACTTGAAACTTTCCAATTCTCTTTATCTATGGGATAGTAAATTAAAGTGTCAAGATTGGGGCTCTACGATAACTGGGGGGCTGCAAATCGATAAATTCGATAACTCAAAACCGATAGATCCACATATTTGGTACATCCTTACAGCTAGAATTACCAAATTTGGTGAGACGATAGCTACTATCAACCTCCAAAAAACTGCATCAGGAATTTTGAGCCACGCCCACCCATTCCGCCCCCAGCCCCCCTGCATTTTAAAGTCAAAAAAGCTTATATCTCCCACAGTTTTTGAGCTATAACCACCAAATTTGGTGCCAAGTTAGGTGATGATGACCCCCCAAAAACTGCATCAAAAGTTTGGATGCCACGCCCACCGATACTGCCCTAGCCGCCCCCATTCACCCCAACGCTTCGTCAAAAACGGGAAAGCGTGTATCTTCCAGAGTTGTGGAGCTAGAGCCACCAAATTTTGTAGGAAGATAGCTGGTAACGACCCCAAAAGAACAGCATCAAAGTTTTGGAGCCATGCCTTCCCATTCCGCCCCCAGCCCCCCGCATTTTGATATCAGAAATAGCTTTTTCTCCCACAGTTTTTTAGCTAGAGCCACCAAATTTGGTGACAACATAAGTGATGATGACCCCCCAAAAACTGCATCAAAAGTTTGGATGCCACGCCCACCAACACTGCCCAAGCCATCCCATCCTCCCCAAAGCTTCGTCAAAAACGGGAATGCGTGTATCTTCCAGAGTTGTGAGGTTAGAGCCACCAAATTTTGTAGGAAGATAGCTAGCAATGACCCAAAAAATCTTCATCAAAGTTTTAGAGCCACGCCTACTCATTTCACCCCCCTCTCCACACCTTTTACAAACATTTAGCTAGTCATTCTCCCCTTTCCCCACTTTTAACAATTTTCGAGCTAGAGTCACCAAATTTGGTATGAAGATAGCAATTGACATTCCACACAGATCTGCATCCATACTGCCCCCAGCCCCCCTTTCCCCACTTTTTACAAACTTTGAGCTGGAGTCACCAAATTTGGTATGAAGATAGCAATTGACATTTCACAAAGATCTGCAGTAAAAATTTGGATGCCATACCCACCCATACCGCCCCCAGCCCCCCTTTCCATACTTTTTACAAACTTTGAGCTAGAGTCACCAAATTTGGAAGGAAGATAGTTGGTTGCATCCCCATCTGCATCGGAGATTCTTTAAGGCAGCATACACCCCTGCCCCATCCGTACCCGTTTGCAATCAGGCCTCTTTTTACCTGTTTTAATACTGGTATCGAGTACGCCGCAGTCGATTGCGTCAGACTGCAACGTTTCCACTTGTTTTGTATTTGTTTTTTGCAGGAATTTTTGGCGGACGCTGGTACACGCCTATGATGTTGATTCCGTGTGCCACTCACGGATGCCACCAGCCATGTCGGAGGTGTGGACTTCACGAGCACTGGATGCAGGCGAAAAAAAGATGACCAGATAAGTGAAGATTTTTGTGTGTTTGAAAAAAATCAATGAAAAATTAATTTTTGCTTTTTTTCTTTTCCTTGCAGGTACTGGAAGGACGTTTGATGTTAGATGAACCGCTGGAAAGATATTTTTTCTGGATCCAATCAATGAGCTGCCAACCACAAGGATGGACCAGGTAAGAGACTCTGTTGCAAATAGCAAATATGTTTGATTTAAAAATCAAAATTTTAACTATTTATACTCGATACCGAAGGTTAAGAGTATATTGAGTTTGTGCAATGTCCGTCATGGTGTCTGTCCGTCTGTCCGCCTGTATGAACGCAACTTTTTTCCACACCCTTCAAGCTAGAGACTTGAAACTTTCCAATTCTCTTTATCTATGGGAAAGTGAATTAAAGTGTCAAGATTGGGGCTCTACGATAGCTGGGGGGCTGCAAATCGATAAATTCGATAACTCAAAACCGATAAGTCCACATATTTCGAACATCCTTACAGCTAGAACTTCCAAATTTGGTGAGAAGATAGCTACTATCAACCCCCAAAAAACTACATCTGAATTTTTTAGCCATGGCCACCTATTCCGCCCCCAGTCCCCTGCATTTTAAAGTAAAAAAAGTCAAAAGTCTGCATCAAAAGTTTGGATAACACACCCACCGATACTGCGCTAGCCGCCCTCGTCCACCCCAACGCTTCGTCAAAAACGGGAAAGCGTGGGATATTTGGCAATGACCCAAAAAAATCTTCATCAAAGTTTTGGAGCCACGCCTACTCATTTCGCCCCCCTTTCCCCACCTTTTACAAACATTTAGCTAGAGTCACCAATTTGGTATGAAGATAGCAATAGACATTCCACACAAATCTGCATCAAAACTTTGGATGCCACGCCCACCCATACCGCTCTTAGCCCCCCTTTCCTCACTTCTTACAATTTTCGAGCTAGAGTCACCAAATTTGGTATGAAGATAGCAATTGACATTCCACACGGATCTGCATCAAAACTTTGGATGCAACGTCCACCTATACCGCCCCCCGCCCCCGTCTCCTCATTTTTAACAATTTTCGAGGTAGAGTCACCAAATTGGTATGAAGATAGCAATTGACATTTCACACAGATCTGCATCAAAACTTTGGATGCCACGCCCACCCATATCGCCCCCAGCCACCTTTCCCCACTTTTAACAATTTTCGAGCCAGAGTCACCAAATTTGGTATGAAGATAGCAATTGACATTCCACAAAGATCTGCATCAAAATTTGGATGCCACGCCCAGCCATACTGACCTCAGCCCCCCTTTCCCCACTTTTTACCAACTTCGAGCTGGAGTCACCAAATTTGGTATGAAGATAGCAATTGACATTTCACAAAGATCTGCAGTAAAAATTTGGATGCCACACCCACCCATACCGCCCCCAGCCCCCCTTTCCACACTTTTTACAAACTTTGAGCTAGAGTCACCAAATTTGGAAGGAAGATAGTTGGTGGCATCCCCATCTGCATCGGAGAATCTTTAAGGCAGCGTACACTCCTGCCCCATCCGTACTCGTTTGCAATCAGGCCTCTTTTTACCTGTTTTAATACTGGTATCGGGTATGCCGCAGTCGGTTGCGTCTGACTGCAACGTTTCCACTTGTTTTTTATTCGTTTTGTGCAGCAATTTTTGGTGGACGCTGATAGACGCCTATGATGTTGATTCCGTGGATCAAACTCATTGCCACCAGCCATGCCAGAAGTGTGAACTTCACAAGCACTGGGTGCAGGCGAAAAAAAGATGACCAGATAAGTGACCATTTTTGTGTGTTTGAGAAAAATCAATGTAAAATAATTTTTGCTCTTTTTCTTTTCCTTGCAGGTACTGGAAGGACGTTTGATGTTAGATGAACCGCTGGAATGATGTCTTCGCTGGATCCAATCGATGAGCTGCCAACCACAAGATTGGACCAGGTAAGTGACTCTGTTGTGTAATATTATTCTGGACTTTAATTTAAAGGAGCGTCTGTTACTCTTTAGTCGTTTATTGAGAATGAATCTTTTATTCTAATGTTGGCTTCAGCTAAGCCGAAAACGTGCAATGCTTATCTCTATGTCTTTATATGTAAGTATGTTAGTTTATACATATATATGCAGAAGGCATTTAAGGCTGCAAAGTGCATGCTCAGCATTCTCACGTGCCGCGATCGGCTTGTATATAAGCGATGGATCGTATTGCTTGTGCGCTGGAATGTTTATGTAGTTATGAGTGGTCTTCTAATGTACTTTAGGGTTTTGTATATTTATTTTCATTATGACAAAGTGTCACAATGTATTAACTTATTGATATACCCTTTGATTTATGATTATGGTAGGGTAGATATGCTACACCTCCCTTTTTAAAGAAATGACGTAATACATGTAGTCATTTAGTGTATAGTTAAAATATTGAATTTAAAAAATTTTTTTTTTAAATTAAAATGTTTCTTAATATAAATTTATGTATTGAATATGGTTTTATATAAGTATTATTTTTGTTTTTCTTTGACTAATTTTATTTATTTCTTTAATATATTTGAATGTACGTTTTATTTTATGTTCAATTTTCTTGGAAGTATAACAATTTTTTTTTATTAATTATTATTATTTTTTATTTGTTAACAGGATTTTTATGGTATTTTAAATGTTAACGGGTTGTAGTTTGTTACCCTTATATTATATATATTATTTTAGCTTTTTTATATAGATAGTGATCAGTGTGTGTGTCGTAGCGCCGGTCTCTCTTACTTATATTATATCGGTTAGTCGAAGCGCATCGATCGATAGTTTTACATTCGATATGTATTATAGCTTTATCGATACTTGGTAGGGATGTACTCTAGTAGTATCGATGAAGGTGCAATGTTTAAGTTTAAATTATATTATAGCTACCTTACAACTCGGCCATTCTGACCAATTTGATCGTCCCGATCATGGTAACTTATTCTACTGAACTGTCTTTAACATTGTCTCGCCAATCTGCCCATTTTCTTATTCTACATGCATCAATTATTCCATCATACAGGATTTGTGTTATTTGACAGTTATCAATATCTGTCACAACATATCTATCATTTGGTAAAATTTTCCTTATTACATATGGACCCCTATATTTTGGTATAAATTTTTTGTTCGTTCCTATCACTGTATCCACATTCCGCACCACCACAAAACCTCCCTCCAAAAACGTTGAATGGGGTTTATGTTTTCGTTCATATGCCCTTGTACTCTTAGCTTGTTTATCTATAATGTTTTCATGAGCCAATTTCCGCAAATCCTCTATATTTTCAACTTTTTCATTCCTTTCACTAATGTATTCACTTAATACATCTATCTCACACCCTCTCTATATAATTCCAAAAAGTAATTTCGATGGGCTTTCCCCTGTTGTTGACTGAACAGAATTATTTATTGCGAATTCAACATTAACTAGCAATTTGTACCAATCTGAATGCTGAACTGGTTCCGAAATCTTTCCTAGCATGGTTTTTAAAATTCTATTTTTCCTCTCATTTGTCCATTTGCCTGAGGTGAAGCAGTTGCTACTTTTACACGCTATATATTGTTTTCCATTAAAAACGCACTAAACTCTTTTGAGGTAAAGCAACTTCCTCTATCACTTATAATTCTCCTTGGTCGGCTATAATACTCAAAATATTTGCTTAAGCATCCATTTACTTCTCTAGTACTAGTTGAGTTTACTGAATACAATTTAACAAATTTTGTAAACGAATCTATTATAGCGAAAATATATTTTTTCTTTGACGCTATTGACGGAAGTGGCCCAAAATCGTCAATGTGTATTGTGTCAAATGGAATTGGCTTCTTTGGAATGTTGTGCAATGTGCGGCTGGATGCTTGCCTTGGCACTGTGTGCATTATGCACTGTAAACAATTTCTTATATAATTATCTACTTAACTGTCAATATTAGGAAACCAATAATGTCGCCTGATTTCACTAATGCATTTCGCAGATCCCATATGACACAATCTTTCATGAACTTCTCTAATAATATTAATTTCTATTTCAGAAGGAACATATAAAAGTAATGCTCCATCCTTTTGTTTTCTATCGAGATCGGCTCTTGCTTTGCATCGCAACGGACGTGTTTTTTTTATGCGCTTCGCTTTTTTGACTATTGTGCGTCTTATTTCTGCTATTAATTTCGCGAACTTGTGTAAACTAATAGTTTTGTGACTTTGTGTTTTGTCGGTTTGCCTAAACCCAAAGTGGACATTAAATTAACGATTAATTTGCATTTGTTTTAAAGTGTTTCCAAGTACAACAACAAACTGCAGTCCAGCATACTGAAAAATTTGCTCAACTTGCTGCCGCCTGCTTTTGTTTTGTTTTTGTACTTTTACGCTCACTCTCTCACTCTCTCTCTCTCTCTTTTTTCAAGCTCTGCAGTGCATTAAACCGTTTCTTGATCGTTTACTCTAACTCGCTCTTTTGTGTTGGTGTTGGTCGCGGTCAAACTTTTCTCCGTTGCTTGTTGCTTTCGGTGGTCGCGCTCGCGCCGTTTTTGTTTGTGAAGCTGTGAAGTAAGTTTTGTTTGTAGCTTTTCTATTTGCACATTAGGGTGGACCTGTATCTTAATAATAACAATTTTCTGCAGAGATTTTTTTATTTTTATTTATTTATTTTTTTTTACTTTTATATTCTTTTAATAAATTCAATAAAAATGTCTTATTGCTGCTATGCGAATTGTCAAGTCCGCGCTAACTCAAAAATGGGTTTTGTCTGCTGCTGGATGTGCACAAATGTTGCTCATGAGCAATGTGCTGGCATTAATGGCCGTATCTCAGACCTCTTGAAGAATACTAATTTAGACTGGCCGTGTTGGTCATGTTTGGAGAAAAAAAAAGACATTGGAAGCTTTATAGAAACTCAGCTTGGCTTAGAGGGCGTTTTCTGTCAGTTGAATAAACTGTGTGAAAAATTCTCATCGGTTCAGAAAAACCTTAGCGAGAAAAATCTCGTACAGGATTCTCCAAAGCGTAAAAAGGCCAACGTTGGGCAGTTATCGGGCTCTGTGACGTTGGAAAATACTCCAAACGCTCCGATACCACAGGGTAAGTAAATAAAAATTTTCATGTCCCTTCTACTAAAGTTATCGAGAACTTAGATGATATAACAATAACTCCCATGGATATTGTCTTATCTGATTCCGATCCTTCGGTTCCTTTGGTGGTTAGTAGTGTTGATGTTAATCAACAAAAAAACTCTATCAAACCTAAAGAGCCAAATGTTCAATTATCCGAGACTGAGTCTTCCAAACCAGCCTCAGTGGAGGATATAATTAAAAAATTTGTTGCTGTCCCACCTAAAAAACATATATTTGTTTCAAGGCTTCCCCCTGATTTAACATCAGATGATGTCAAGGTCTATATCAAGGCCAAATCGAATGCCAATTTCACGGTGGAGAAATTCAAATTTGCTTATGATCGGAACATTTCGTCTTTTAAAATCAGTGTTCCGAATCAAGATTTTTGCACTATATGCTGCAAAGAATTTTGGCCAGAACACATAATTGTGAAAGAGTATACTGCAAGGAAAAAAAATCGGCCCCCGATTGTATCTACCCTTCCGGTGGTTGGTTCTAAGGTAACTCTCCCAATAACTGATAGTTCAAAAAACTAACATCCTCCTTCTTACTTGGCTATCAGAATGTAAGAGGTCTTTGTAGTAAACTCACTAGCTTATACCTTAATAGTCTTTCTTTTCCTTTCCATGTCATTGCCTTTACTGAAACGTGGTTAAGGCAAGACATTCTCAATTCCGAAATTCTATGTAGTACATATTCTATTTATAGAAAGGACCGTACTCTTCGGCGTGGTGGTGGAGTGCTTATTGCTGTGAGTGTTGACTTTCCTTCTGAAACAGTCGTATTAAATAGTTCTTTTGATATAGAGTTTATTGCTGTAAAGCTATATATTTACGGTATTAACATTTTTATCACTTGTTCCTATATACCTCCTTCCTCTGATCTCTCTATCTATGAGACACATCTATCTGCTATTCATTCTGTCTCTGCCTTGCTTTCTGATCGCGATTTTCTTGTAGTTCTTGGTGATTTCAACATTGCTGAAGCTACTTGGATTTCTTGTCCTGACTCTGGTGCCCTGACTGCCACTGCCCCGAATGAATTTTTAATCGACTTACTTGGGATGTCATTGAGTCAAATTAATGCTATCCCAAATTCTCTTAATAAAATGCTTGATCTGATTTTTGTTTTGGATTCATCATCTTCATCCGTTTCCCGTTCCCAGCCTATATCTTATCCCGAAGACTTATACCATCCTGCGTTGGAGCTGTTGATTA
The DNA here is from genome assembly GCA_030179655.1 of Scaptomyza flava. NCBI lineage: Eukaryota > Metazoa > Arthropoda > Insecta > Diptera > Drosophilidae > Scaptomyza > Scaptomyza flava. The sequence continues at coordinate 24,129 of JARNME010000182.1, read as the reverse complement.
ATTTACCTTCCCGGACGCGTTGCAATGTCAAAATGCCTTTGAGTCGAGTTCGTCAATTTCGGAAAACTGATTTTGAGGGTCTCGCCCTGCTTTTATCCCATACTGACTGGTCTCCCCTCTACGAGTCTGACGACTTGGACGTGGCAATCAGTATTTTTTACAATACCTTATATTCTTTATTTGATTTATGTGGCCCGGTTGGTAAGCTAAACAGGTCTAATAAACCTGTTTGGTTTACCCGAGAGTTGACAATTCTCAAAAATCAAAAATCTAAACTCTACAAGAGATTTAGAAAAAGCGGCTCATCGGTAGCCTATTCTGATTACTTGATTGCTCGTGCCAGTTTTGCTATCTTAAACAACCAATGTTATAAGAATTACCTGACTCGGTGTAGATTACAGTTTCAGCAGGATCCAAAGCGGTTTTTTGATTTTGTTAATGCGAAGCGTAGGTCATCGACACTCCCAACGGAGGTATTCTTTGAGGAAACGAAGGCCAATTCTGAACAGGAGATTGCAAATATATTTGACCAATTTTTTCAAACGACGTATAGTTATTTTCAATCTCAAGTCGGTTTGCCTTACCCTTATCAGGTTAATGGCTCGAATCGCATCTTTGGACTGAAAATCACTGAGAACTCACTTTAAAATAATCTACATGTTTTGAAACCTATATTTTCCCCAGGACCTGACGGAGTGCCAGGCTGTGTGCACAGACACTGCGCTCATGGTCTTTTAAAGCCATTGCTTAAAATGTTTAACTTGTCCCTGGACTTAGGCTCCTTTCCAAAAATTTGGAAAGAGTCATTTATTATTCCTCTCCATAAAAAGGAAACAAATGTAATGTTCAAAATTATAGGGGTATCTCCAAGTTGTCTGCTATTCCTAAGATTTTTGAAAAATTAATAACCTCCCATCTTCAACACCTTTGTAAATCTATTATTTCACCTTGCCAGCACGGATTTATGAAACAAAGATCTACTATTACTAACTTGTTAGAATTTACTTCGTTTGTTATCAAGGGTTTTCAGGACAAATTGCAGACTGATGTTATTTATACTGATTTTAGTAAGGCTTTCGACTCTGTAGATCATCATCTACTAATACATAAACTAGAACTCTTGGGCTTTTCAAATATTCTAGTTCTTTGGATTAAAGACTACATAACTCTTAGAACTCAGAGGGTTTTATTTAAAGGGTCCGTTTCCAAGACGGTTCAGGTCACTTCAGGCGTTCCTCAGGGTAGTCATCTTGGTCCTTTATTATTTATTTTGTTTATAAACGATCTTCCATCGGCTATAAAGTTCTCTCGGGTTTTGATGTACGCTGATGATGTAAAGTTATGCACGTCAGCTGCAACGCCCCTAGCTGCTCAACAGCTTCAAAGAGATTTAGACAACTTTCAAATGTGGTGTAAAGTAAATTTTTTAAATCTTAATTACAGTAAATGTAAAGTAATGTCATTTTTTAGATGTTTGCCCTTTTTTAATATTTATTTTCTTGACAACAAACCACTAGACAGAATTGAATGGGTTGACGATTTGGGCATCGTTATGGACCCAAAGCTTAAGTTTGACAAGCATATTTTTTCAATTTCTAATCGAGCATCTGGTGTCTTGGGCTTTATTAAGCGCTGGTCCCTACTTAACAAAAACTCTGTATACTTCTCTTGTACGACCGATTCTGGAATATGGATCTTGTATATGGTTTCCCAAATACGAAATTCATCAGAATAAAATAGAATCGGTACAAAAACAATTTATGCACTTCGCACTTAGAGGTCTTAACTGGGACACTAACAATAATTTGCCATCTTATCGTAGTAGACTTTTACTAATAGATCTTCCTTCTCTTAATGATCGTAGAGTAATACTAGCATTTTCCTTTTTCACAAATTAATTAATGTTGAAATTGATTCTTCTGAATTAATTAACCAAATTAACTTTGCTGTTCCTATTAGAAATACTAGAAATTTTGTACCTATATCTCTTCAAACTTGTAATTCTAATTATGCTCTTCATAACCCTTTTCGTATTCTGTGTTCTATTTATAACGATCTTTCCCACTTAATACACAGTGCCACTCCTACTTGCTCTATAAAAAAGTTAGTTTTGTGTCATTTGTCTGCATGTTCACGATCATCGTAACCGCACGTTAAGCGGAGCGCCCCTCAGTCGGATGGGCGGGAGGTGGGTCGCTTTGTGCGTGGGTCCGCGCGTTAACAATCCGGTGCTTGGTATCGTTGGGCCACTTGACTGTACTGTTCGTTAGTACATCTACGTCCAATAATAAACCAAACCATATTCTAGCACAAAATTTTTCACTATTCCAACCTCTAATTTGTCTCTGAGACCTGCAATAATTTGATCTCTGTTTTGCGTAACTTGCAACTGAAGACTAATTGCATCTTCATCCAATACTGAAATGATTTGCTCGCCACTATTGGGAGTATTTATATCTATTATAGGTTCAAAACATCTACTTAATGTGTCTACATGGGTCACATACTTTCCGCTCCTTTGCTGAAGTATGTTATTATAATTTTCCAATTCTAATGCCCACCTTGCAATCCGGGAATTTACACTTTTCCGACTTAATGTAAGAGTTAATGAGTTACAGTCAGTAATTATCTTAAAAGGAATCCCTTCTAAGTATATATAAAATTTCTTTAATGAATATATTATGGCCAAAGTTTCCAATTCGAAACAATGGTATCTCGATTCCTGAGGTGTTGTGATTTGTGAGAAATATGCAATAGGATGAAATCGATTATCTTCCTGCTTTTGCAGAAGTATACCATCAAAACCACTTATGCTTGCAACACAATGTAGTTCAGTTTCCTTATCAGCATTATACAATGCTAAGATTGGATTAGACGATAACGTATCACACAAAAACTTAAATGCTTGTAAACATTCTTCGGAAAACTGAAACGGAACTCCTGGCTTTGTTAATTTTTCAAAGGTTTTGCTATGCTTGAAAACGACGGAATAAATCTTCTGAAATACGAAAATAATCCCAAACATTTTTCTACGTCCCTAACATTCTTTGGCACTGGTAAGTGTCGAATGGCTATAGTATGCTGTCCATTTGGACTAATGCCTTTTTTGCTTATAGTAAATCCCAAAAAATTAATTTCTGCAAAACAAAACATACATATTTTTAGCTCTAATCGAAATTCTGCCAATCTTCTCAATACCTTCTTTAATATATAATGTGCTCCTCAAATGTTTCTGTTCCTATTGCAATGTCGTCCATATAAGCAGCGATATTACCCTCCTTAATAATTGGTTGTAATACAAAATTAATAAATCGCTGAAAAACAGCTGGGCCATTTTTTAATCCAAAAGGCATCTTTAGGTATTCATATTGGCCGTTTGGTGTTACAAATGCAGTGTATTTCACTGAATCTTCTGAAACTTTAATTTGGTGATAACCACTTTTCAAATCTAATATACTGAAATAGTTTTTTTCCTTCTAATTTCTCTAAGCTATCATCAATTCTGGCTAAAGGATACCCATCTCTTACCGTAATTTTGTTTATCAATCTATAATCCACACATAATCTCTTTTCCCCATCTTTCTTCTTAACTAACACAATTGCAGATGAATATGGTGATGAACTGGGCCTAACATGTCCTGTCTCAATTAAGTCGTCAATAATCTTTTCTGTTACTTGCCGATCGTAATAAGACAATCTTCGGGGCACTGATGTCACAGGTACATCATATTTCAATTTCAATTCCATTTCATATTGATGCTCAATCGGGGGTATATTATCAATGTCTCTATAATTCTCATCAATAGCGTCCTTAACTATTGTGTTTGCTCTTCATTCAATTTACAATCAATGTTACACTCTTGGTTTTCTGAAGGTTCTATCATAAAAATGAACGAATCCAACTCTGAAATACTCTCTGAAGATGCTGAAGTGATAACTAAAGGTACTGAGGTAATAGCTGAAGGTTCTGAAGAAATAACTGAATAAACTGAAGTAACAACTGGGGGTACTACAATTTCATCTCGCATGCTATCTGCAGTAAAAAATTCAGAAGTTGTTCTATCATCGTCTGAAGGCGCAAGCGATCTTATTTGGTCTTTCCTACACGAAGCACACCATTCAATAATGTCATCTGCTTTTAATTCACTGAATGCACAATGCTAAGTTGAATGATTATTTCCAACCCATGATGGCAAAATAACTTTACCATCCACTTTGTGTCATGTTGTGCAAAGTATTGAAAATTTTACTCGAACAATATTTCTGGATATTACAAATATCTCTCAAAAATCACTCGAATGGTTTCAGAACGTCCTATTTTGACTGCGAGAAATGACAATGCATTGGAAATAAACGAGTTTTTATTAAAATCATTTCAAAGTGAAGAAATGACATATAACTCTATTGATTCTGTGACTGAAGTCGAAGATGCAGTTCATTACCCCGTCGAGTTTCTTAATTCATTAAATCCGGCTGGCCTGCCTCAACATAAATTAACTTTAAAGATGGTTCACCTGTAATGTTGATTCGCAACTTGAAGCCGCCCAAACTGTGCAATGGTACAAGATTGCAAGTTAAAGCCCTTCATAAGATGTTGTCGAAGCAATGGTCTTTACTGGCAGTGGTATAGGGGAAATGGTTTTTATACCAAGAATTCCATTAATACCTTCTGATTCTGAATTGCCAATTCAATTTAAAAGATTGCAATTTCCTTTAAAAGTTTGCTTTGCCTTAACAATTAATAAATCACAGGGACAAACTCTTAAATTAGCCGGACTAGACTTAGACACGATTGTTTTTCTCATGGCCAATTTTATGTAGCCTGCTCAAGATCAGTTCACCAAAAAGTTTATTTGTATTAGCACTTGACGGAAAAACAACCAGTATCGTTTATAAAGAAGCTCTTAACAATTGTTAATAATTGCAAATTAAATTCAATAAGTGGATAGGGCCTACTGGCGAAACCACAATAAGAAATGACGCGCCTGATTCTCTACCTCAATGGTGGCGTGGAAAAGAGAATGTTAATACTTTGCTTTAATATTTTGTGAATATTTTCGAATTTATTTATTTTGTATCTGTCTTCTATTGCTTAAATTTATATAAACTATCCGCGCAGCGAAGTAGTCATTACTAGTCATTTTTATAAATTATGATTGGGGGGTAATTAAAGTGACAGCTACTTCTTAGGGTAGAACCACCAGTTCCCTACTACTGATTTTCGACATAATAATTGAAGCAACATTATACATATATAGTTGTCTTCTATTTTGCATATTATATAATCTCTATATATATAAAAGAGTTTGTCCTGACCAGAATGGAAGAGCCACAGCCTAAATAAAAAGAGCTAGAATGCTGAATTTTTCACACAATTTTCCATGCAGGTAGGAGGTGAGCACTAAGAATGGAATTTTTATTTGGACAACTCCTTCAAGTACCTCCCATACGATATGGAGTACTTCTTACCCATTTTAAACAAGTAAGAAGGCTCTAGTCGGGAGAGCCCGACTAGAAGATACCCTGAACCCAGTTGCAATAAATATATTAAATTTATATAAGTCTTTGGTATACTGACTTAACTTCAATCGATAAAATTAGATATCTCCGGTGTTTCTTAACCGATTTGGACGAAATTTTCAGAAAAGCTCTATCGTTACCCATTCTTTCAACCCTCATTTTTACATTTTCCAAATTCGATATTTTTGTTATCGATATTATGTGTATATCGGAAACCAGAATAGTTATCGATAATTTGAAGCAAACTTGATCTGCTCATGGTATAGGAGAACTTATATACAAAATCTGAAGTCTCTAGCTTTTCTAGTCTCTGAGATCCACGCGTTCATACAGACGGACAGACGGACAGACCGACGGACAGACGGACATGGACTTTATAGGGTCGGAGATGCTTCCTTCTGCCTGTTACATACTTTTGCACAAAACCATTATACCCTTATTTACCCATTTTATGGGTTAAGGGTATAAAACAAATTACAATTACAACAAGTACCCATTCCACTACTGTCGCCTGATTGTCGCACAAGCTGAGGGTATGATCGCGAGCGAGAATACAAAAACAAAACAAATGCGCAGTGACGCCTTCGCGTCGCACTTCGCACAGTGCACATTTTGTTTTTCAAATTTGTGTGCTTTTGACAATTGATTTTACGACCCAGTAGCGTTTGTTGTTGTTGTCAGTTTTGTTTGTTGGGCCCGCACTGCTACTTTTTGTTGGTGTCATTGATTTTCAAAATACAACAACATAGAAACTTGGTGGCGTCTAGAAAAAGTTCCCACACCAGAATATGTTATGGGGGTGGATTCGCCTACGTGCTGCTTATATAACTTAGACAAAACGTACACCTTAACATTATTGATATTGTAATAAGTTCTTATTAATTATAATAAGCATTTTTAATAAGTTCTTTCAGAGGTTTGATATAAGGGAGAGGACTGATCCGTAGAGGGAAGGTAGTGAGAATGAAGAGTAGATTGGCTAAGGTTGGATGAAGATAAGACGGAAAAAGAAGGAGTAGCCCTAGGGTTATATGGAAAGGAGGGAGGAGAGAAAAAGAGGAAGAGGAATGTAGGAGGAAAGGGAATGAAAGAAGGAGAAAGAGAAGAGAGAGGAGGGAAGAAGAGAGAGAGGGATGAGAGGGAGAAGGAGGGATGAAGAGAGGGGGAGGGAAGGAAGGGAGGGGGGTGGAGAGGAGAGGAGAGGAAGAGGGTGAAGGAAGAAGAGGGAGAGGGAGGGGGGAGGGGAGGAAGGAAGGGGGAGAAGGGAAGGGGAAAAAGAAAGGGGGGGGAAGGGGAAAAAAAGGGGGGAAAAAGAAAAGAGAGGAAAGAAGGGAAGGAAAAGAGAAGAAGGGGGGGAGGAAAAGAGGGAGAGAAAGGGGAGGAGGAGGAGGGAGGAGGAAAAGGGGGAGAAAGAGAAAGGAGAGAGAGAAGGAGGAAGAAAGGAAGAGGGAAAAAGAGGAAAGAAGAGGAAGAGGAGGAGGAAAGAAAAAAAGGTAAAGGAGAAAAGAAGGAAAGGGGAGAGGGAGGAGGGGAGGAGAAAAGAAGAGGGGAAAAGAAAGAGAGGAGAAAAAAGGGGAAGGAGGAAAAAGAAAAAAAGAAAAAAAAAAAAAAAAAAAAAAAAAAAAGAGGGGTGTGAAAAATGAGGGGGGGAAAAAAAAAAGAAGGGGGGTAAAGGATCGGAAAAAGGGAGAAGAGGACAAAGGTAAGAAAAGAGAAAGAAGAAGAGAAGAAAAAGAAGAAGAAAAGAGAGGAAAAAAGAAAAAAAAAAAGAAAAAAAGGAATAGAAAAAAAAAGATGAGAGAAGTATAAAAGAAAAAAACTCACCTTATTTTTTTTGGGTATCCCTGCCTTAACAAACGCTCTACTGTACAAGAGCGATTCTTCCGTTTTTGTTAACCACATAGTGAGGTCAACCAGTTGACGTTCTTGGTGGTTTTTTGTTTTTAACGGGGGGCTGGGGTTCAAGACAAAAGATCGACAGTGCTAGAGATGTCCTGGGGCCGCTTGTCCGTCGGACATGGCGAGGAGAGTTGAAGTGTAGGTTCGGTATTATTCTCAGTCCTTGGAAAAAAAAATAGGAGGAGAGGAAAAAAAATGGCATGTCACAAAATAATGAGGCAGAACAACGCCCCCCATTAATAGAACCACATTACCTAGTGCAAGTTTACAGCACAAAACACCAAAAACAGAAAAAAAGCAAAAAAGCGTTATATCTCCCACAGTTTTTGAGCTAGAGCACCAAATTTTGTGCCAAGATAGGTGATGATGACCCACCCAACAAAAAAACTGCATCAAAAGTTGGATTGCCAAGCCCCCAACCCGATACCTTGCGTAGCCGCCCCATCCACCCAAACGCTTCGTCAAAACGGGAAAATGGCGTGATCCTTCCAGGGGTGGTGGAGCTAGAGCTTCCAAATTTGGTGGGAAGAAGCCATAGAGCGATGCCCCAAAAAAGACTGCATCAAAGGTTTTCGGCAAGGGCCGCGCTACCCCACCCCTTCCGCCCCCAGCCCCCCCCGCAGTTTTGAAATCAGAACGGGCTAGATCGCCCAAAGTCTTTTGAGGCTAGAGCCACCAAATTTGTGCCAAGAGAGGATGATGATGACCCCTAAAAACTGCATCAAAAGTTTGGATGCCACGCCCACCGATCCTACCTAGCGCCCCCATCCACCCCAACGCTTCGGTCAAAAACGGGAATGCGTGTATCTTCCAGAGTGGTGGAGCTAGAGCCACCAAATTTGGTGGAAGATAGCTTGCAATGACCCCCAAAATCTGCATCAAAGTTTTGGAGCCACGCCCACCCCTTCCGCCCCATTCCCCACCATTTACAAACTTTCAGCTCGAGTCACCAAATTTGTATGAAGATAGCATTTGACATTCCACAAGATCTGCATACAAAATTTGGATGCCACGCCTACCCATACCGCCCCCAGCCCCCCCCCCCCTCTTCCTACTTTTACAAACTTCGAGCTAGAGTCACCAAATTTGGTATGAAGATAGCAATTGACATCCCACATAGATCTGCGCACAAAATTTGAATGCCACGCCCAACCATACCGCCCCCAGCCCCACTTTCCCACGTTATACAAAACTCGAGCTAGAGGCACCAAATTGGGTTATGAAGATAGCAATGTGACATCCCACAATGGATGGCATCAAATTTTTAATACTGGTATCGGTATACGCAGTCGTTGCGTCCGCCGCAAGTGGCCCTGTTTTTTTTTTTTTTTTTGTATTTGGTGCTCCGACCCTTTTTTTTTGTCTCATGAAACGTTCTTGGATATAATTAGCCCCCTTATGTACGTTTTGTTTCTATCTTACTGTCTTTAATAAAATGTTTTCATTATCTTCTATTTTTTCTACTATAAATGGCCCTAAATATACTGGGCCTAATTGTGACCTGTTTCGTTTTTTATAAGTACTTTATCTCCTACTTTTAATTCAAAATTTTTTGTTTTTTTCATCATATGCTAATTTCCTATAAGCCTTCGCTTTTTCTAACATAATTCTAGCTCTTTTGTATGCTATTTCTAATCTAAATTTTATTTCCTTAGAATAGTCATCTAAATTATAAATAGGATCTATGTAATTAGTTTTGTTTAAATCTATGAACTGTTTTGGTAGTCTTCCAAATACTAGTTCGTATGGACAATACTCATGCGTTGCTGATGGTGTCGTGTTGAAGCAATAAGTGAAATATTGAATCCAGACATCCCAATCAGTTTTGTCTGCATAGATGTATGAACGAATGTATTCATTAAATGTTCGATGACTTCGTTCTATTGTCCCTAATGTTTGATGATGATATGCAGTAGAGGTGAGATTCTCAATCTTCATATACTTGCATAAATCAGTTAAAATCTGGTTTTTATACTCTGTTCCCATGTCCGAGATGAACGTCTTCATTGGACCGAACTTGAGTATGAAATTTTCGATTATAGCTTTACGACATTATTTGCGCTTTTGCTTTTTTATTGGAATAGTTACTAAATATTTGTAAGGTCACATATAATGTGACTATGTATTCATTACCATTTTCCGATCTAGGTAGCGGACCAACTGTATCCCTATCACTGGTCGAAACATTTACAGGGTTTCTGTGAGAGTCAATGGAGTTTTTGTGTGTGTCATTGACTTAGACATTGGCATGTTTGACATCTACGTACGTACTCTTTTATATGACGTGTCATATTTTTCCAGTAGTAGTGTCTTTTTATTTTGCTAGTGTTCTTGTTATGCCGCTATGACCTCCTTGAATTGGGTCGTCATGGTATGTGGACAGGATTTGTTGCATCTCTTTTTCATTTTTTATTTGGGTCACCGGCTGGAGTAGCGCTACTCTTAAGATTTTAATATTTTATTGCCCATATTTTTGAAAGAATCTATTGAAACTGATTCAAAGATCTTTTCGGCTCGGTGCCACTTTTAGTTGGCTGATTTTTAAAATACCGGCCTCTTTTTCAAGCCTTTGGAAGAGCTGACCTAAGTCGAGAATTCCATTAGTATATAAATCGCTAACTTCAATTCTTGCGATAATTTTATTTCCACGTTTAAATAAACATTTAGATTCTGTTATGCGCAAGGTTACTTCTTTTCGTACTTTATCATTTGTAATGACTTCATGTACGTTGGGCTTAGATACATTATTATGACTTTGCCTTGGCAGAAGCTCATAATTTTCTACTGTACAGTTTTTGTTTTGTCTACTTTGTCGCCTGGTAGTGACTTTCAGGACTTTATGTTGCATGTCTTTGAGCTCTTTTATATTAATACGAGAAAGTGCGTCTGCTACGAAATAATCTTTCCCCTTTAGGTATTCTACAGTGAAGTCGTATTCTTCAAGCTCAAGCCGCATGCGAGTTAATTTAGAACTGGTATTAGTCATAGAAAAAAGATATGTCAATGGTCTGTGATCCGTTTTAATAGTAAAGTGTTTGCCATAAATATATGGTCTAAAAATGGGTAATTGCCCAATGAAGGTTGCCGCTAACTCTTGTTCTGGCATAAGCTATTGGGAGCTGAATTCCGTCACGGTTCTGAGTTAGAACCCGCTCCGCAAGCTTGTTTACTAGCATCTGTTATTATTCAAATTCTTTGCGAAAATCAGGATATTGTAATATTGTGGGGTGCATACGCTGTTTCTTTGAGGTATTTGAATGCGTTCTGGCATTTATTTGACCATTCAAAAGGAACATTCTTTTACATAATCTTTTTATGTGCCGCGAATAATCGGCGAAGTTTTCTATAAATCGACGATAATAATTGCAGAATGATTGCAGGATAATTTTTGATGACGTCATACTTTTGTCATGTGGCAATACTCCTTTGTCTGTGCATTTGTGACCTAAAAATGTCACTTCAATGCATGAAAAATGAACATTTTTCTGGATGTAATTTTAGGTTATGTTTCCTACATACATTAAAAACATCAGTTAAGTTTTTAATCATGTGTTTTTCGGAACATCCTATCACCATTAAGTCATCCATATAAAGGAATGCCTGGGAGGGTTCTAAGCCCGAGAATGCTATGGTCATCATTCTCTGAAATGAATTTGGTGCTATTTTAAGACCAAAAGGTAATCGCGTGAAGCGATATGAGCCATTGCTCGTTGAAAATGATGTAATATTTCTTGAATTTTCTTCAAGTTCAATTTGGTGGAAACCTGACATTAAGTCAAGGCATGAAAGTATTTAGCTCTGCCCAGTTGGTCTAGAATATACATCAATTCTGGGGAGCGGGAATTATCAGAAAGTAATTATACTCGATACCGAAGGTAACTAGTATATTGGTTTTGTGCATGTCCGTCATGGTGTCTGTCCGTCTGGTCCGGTCCGTATGTATTGCAAGTTTTTTCCACACCCTTCAAGCTAGAGACTTGAAACTTTCCAATTCTCTTTTCTATGGGATAGTAAATTAAAGTGTCAAGATGAGGGTTCTACGATAACTGGGGGGCTGGCAAATCGATAAATTCGATAACTCAAACCGATAAATCCACATATTTCGCACATCCTTACAGCTAGAAAGTACCAAATTTGGTAAGAAGATAGCTACTAGCAACCCCCAAAAAAACTGCATCAAAAATTTTGGAGCCACGCCCCCCCATTCCGCCCCCAGCCCCCCCGCAATTTAAAGTCGAAAAAGCGTATATCTCCCACAGTTTTGAGCTAGAGCCACCAAATTTTGTGCCAAGATAGGTGATGATGACCCCCAAAAACTGCATCAAAAGTTTGGATGCCACGCCCACGATACGCCCTAGCGCCCCCATCCACCCCAACGCTTCGTCAAAAACGGGAATGCGTGTATCTTCCAGAGTTGTGGAGCTAGAGCTTCCAAATTTGGTGGGAAGATAGCTAGTAGCGATCCCCAAAAAACTGCATCAAAGTTTTGGAGCCGCGCCCACCCATTCCGCCCCCAGCCCCCCCGCATTTGAAATCAGAAAGGCTATATCTCCCAAAGGTTTTGAGCTAGAGCCACCAAATTTGGTGCCAAGATAGGTGATGATGACCCCCTAAAACTGCATCAAAAGTTTGGATGCCACGCCCACCGATCCTACCCTAGCCGCCCCCAATCCACCCCAACCGCTTCGTCAAAAACGGAATGCGTGTATCTTCCAGAGTTGTGGAGCTAGAGCCACCAAATTTGGTAGGAAGATAGCTGGCAGGACCCTCAAAAATCTGCATCAAAGTTTTGGAGCCAAGCCCACCCATTCCGCCACCCTTTCCCCACATTTACAAACTTCAGCTAGAGTCACCAAATTGGTATGAAGATAGCATTGACATCCACAAAGATCTGCCTCAAAAATTGGTGCCATGCCTCCCAAAGCCCCCAGCCCCCCCCCCCCCTTTCTCACTTTTTACAAACTCGAGCTAGAGTCACCAAATTTGGTATGGAGTAGCACTTGACATTCCACAAGACTGCAGCAAAAATTTGGATGCCACGCCCAACCATACCGCCCCAGCCCCCTTTCCCACTTATACAAACTTTGAGCTAGAGTCACCAAATTTGGTATGAAGGTAGCATTTGACATTCCACAAGGATCTGCAGCAAAAATTTGGATGCCACGCCCAACCATACCGCCCCCAGCCCCCCTTCCCATTTATACAACCTTTGAGCTAGAGTCACCAAATTTGTTATGCAGGTAGCATTTGACATTCCACAGGATCTGCAGCCAAAATTTGGATGCCACGCCCAACCATACCGCCCCCAGCCCCCCGTTCCCCACTTTATACAAACTTCGAGCTAGAGTCAACAACTTCGGTCTGAAGATAGCATTGGACATCCCACATAGATCTGCGCAAAAATTTGGATGCCACGCCACCAACCAACCGCCCCCAGCCCGCCCTTCCCCACGTTATACAAACTTTGAGCTGAGAGTCCCCATTGGTATGAAGGTAGCCTTTGACATTCCACAAGGATCTGCAGCAAACATTTGGATGCCACGCCCAACCATACGCCGCCCCCAGCCCCCCTTTCCCCACTTTATAGCAGAACTTTCGCGCTAGAGTCCACAATTCGGTATGAAGAAAGCAATTGACACATCCCCCCTAATCTGCGCACCAATTGTGAATGGCCAACTCCCAACCATACCGCCCCCAGCCCCCCTTTCCCACTTTCTAACAAACTTCGAGCTAGAGTCACCAATTTGGTATGAAGATAGCAATTGACATCCCACATGGAGTGGCATCAACAAAATTTTCTTAATACTGGTAATCGAGGATACCGCACGTCGGTTGCGCGTCCGACTGCAACGTTTATCCACTTGTTTTTTAGTGATTTGGCGCTAGGTCAATTTACTAATCGCCATTTTTTTTTTCTTCCGAATTTGGTAATGCTGTTTTCGGAACTACCTAGAAGTGGGATGTTGGACAGTGTATCGGATATTAGACCCCCGCCGCACCCTACCACCCCCCCCATTGGGGCCAAGAAATGAAAAAAATCGATGTCATGGTCCTAGGATTGTCATTTCCTAGCTTTCCGACTTGTTTTGAATTTTCGTCAACATGGCTATGTGCGGGCTTCTGTAGTTTTAATATAAATGGGTTTCATCAGCTTTTGACGTCTGAAGGGTTGTGCGGTTCGGTTGCGGTGTTCAGCAGCCGACACCCATCACTATACTGGTGCATCGTCTGTGAGTAGTTTGAGCGTTTGATGTGTTGGGAAATTTTTCTTTAATTTCGGGAAGCGTCCTTGTGTGAGCTGCGATTTGTGGTGGGATTAGTGAGTAGTAAGGAACTGGCGGTTCTGTGACAATTTATGACCCTTTTATCGCCCCCTTGTTTTTTGACCCTTTTTCGCCCCTTCAATATGATAATTTATGACCCTTTTTTCCCATGATCGTGCCCGCTTTATATAGAGTAGGGTGGAGAACAAAGGATTAACATTCCTAGGCCACCACTTTACCAGCAGCATCTGTGAGAATTAGTGATCAAAGGATTTGGAGTCAAGTGCGCGCCTGTTAAACCTGCGTTGCATTATACACCTGCAAGCAGGTGATCAGAGAAACAGATTTGGTTATTTACCTAATTAGTGTTAGTGTCAATTGTGCGCCTCTTTGACGTGCGTGGCATTGTAAATCTGTTATGGTCATGAGGTGCAGTGTGCACAGGAAGAAAGGATAGATAAGAGAGAGTCGAGAGGGCGCCTGTTTGACGTGCGTTGCATTGTTAACCTGAAAGCAAGCAATCATGAATGAATGTTTATGTTCATGAGTAGTAGTGATCAAAGGATCTGGAATCGAGAGGGCGCCTCTTTGACGTGAGTGGCACTATAAACCTGCAACACACGTCAAAAAATGAATGATTATGGTTGTGATAACCAGTGATCAAAGGAAGTAAGGATAGAAAATAGAGAAAAGCGAACGCTTGTTCGATGTACTGGGGTTCTGCGAACGCAGCACCAGCAGCAGCAGCAACGGCAGGATCAATACATTGCTTCTAAGCAAGAGTATTGATACTTGTTGATTAAGATTAAAATGTGTTAGAGGGGGAAAGTGTTAGAAAGAGACTGTGTGCAAGAAAGTGTTAGAGGGAGGAAGACTTAGAGACAAGTTTGTGCATGCTTGAAGTGCGCTAGTCAAAGTCAAGTACATTAGTTGGCTAATGTGTTAAAGGTATCACCGTCCGTGAGGTTCAGTGAGCAAAGTACATTCCCTATGAAACTATTAAATGCTAGAGTCAAGTGTGCACAGGTTTCTTAGCTACAAGTTAGTAGATAAGAGAGAGAGAGAGAGAGAGAGAGAGAGTCAACTGTGAGCAGGTTTCTTAGCTACGAATAAGTAGATAAGAGAGAGTCGAGAGGGCACCTGTTTGACGTGCGTTGTCTTGCACACCTGCAGAGGGATAATGTTAGAAGGATACTGTGTGCAAGAAAGTGTTAGAGGGAGGAAGACTTATCCTGCTTGTATTATTATATTAAAACACGCTCCCTTATGCGATTCTATACACGAGCGTCTATGAAATGCAGGTGGTATGTTTATTGATTGTCCCTCCTTCTAACGCACACCCAACTTATTCGCTACTTACATTTCTAACCTTTATTTGCATATATCTGTTTTGATTATTGCACTGACTTCTGTTACTTTAATAGAGCTAATTAGTTTAACTTTTTACTAAACCAATGAACATTTTTTAAGTTGGTGTACTTTTTTAAGAAACTATCAAATTATGTTTTTCTTATGGGTATGTGCATGAGGCCGCGTCGGCCCCTTCACAAATAGTTATACCATATTATATTTATAGTTTAAAGTCGCAAATCAGTAGCAAAGATATAGAAGTTAGTAAAGATAAGGTAAGAGGGGATAGTTCGCAGTAGTTCATATATATAAGCATAAATGTACATGTAGTTAGGTTTAGGTTTTCTTGTGCATATAACCCTTTTATAGAAATTGAATAATTGGTCGCCGGTAAGTCCGTGACCCAGTGGAGTGTAATTGCTGTGTGTTTTTTTTATGTTCTATTTCTTTTCTTTGGTTTTTATACCCTTAACCCATAAATGGGTAAATAAGGGTATAATGGTTTTGTGCAAAAGTATGTAACAGGCAGAAGGAAGCATCTCCGACCCTATAAAGTGTATATATTCTTGATCAGCATCAACAGCCGAGTCGATTTAGCCATGTCCGTCTGTCCGTCTGTCTGTCCGTCTGTCCGTCTGTATGAACGCGTGGATCTCAGAGACTACAAAAGCTAGAGACTTCAGATTTTGTATATTAGTTCTCCTATACCATGAGCAGAACAAGTTTGCTTCAAATTATCGATAACTATTCTGGTTTCCGATATACATATAATATCGATATCAAAAAATATCGAATTTGGAAAATATAAAAATGAGGGTTGAAAGAATGGGTAACGATAGATATTTCTGAAAATTTCGTCCAAATCGGTTAAGAAACACCGGAGATATCTAATTTTATCGATTGAAGTTAAGTCAGTATACCAAAGACTTATATAAATTTAATATATTTATTGCAACTGGGTTCAGGGTATCTTCTAGTCGGGCTCTCCCGACTAGAGCCTTCTTACTTGTTTTTTTTTGTTCACGCGCGTACGCGAGTCAAGCTGAGTCGTTTAATACTCTGGCTGCTGAGTGTGCGGGCTGTCGCGTTGGTGTCGACGCCAGCGTTTCCCCTTCCAACTTGTAAAACCGCGCGCCACCTCACCAAATATATATAAATATTCTTGTGTGGTGTGTCTGGCCGGACTGAGTTTATACCCCGGCTAAATTACTCCTTTACAAGTGGCGCCTGAGCAGGGACTCTTAACTGCAAAGGTGTGGTATAATCTGGTATTAAAGCCCCAGAAATTTCACCAACAAGTGTGGAAGGAAAAGTGCGTAAAGTGAAGTGCGGGTATACCCGACGATACCCTGCTTTACAAGTGGCCAACGAGAACGGTTTTGCGAGCGTGGTTTTGTGCAATCGTCGTGGCACAACGAAAGTGAGGGTGAAAGGCAAGTGCAGATAAGAATAACTGTTCGCGTTCGAGATCATTGCCTAAAAAACGTTTGCGGCGCAACGAAGTTGACGGTGGAAGAAGACACACCGATCAAACTACAGACAGTGATAAGTTAAAAGGTTTTTTTACACCGAAAGAAAAAAATCGTAAAAAAATTATTTTTGTTTAATTTTGTAACAAAACGGTAACCGTGATAAACAGAACCAGATCAAGAGTGCAAATTTTCGCGAAGCGAAACATATATGTCTCGAGAAGGAATTTTTTTTGTTTTGCTTCCGTTCGTTTTTTATACTCGATACCGAAGGTAACTAGTATATTGGTTTTGTGCAATGTCCGTCATGGTGTCTGTCCGTCTGTCCGTCTGTCCGTCCGTATGTATGCAAGTTTTTTCCACACCCTTCAAGCTAGAGACTTGAAACTTTCCAATTCTCTTTATCTATGGGATAGTAAATTAAAGTGTCAAGATGGGGGTTCTACGATAACTGGGGGGCTGGCAAATCGATAAATTCGACAACTCAAAACCGATAAATCCACATATTTCGCACATCCTTACAGCTAGAACTACCAAATTTGTAAGAAGATAGCTACTAGCAACCCCCAAAAAACTGCATCAATAATTTTGGAGCCACGCCCCCCCATTCCGCCCCCAGCCCCCCCGAATTTTAAAGTCAAAAAAGCATATATCTCCCTCAGTTTTTGAGCTATAGCCACCAAATTTGGTGCCAAGATAGGTGATAATGACCCCCTAAAAACTGCATCAAAAGTTTGGATGCCACGCCCACCGACACTGCCCTAGCTACCCCCATCCACCCCAACGCTTCGTCAAAAACGGGAATGCGTGTATCTTCCAGAGTTGTGGAGCTAGAGCTTCCAAATTTGGTGGGAAGATAGCTAGTAGCGATCCCCAAAAAACTGCATCAAAGTTTTGGAGCCGCGCCCACCCGTTCCGCCCCAAGCCCCCCCGCATTTTGAAATCAGAAATGGCTATATCTCCCAAAGTTTTTGAGCTAGAGCCACCAAATTTGGTGCCAAGATAGGTGATGATGACCCCCTAAAAACTGCATCAAAAGTTTGGATGCCACGCCCACCGATCCTACCCTAGCCGCCCCCATCCACCCCAACGCTTCGTCAAAGACGGGAATGCGTGTATCTTCCAGAGTTGTGGAGCTAGAGCCACCAAATTTGGTAGGAAGATAGCTGGCAGTGACCCTCAAAAATCTGCATCAAAGTTTTGGAGCCAAGCCTACCCATTCCGCCCCCCTTTCCCCACTATTTACAAACTTTCAGCTAGAGTCACCAAATTTGGTATGAAGGTAGCATTTGACATTCCACAAGGATCTGCACCAAAAATTTGGATGCCACGCCCAAACATACCGCCCCCAGCCCCCATTTCCCCACTTTATTCAAACTTTGAGCTAGAGTCACCAAATTTGGTATGAAGGTAGCATTTGACATTCCACAAGGATCTGCAGCAAAAATTTGGATGCCACGCCCAACCATACCGCCCCCAGCCCCCCTTTCCCCACTTTATACAAACTTTGAGCTAGAGTCACCAAATTTGGTATGAAGGTAGCATTTGACATTCCACAAGGATCTGCAGCAAAAATTTGGATGCCACGCCCAACCATACCGCCCCCAGCCCCTCTTTCCCCACTTTATACAAACTTTGAGCTAGAGTCACCAAATTTGGTATGAAGGTAGCATTTGACATTCCACAAGGATCTGCAGCAAAATTTGGATGCCACGCCCAACCATACCGCCCCCAGCCCCCCTTTCCCCACTTTATACAAACTTTGAGCTAGAGTCACCAAATTTGGTATGAAGGTAGCATTTGACATTCCACAAGGATCTGCAGCAAAAATTTGGATGCCACGCCCAACCATACCGCCCCCAGCCCCCCTTTCCCCACTTTATACAAACTTTGAGCTAGAGTCACCAAATTTGGTATGAAGGTAGCATTTGACATTCCACAAGGATCTGCAGCAAAATTTGGATGCCACGCCCAACCATACCGCCCGCAGCCCCCCTTTCCCCACTTTATACAAACTTCGAGCTAGAGTTAACAAATTCGGTATGAAGATAGCAATTGACATCCCACATAGATCTGCGCAAAAATTTGAATGCCACGCCCAACCATGCCGCCCCCAGCCCCCCTTTCCCCACTTTATACAAACTTCGAGCTAGAGTCACCAAATTTGGTATGAAGATAGCAATTGACATCCCACATGGATGGGCATCAAAATTTTTAATACTGGTATCGAGTATACCGCAGTCGGTCGCGTCCGACTGCAACGTTTCCACTTGTTTTTTTTTTGATTAGATGGAGAAACCCAAGACTATCGAGCCCGCCCGAGTGGAGGTCGTAGAAAGCAGAAACCCCGGTGTGGGTGTGCAATGGGTCTACCACTGCCATAAGGGAGCTCTAGAAGATATCGTCCGGGAGCTCGGATTAGAAAAGTATGTCACGGTAACTGACTACCGGAAGCTGGTATGTACTTTCATAAGGCAAGGTGGTCATACCACCGATATATGGGCCCGGTTAGCGTAATGGGAGTTGCGGTTCGCAAAGATCCCAGTGTCGCCTACCCGGATTGCCACTTCTGTTGGAGGAATACGAACCAGGCAGAAATCTGAATCTGATGCGGCAATCCCATCAATACAGACCGGTGGCACGGAACATTTGCGTCCGCCCTCCAACAGCACGATTTATAATGAATTTTCCCCACAGAATACAGCATGTATCCCTGAAATACGAGTAGGGTCACCTCTGGCATCCGAGGAAGATACCCCGGTGAGACAGGTGAACCCCCATCTTAATTCTAGTGATACCTATAGTACCCCTAGGAACGGGATGGTCATCCCCGAACTAGTCCGGAAGTGGGGTATCCTGTTCAATGGGTGCACCGACCCATTAGTTTTCCTGGAGGCAATTGAGGACAGGGCGTTGTCATACGACATAGGCTTAGACCGGTTGCCGAGGGCAATGAGCGAGGCTCTAATGGTAAGGCCGCGCGGTGGCTATCAATAAGTAGGCTCAGGGTCGCGACTTGGGCGACATTTTAAGCCGAGTTTTTGGAGTTCTTTCTAGTATCCGGGCACGACGGCAACATGATAACGAGCCGTTCAAGGACTACTTGCTCGAGCTGCGGGGTATGATGTACCACGCGGGGTACAGGGCAGAACAGGAATTGCATAGGGTATACGAGAATTTGGCACCCGAGTACCGTTTGTACATTCGTAGAGGGGACTTCTCCTCTCTGGCGCAGCTAACTCAGATGGCGGCTGAGTACGAGAACGTGAGTCAACAAAGTCGCGAGCGTGCAGCACGGGGTAGGACCGTGGGTAGTAGGTATTCGGACGGATTAGTCGGTGAGGCAGCCCCCGCCAAACATTTTAATCCTTTCCGGACGCAACCACAGCCAGGGTCAAGCGGTAACGTGGGGAATACGCCACCGCTTGGGTATACGGAAGTAATTTCAAACGGGATGATCAGCCAAGAGCAGTCGAGAGCTCTAGGCGAAAAGGGGCTATGCTACAACTGTTCGCAAGAGGGTCATTTTGCCAAGGAGTGCCCCAATCCACGGGTACAGTTTTGTCGGCAGTTTGGGGCCAAAGGGGTCAATACCAGCCATTGTTGTCAGCAGACAAGGGCGGGAAACGATATGCGGCGCCATCCGGGACGGGACCCGATGGGGGCCGACGTGAACCAGTCCCGAACCTAGAATAACCGAATCGGCTGCGCGAAAATTCGCCTAGCCGATGGTCCACCTTAGAGGTAAAGAAGCTATTGAGGGTAAAAGTTGGTCTAGCGGAGACAGAGGTCACGGTGAGTATGCTCGTGATGCCCTCGATGCTAGACAACATTATACTAGGGATAGACTTTTTGTGCCGGGTGGGGACGACCATCGAATGTGGCAAGGCTAGGTTAATTTTGGAAGCTGTGGAAGTACCAGATATAGAGGAGGAGCAGGTCCTAATGGAACGTGAGCCAGTTGTGAGCAAACCGGAGGAGGACGGCGGATCAGGCAGGAGAAGGATGCCCCTGGGGCACCTCAGCCCAGCATCGCCGTGGGAACGGTTCGAGGAGACAGCGTGAACGCGACAACGGCAGGAGTACAACGATTCGGCGAGGTAGGAGGATGCGTCATACCCGGCCCCGCAATAACACCGGCGGAAAGCGTCGAAACCAGGGAAAACGAGTGGCCAGAGGACTTGGAACCAGAGATAAAGGAAACATTGAAAGCGGAATTGGCGCTCTTTGACGAGCTGCAAGGGGTGTCACACGTAGCTGAGCACCGGATCATCATGAGGGACGACAAGCCGATTAAGCAGAGGTACTACAGTACAGCCCTCCCGCAGCCCGCACAGTGCCCCGATTGTGCTAGTTAAAAAGAAAATAGGCGAGTGGCGGATGTGCATCGACTATAGGCAACTCAATGCACATTCCTTGCCGGATGCATACCCCGTACCCAGGATAATCACATTTTAGAGCGATTGAGACACGCGCGATACATCTCCACGCTCGACCTCAAGCACGGTTACTGGCAAATTCCCATGGCTGCGGATAGTCGGGAGTGTACAGCATTTACGGTACCGGTAGAGGCTTATTCCAGTGGCGCGTAATGCCTTTCGGTTTGCACTCGGCGTGTGCAACATTCCAACGAGCTTTGGATACGGTTATCGGACCAGATATGGAGCCACATGCATTTGCCTATCTGGGCGACATAATAGTAATCGGAGCGACAAAGGAGCAGCACGTGACTAATTTGAAGGAAGTCTTCAGGCGTTTGAGAGCGGCCAACTTGAAGCTGAATCGTAAGAAGTTTCTGTTTTTCAGAAGGAGCTGATATACCTGTGACACCTAGTGAGTGGCGACGAGATCAAAACCGATCCAGAACTTGAAGGCCCCAACCATTGTAAGGAGCTGCGACGTTGCCTGGGCATGGCCTCCTGGTATCGACGATTCGTGCCAAGTTTCGCTACAGTGGTGCAACCGATCACAGCTTTATTCAAAAAATCTAGGAAATGGTCATGGGGAGAGGAACAACAGGCAGCGCTAGAGACCCTCCAACATAGCTTGACGACCGCACCGGTCCTGGCCTGTCCGGATTTTGCAGAAAATTTGTCCTGCAGACGGACGCCAGCGATTTTGGCCTCGGAGCGGTACTCACACAGACGATCGATCAACAGGAGCGCGTGATAGCTTACACGAGTCGGAAACTGAATAAGGCTGAAGAAAATTATTCAGCAACCGAAACGGAGTGTCTGGCTATAGATGGTCAATCCGGAAGATGAGATGCTACCTGGAAGGATATCGGTTCGAGGTAGTAACCGACCATATGGCTTTGAAATGGTTGTATTCGATCGAAAGCCCGTCGGGGAGGATAGCGCGCTGGGCACTAGAGCTGCAGCAGTACCAATTGACGTACGGTACAGACGAGGGAAGCTCAACGTAGTAGCGGACGCCTTATCCCGGCAACCCGTGGAGAACTTTCAACAAGCGGTACAGGAAAAATCGTCCGGCAAGTGGATCGAGAGGATGAAAGAAAAGATGGCTAAAGACCCAGTAAAATACGCCGATTATGTGGAAGAGAACGGTCAACTCTATAGACACCTCGGACACCGTGCGGATGACGACGACTACATCCCCTGGAGCTGTGCATCGATGAGGATCAGAGGAAACGAGTGTTGTTGGAGTGCCACGACGCACCAACAGCCAGGCACCAAGGAGTACGGAAGACGATAATGCGTCTGGCACAACGCTTCTACTGGCCTGGAATGTTCCGAGATGCGGCGAAGTACGTTAAGTACTGCGAGTCGTGCCAGAGGTTTTAAGACGGAACAAATAAAGCCGGCTGGACAGATGTTGACGCGACAGGTGGCCGAGCCCATGGCTGTACTATGCACCGACTTTGAAGGGCCCTTACCGCGCTCGAAACACGGGAACACGATGCTCCTGGTATTCCATGACGCGTTTTCAAAAGGGTGGAGCTGGTCCCCTTGAAGCGAGCGACAGCGGCCCAACTGCAGAAGGCGTTCCGTGAGCGTGTGTTATGTCGTTTTGGCATACCCCGGAAGTTTGTATGCGACAACGGTGTACAGTTTACGAGCCGGAATTTAAGTCGTTTTGGAACTCGTTGGGCGTGGAATTGCAGCATACTGCCCATATTGTCCAAAAGAAAACCCGACAGAAAGGACCAATCGTACAGTAAAGACGATGATCGCGCAGTTTATAGCAGGTCAGCAAAGTTCGTGGGACGAATTGTTACCGGAAATTTCGTTGGCGGTTAACTCCAGTGTGGCGGACTCTACAGGATTTTCACCGGCTTTTCTGATGCAGGGGAGAGAGCCCCGCTTACCAGCTTCCTTGTACGACGAGAAGACACCCGGATCCGGAAGTATGCCGCAAGCACCTGAAGACCGGGCAAGAAGATTAAAGGAAGTTTTCAGTATCGTCCAGACAAATTTACAGAGAGCGTCGAAGGACCAAAGGAGGAACTATAACCTCAGGAGAAGAGAATGGCGACCAGGACTCAATAAGTTGGTGCTACTAAGATCACACCAACTCTCTAAAGCCAGTGAAGGGTTCGCGGCGAAACTCGCTCCCAAGTTCGATGGCCCATTCCTCGTGAAAAGTTCGTATCACCAAATATCGTGCGATTGGTAAAAGAAGGACAAAGAAAGAGCAAACTCGCCAGCATTGCTCAACTGAAGCCATTCTATAAAGAGGGAGAGGAGCACGAAGAAGATGACAAGCCCAACCGAGCGTCTGACAAAGAGCAGACCTGTCACAGTTTTAATTAATCCTTTTATTCTCTTTTTATCAACACTAACCAAATTTGAATTCATAAATTAAGACTAACCGATTGTGTTTATAAACCCACAGAATACCCAAGATGAGCGACCACTCCCGTACGTGATCAGCAGCGGTGACGAGGAGGATAGCGAGGGCACCACCGAGGGTCTCGAACGAGAGCAGCGCAACCCGGCTACTTCTACGTAAAGGCACACGCTGCACCACCACCGAAAAGAGACCACCTGCGTCGTGGAGGGCGGAATCATTTTATGACGGTGGAGGACTTCCACAGTGTTCGTGAAAATACCAGGCTTCCGAGCACCGAGCCCGGATGCCGAGGAGCCGCGCCACAACCCGAACGCCCAGCAACCGATCGGACACCCACCGGTGGAGCTCAGCGTGGCAGCAGACCCGTTGAAGGACACCCGCAGCTGGAAGGGGTGTACAAGACATGGCAGGAACGAGCGAGGAGGAGCGAAGAGTGGAGGACGCAGTCGTTCCGCCCAGGACGTCATCGATTTGTGGGAGGAGGGCCTGGAATCCGTAGTGGCCGAATTAGAGTCGGCGAGGATGATAGAGCCGCCAACCCAGGGGCAGATATTACCGCCACAAACGTGGGCGATACGCCCCGCCAATAGGGCAGTTTTCCCCGATTAGGTCGAACTCACCGACGCCGCGGCCGCGGCCATATCGAGGCGTTAGCAAGCTGCACGTCGAGAGCCCGACGGTCCAGGTTTAAGGTGGAAGTGGACGGAGAGATACACGGCGTGACAAGGAACGCATTCGGGCACGTAACTGTCACGCTACCCAAGAAAAGGGGGGGTGTGAAGTAGGCCGCGTCGGCCCCTTCACCATAGTTATAC
>JARNME010000181.1:0-89560 GCA_030179655.1 Scaptomyza flava | reverse complement strand
GAATACCAATTATGCAATTATTTATTATTTGATTTTTGGCTGTGGTGCCATAATTTTCCTCAATTGTTTCTGTTAAAATATTTTTATTTTCATCTGGTAATGGTATTTTAACCATATACATATAGGGGAAGCAATTTTTCATACTGACAACGCCCAGACAAAACTAATGGACCGATTTTAATGAAACAAAAACTACACACCGATGCCAGCGCAATAGGTTTAGCTGGCGTATTATTGCAGCAAGAAGATCAAAATTGGAAGACAATCACCTATTACAGTCGCGCTACAACGAAATCGGAGACAATTATCATTGCTACGAGTTGGAGGCCTTAGCCGTAGTTGAATCATTAGAGAAATTCAAATATTATGTTGCTGGAAAACGCATCAGAGTCATAACGGATTGTAGTGCCTTAAAAACAACTATGGACAAAAAGGAGTTAATACCCCGAATCGCAAGATGGTGGTTGAGAATTCAAGAGTTTGATATTGAAATTGTACATCGAGCTAGATTGCAAATGAAGCATGTGGATGCCCTAAGCCGAGCACCAGTTGAAGAAGCTCATGAAATGGAAACTGCCAGCTTAAAGATATTAAAAACTATCATTGATGAAGCGGATTGGTTGTTCAGTATCCAGTTGCAGGATGAAAAGATCCAGAAGATTGTAAACACTATGAGGGACAACAAGGTAAATGAGAACGACGAGTATGTTATCGAACATGATCGCTTGTATAAGAACTACAATGACGAGTGGTTATGGGTCGTACCAAAGCAGCTACGATTTCACATTCTGCATGAATGCCATGATAACGCCAGACACATGAGTGTCGAGAAAACAGTTAGTCGGATTCCAAAATTGTTTTGGTTTCCACGCATGCGAAATTACATAAAAGGATACATAAAATCATGTGTAGGCTGCGCGCTCAACAAAAAACCAGGTGGACGACTTGAGGGTCAATACCACTATGATGCCATAGTTCCAGTGCCGTTTTCGATTATCTTTATTGATCACTTAGGACCGTTCTCAAAGAGTTCTAAAAGGAACGAGCACATCATTGCAATTTTTGACGCATTAACGAAATTTACCATAATCCACGCTGTTAAAAGTACGGCCACAAAACACGTTATAGAGGTGCTGCAGTTGATGACCAGTTATGGCGGAATGCCAAGCCGCATAATATCAGACAGTGGTACAGCTTTTACATCAAAGGACTTTGAGAAGTTTTGCAGAGAGAACAACATAAAGCATATACTAAACGCAGTACGCACACCAAGAGCTAATGGCATGTGGAACGAGCCAATAGGATTATATTGTCAATGCTGTTGCCGATGACAGAAAACGAGAAACGCTAGGATGATAAGTTGCGCTCGATCCAGTGGAGTATGAACACAATGGTTAACAACACAACAAAATGTTCTCCGTTTGAGCTATTATACGGCTATGAGCCTCGAGATATATCAAAACACTCTGACAAGCATTATCCAAAGTCAGGAGCAGAAAATGTTAACAGATGCCGAGGATGCCGAGGAGGATTAATGATCACCGAGCCAAAGCCAAGGAGTTGTACGATTTCAAGCACAATAAGCCCACCGTTTACCGCGCAGGTGACCTTGTATTGGTAGAGAATGAGCCTCCCTTTGTAATAAGCAAGGTGTTGCCACATGATCGATACCTTGTAGAAGACATCCCGCACGCCCAAAGAAAACAACGACATTACAAATCTGTGTACGCGTCAGACAAGATTAAGATGTGGTGCCAAATCCATCCTGATGATGCAGAGATTCAGATGACGACGAAGAAAGCACGATCAGCAACAAATCTCGCGAGGACGCGTCGATAAATCAGGAAAGGCCGAATGTGAGCAACCAAACGCTGATACGCATTTTCAACCCGTTGGCAGTGCCAAAACCAATGTCGATGCTATTGGACACGAAGAAGAAGAAGAAGCAGCACGCGGCTCTAAAAAATAATCTTTTCTTTTCAATTAATTATGCTTAATCCAAAGCTTAAAGCCTACAAATAAAGTATTCAGAATTAAAATATAACCATCCTTACACATTTATATGATTTGTCAAAATTTGTTTCGATTTCCTTCATTATACCCTTAACCCATAAAATGGGTAAAAAGGGTATAATGGTTTTGTGCAAAAGTATGTAACAGGCAGAAGGAAGCATCTCCGACCCCATAAAGTATATATTCTTGATCAGCATCAACAGCCGAGATGATATAGCCATGACCGCCTGTCCGTCTGTATGAACGCGTGGATCTCAGAGACTACAAGAGCTAGAGAATTCACATTTTGTATATAAGTTCTCCTGTACCATGAGAACAACAAGTTTGCTTTAAATTATCGAAAGCTTTTCTGGTTTCCGATATTCACATGGTATGGATAAAAAATATCGAATTCGGAAAATGCAAAATGAGGGTTGAAGTAATGGGTAACAACGTATGTTTTCTGAAAGCTTCGTCCAAATCGGTTAAGAAACACCGGAGATATCGAGTTTAATCGATTGAAGGTAAGTCAGAATACTAAAATCGATTATAAATTTAATTTATTTATTGCAACTGGGTTCAGGGTGCTTACTTGTTTTTGAAATGATTCTTTGCCATGTTAGGACCGTACTTTAGAACAAATATTGCTTTGTCTACGGTTTTGCACATTTATAACCTAGTGGTATTGTAACTAGACATTGCCACATATATATGTGATTGCCATTCTCTGTACGAGGTAATGGTCCAATGGCATCTATTAAATTCATTTTTGTGTATTTGTGTCACGTTTTGTAGAAAAGCTACTTTTCCTCAATGTAATTTTTACTGCCCATATTGTAGCAGGCCACCATAATTATACACATAAAGCGGCATTCCAAACTTAGCAATAAGTGACATGGTCACACTAGTTTTAAGAATAATTTTAGACTCACGAGGAATGTCAAAAGGAAATGTAAAAGAGGATGCGTTTGCAGCGACTCAGTCTTTGTATGAGATTAATACTGATCAGACGTACTGATCGATCAATGAAAGAGAATAAATAAGACATCCTGTCACAATGAAGTGGGATTACTTACAATGAATGACCTAAATTTAAATGAAGTAAAGGTGGTGCAATTAAAAAAATGTCTAGCTGCGCTGAAGTTGCCAACCGCTGGCACCAAGGCAGAGCATATAGCCTGAATCAATGCAACGCCGGAGGTGAATCGTATCTTTCAGCTAGACTAGGAGTCAGAGGAGACGCCATCGACGAACAACCAGAGTGTTTGCCACACGAAGACCAGGCTGAAGACAGTATTGCAGCTGTGCACTCGGTAGCGGCTTCTGGAGATGTTGAACAACTTCGGGACAATGCGCGTGACGAGCTAGAAAAATTGCGTAGCGAAATTGAAACCAGCAAAAAACTGCTTCAGCAGCTACGCGGCAATGTACTAATCGTAGCGCAGACAAAAAACGGTGGAAACAGCGACAACTGTAGAAACAGCAACGACAGTGGAAACAGCGACAACGGTGGAAACAGAAAAAAACGGTAGAAACAGCGACAACGGTGGAAACGGCGACAACGGTGGAAGCAACGACAACGGTAGAATTAACGAAAACGGTGAAAACATCGACAACGGCAGAAACCGTGACAAAGGCGACGACAGCGACAACGGTATCAGCGACAAAATTAACAGCAGCTCGATCGTGCGCAATAACAGCAACGACACTGATGTTATTAACAGCAATGTCAAAAGCGAGATTAACAGTGGTGTGTTAAGTAATGTCGTTTTACACCACCAAAGCGCAAATGTAAACAAAGTTTGCGGAACTACAACGGCAGCTCTTAGTTTGGCAAAAGAGGTGACAATGGACTACGTTGGAGAATTTTGCACACTCAACTGGGTCAAACAAGTAAACAACATCTCGCAAATTTACGATTTAAACGCTCTTCGTTTGCTTATCCTGGCAAATTTGAAGGGAAAGGCGAATCAGAACATATTCCAGCAACGAAAATGGAAATGGGAAGAAGGAAAAGTAGTGTTGGCCAGCAAAATCAACACTGACAAGGAGGAGTTGCTGGAAAATATAATTGAAGGCATTCGCCGAAGTACAGTTGCCATAGATAGTGTGGCACACACATACAAAAAACCCGAAAGCAACAACAAAGCCAACTAACATTTTTTGGAAACTCAATTTATTATGTTTTAAAAAATAAATTAAAGAAATGTTATTTTCATTTATAAGTTGAAGCAAACGAGTCTATGAGTCATGATGTAGCTATAGGGAGAGATTTCATGTACGCATGTGATCTTAATTTAGATTTAAGCACCTTGAAGATGGTTACGGTGGAGAAGTTAGAAACGCGACGTACAAGCTATAAAAACAATAATAAAACGCAAAGTTATAAGTCGATTAACTAAAAAAATATGCCAACAGTTCGTCCCAAAACCAACACAGCAATGATGTCAACGTTTAGTCCGGAAGTTAATATATCGGTAATGCCAACAGTTAGGCCTGAAGCTTGTACAACAATTAAGTCCTCAGTTGACCCAGTTATTGAAAATACAGTTATTAAAACGATTGACCTATGCGAAACAGAAAACCAAATATCTAACAATCAATCAATGATCGAAAGTGGAAATCAATTTAAAAATAATAAAAGCACAGACAGCAACGACAGGGAAAATTTTCATTATGAAATGTTCGAAATCAACTTTACAGAAGACAGGACGATTGTCAAAATATCGGAGACAATGTAGACTACGCAACAAAACCGTGCACGGTGCACATTGTAGAAAATCATTGAAAACTTTTATATAAATGCAGAAAAACCAATAGAATGTAATGGCTATAAATATTTTTTAAAATAGGCGCAATGGTACATTTTTTAATCGATTCTTTTCGGCAGCTGTTGCATATACATGTTGTCAGCGTCAGGGTAACCGGAAAAGAGAGGCAAGATCAGTGTGGCCGAACCACACTTTCTCATAAATCTTAATACCATAATCATTACCTTAATACTAGCTTACAATGTATCGGTATACACGAACATAACATAATATAAACAATCGATAGAAAATGCATATGAATACTTTACACAACAAATACTTTACAACTCGGCCGTCCTGACAGGGAATCGACCCCGATTCCACCTACTATATCATAGAGGGCTTGAAGCCATACCAAACGGTGGGTGTTGCCTGCAGTCAGACATCAAAAGCACAATTTTAATCAGACCTGAGCCACAATTTTATTTTACATGACTCCAGCACACCATCATACGGAAGCTGTGTGAGCTGGGAGCTTTTAACATCTCGGATGACATACCGATCATTTGGGAGTTTCTTGTGGATGACATAGGGACCGCGGTATCGCTTAATGAGTTTTTTGTTTATGCCAGCCATCGTATCAACATTCTTGATGATGACGAAATCACCTTCCTCAAAATTAACGGCAGGGCGATGATATTTTTTAAAGTACTCTGTGTTATACTCTTGAGACTTGATCATGTTCTGAAGGGAAATTTTACGGGTAACCACTAGGGACACTTCATCAGTAAGCCAAGGTGAACTCAATTTTCGGAAGTTGCTTCACCCAATCAGCATGATCCAATGGTTCGGCCAATTTAGCAAGCATGGGACTTAAGACACGCTTGACACGTTCCACTTGCCCATTAGCACGAGGGGAGGCAGTGGCATTCTGGACATGGATTATATGGTGGGACTGCAGAAAATCACTAGATTCGGCGGAAGTGAAGCACGTACCTCGATCGCTAACAATTTGGCGAGGTCGACTATAGTTGGCGAAATACTGCGTCTCTAATGGTTAACGCTAATGAATTGCAATCTGTAATTATCTTAAACGGAATGAACTTCAGATATGTCTCAAAACGCTTTAAGGCGTAAACGATAGCCAAGGTTTCCAATTTATAACTATGCAATTTGGATTCTGGGACGGAAGCGGTCTTTGAAAAATAGCACACAGGATGAAATTTATCATCAGTTTGTTTCTGCAGGAGCATCGCTCTAAAACCGGCGGAACTAACATCACAATGTAATTCAGTTTCAGACTTCGGGTTATAAATAGACAGCACCGGTGACTCGATCAGTTTGGACTGCAGTGTTCGGAATGATTTAAGACACTCATCAGAAAAAACGTAAAGGGCATCTTTTTTCAGCAGGCACGACATCGGATAGGCAATTTGGCAAAGTTGGGTAAAAATTGGCGGAAGTCAGAAAAGAGACCCAAAAAGCGTTCAAATTTTTTCCTATCCGGGTTCCGGCAGACTTTTTATGGCTTGAAGGTGACCTGGTTTCGGGGTGATACCGGAACAAATCGCTAAATACCCCAAATATTCCAGCTCCTTGTGCGAAAAACGACACTTAGACAATTTAAGGCGTAACCCATTCACTCGTAAGGTATAAAGTGTCTCTTTCAGCACTTGCAGATGGTTTCAAAATCACGACGCGATCAATATGTCGTCCAATTAAAACACTAATTGACCCTTGTTGATCAAGTCGTTCAGCTTAAAGTATACAAATCTAGCGAAAGCTGGGGGACCATTACATAAGCCAAACGGCATGCGTACGTACCATCATCAGGTGTTACAAAGGCAGTGTATTTAATCGAATCAGGATGCATTTTGACATGGTGAAATCCACTCTCTAAATATAGTACAGTAAAGTACGGTTTGCCCCCCAGATGTTCAACACAATCCTCTAACAACGGAACACGGACAGTTATTTTGTTCAGCGGGCGATAATCAACACACTTCCTTAGGGTATTATCTTTTTTTCTAACGGGCACTACAGCGGAAGCGTAAGGGGAACTACTATGACGGATAATGCCGGTTAATAAGTCATCACATATTTGGCGCACTTCGTTGCGCTCGTGATGGGATAATCGGCGGGGACAGCAGAAAATAGGAGTCTGACTTGTCAATTCGATTTTCAGTTCGTAATGGATGGTTTAATCAGTTCGGAAGGGACATCAACATAGGAGGTGGAAATAACAGACTGCAACTTTGTAGATTGTTCTAACGGCAGAGTAGGCTCTATATTAAACTCATTTTCACTGACAGCAGGTAACTCGATTGCATTAATGGCTGCCAGGGCATCACCCACACATGATGGAACACTCTCTTTCAGTGGTACACGACTGTGATTCGGCAGGCATAAACTCATTTTCATTAAGGGACCGGGTTGACTCATTTTAGTCATTGTGCGTTTGTCATCTGTTTTGAACAAATCAAGTGAACTAAGTACAGTAGTGAGTTTCTCGTTACAATTAATTTTATAATTATTTAAGACCAACAGTTGACTTCTGGTATATTTGATCTTGAACTTGCATAACTTTATATTAGCTTTGCAGAAAAAATCTCTGCCCAAAATCATTGGCAAGTTAGTAGCACTATTCGGCAGTACATCAAATGTAATGCGTACGGCACACTGGATTTTTCCCATAAGTTGGTTCTTCCCAAACCACGGCAGTTCAACGGGGTTGACTTAAGTTTCAACACGGAAGGCACTTCAGATTCCCGAATAAGGAGGGAAAAATATTTGTAAACTCACTGCTTTTAACTTGATTTGACATAAAGACAACACTCACCATCTGTAGATGTTCTACCTTATCTACTAAGGCGTCTTTGCAGCAGGAAGGGGTGACGGCGTCGGCAGCGGCAGCATTGGTGGCGACGGCATTTCCAATCTTATATGGGCAGTTCCGGTATGTGATCCAGTTTCCCGCACTTAAAGCAGGAATTTGCTGGCCTCATCGGCTTTGGGCACTGCGAATTGTAACGTCGAACGATGAACAATTATAACACCGCACATCTCTTGCGGCAGGGGCGGCGGACGTGTCGGCTTGCATTTTCCAGCAGTGTCTTCAGGTCGTCGATTGTCCGGGCTGCATATAGCATGCCCACGGCTGGCGAGCTGTCTCGGAGTCCATCAATGATGAGTTCCACCAACTCAGCCTCCGGGATGGTGGCACTTATTGCAATCGCTTTCATCTCAATAGCATACCGCAGGTAACCCTCCCCTGGTTTAAGACGTCAGTTCCGCAGGGCTGCGTACACTTCTTCAGTGCTCCTGGATCATCCAAATTCATGGATTATTATTTCCTTCAGTTGCTCATAACTGCGCACAGTAACTGTGCGCATGAGGATTGCTGCCGTGCCCTCCAACAGCCGACGACAAGCGACCAATCTCAGACGAGCATCCAGTTCCCATATATCGCAAGCGTCCTCCAAGTCGCTTATAAACTTTTTTATGTCGTAAGCGTTATCTGCTGAGAACCGAGGAACCATGGACTCGATAACGGATATGTCTGTGACACGCTGGCTGGGCAAGCCAGAAGAGACACCGAGTTGCTGCTGCAAACTTGCGATCTGCTGCTGCAGTTCCAAAACCTCCTGTTTTCGTAAATTTGCTTATTGATCATCTAGGCTCGATGACGGCAGGGCTAGCGCAGTGACAGCAGGCAGGGGCGCATCAACAGGAGCTGTGGGCAGCGGGGCTACTGCTTGGATGGCAGGCAGCATGGCGGCAGCCGGAACAGTTGACAACAAAATTGGTTCTGCAACAGCAGACAGTGAGACGCCAGCAGAAGCGGTTGACGGCAGAATTGTTTCGGAAACAGCAGACAGCTGGGCGGCAGCAAAAACGGTCGACGGCAGGGTCGCTGGTGGCACAGCAGACACATGTGCAGCAACGGAAGAAGTCGACGGCAGAATTGGCGCTAAAACAGCGGACAGCGGGGCGGCAGCAAGATTGGTTGACGGCGGTGTTACTGATGGCACAGCAGACAATGGGGCGGCAGCGGAAGAGGTTGACGGCAGAATTGTTGCTGAAACGGCTGTCAACTGGGCGGCAGCAGAATTCTTCGACGGCAGAGTTGACACTTGGGCAGAAAAATTTGCAGCAGCAGCAGGCGCAGGCGGCAGCAGATTTTGTCACCTCTGAAACCAATTTGCGTATCAGCACAAGGTTCGCTAGCGGCGGAACTGCAACGTTATTTGCCTTCAGAAAGTTAAACATCTCTTCCCTATTCAAGCCCATCTTTGTTGATTGGGCGCTACTCATCCCATCTGAGTGCCCTGCAACTTGTTTCGTCATTTTTGACAGATATGGATAATCTGATAGTGGTTGGTGATTTTAATCTGCCACATGTTGTATGGTCTGTGAATGACAAATCTTCGGCGGTGTTACCAGTCACTTCTGATGATTTTATCGATGGCCTACTGGAGTTGGGCCTGTCGCAAGTTAACAGGGTGCATAACTGTAGTGCTAGAATGTTGGACTTAATATTTGTTTCGGACTCCGATTGCAGTATTGCTAGTAGAATACCCCCTCTAGTGCTTCCGGAAGATACCTACCATCCAACCTTAGAACTATCCATCGAAGTTATTAACCCTATTTCAGTATCTAAAAATACTTTAAAAACCCGTTGCTTTCGTAAAACTAACTTTACTAAATTAAATTATCTTGTTCAACATACTAATTGGTCGCGCCTTTATTCTTGTAGTGATATAGAAACTGCCATAGCCATATTTTATAGGACCTTGAATTCGCTTTTGGATATTTGTGTTCCTCTCACTTGTTCTTCGTATATAGTAGCAAAATCAAGTCTTATTTCCGTTAACACA
Organism: Scaptomyza flava; assembly: GCA_030179655.1. Taxonomy (NCBI): domain Eukaryota; kingdom Metazoa; phylum Arthropoda; class Insecta; order Diptera; family Drosophilidae; genus Scaptomyza; species Scaptomyza flava. The sequence goes on along the minus strand of JARNME010000181.1, from coordinate 79,941 downwards.
TCTAGCTATAATAATTATCTTAATCGTTGTAGACTAAACTTTTCACGTCACCCTAAACAGTTTTATAAATTTGTTTACTCTAGACGTAAGACTTCTTGCTTGCCATCCTCAGTTGTAACGATCCTAAAGTTACGCGGTTTTTAGCTGGGCTAACTCTCGCGGTGCTGAGGGTACGTGCCAACAAATTTATATTTGTGGCGGCTGCGGGCAATAAGAACACAATTTGTTTTTACTTTTAATACATATATTTTAAAACTGCACTATCTGCTAGTTTTCACGCTGGGTTTTACAATTGAGTTGTGCACTTAATGATATTTCTTATTTGAGTTTAGGAAATCGCACGGATCTTGTGTCGGGGTTTCATTTGCAATGCTGGCGCTCTCGTTGCACCAAATATTCATAGTCAATGTTCCGCCTACTAAACGAGGTTTAAGCTAGCAACGCCGGAATTCGCCAGGCTCTACTATGGCCTCCTTGTTACCACAAGGGTTTCACCAATAGTCTCGCCTACTCTCAGGCTCTGGCTTTAGCTTCACCTGTCCTTCGCCAGGCTCACTTGTCTTGTCACTTGGTTTTAATTTGAGGTTGCTTTGCAAATGCAACGCGCCACAAGACTTGATAAATTCCGCGTATCGATTTCTCAGTAAATTGTTTGTTAGTCGCTAAGGACACGATCTGCTTTGTCCTTATTGCGATATGAATCCTTTTAATTCTTATATTATCCTTTCGCGCTGGATTCTTGCACGCCGAGTCCTTTGTTCCCATTATGTTTCGCATTGATTTTCACTTATTTCGTATTGACTCCGTACTGACGTTTCGCTTCGCGGACTTCGCACTCTTTGTACTCAATTTCTGGATTAACTTTTTAACTAACTCGCCGCTCTGTCAAAGGCGGCTCCTTTTATACCCTTGTGCTGTCTCGCTGGACCGGGGCCTGTCAGTGCTGCCAATGTCGCGCCAAGGGCATAGGTGGCGTGATCGTTCCAGTGAGATTTGCCTAGCAACAACGGTTCCTCGTTGCTGATCACGCATGTCGTTGGTGTGACGGTGATCACTACATCTCGTGGGTGCACCGCTCGCACACCAACGGCACTTTGCCACGACTTTTACGGTACGTGTTTTGCGGCTCCCATGTGCCAAACACGTACCTTAGCGCTGACATCCTGTGTCAGAGCGAGACAGCATGCGAATTCGCCGCAACTCAGGTCCGGCTGCGGCTATAAATGCAATCGCCTGTTGTGAGGCGCTATACGTGAATATGGCTCCTCGCACTCCCCTCTTTCTACGGAAGTGGAAGCCTTCCACTTAATTTTGCGTCTTTCAAATCGCGCGCCTACGCTTTGAATTTTTGGCGTCCGTTAGCAGTGAATTTTGCGTCTTTCAAATCGCGCGCCTACGTTTTGAATTTATGGCGTCCGTCAGCAGTGAATTTTGCGTCTTTCAAATTGCGCGCCTCCGCTTTGAACTTTGGCGCCCGTTAGCAGTGTCGCTGTAACGATCAGGTGGTGGTCGTGTAACGCCATCTAGCGGCTTTGCATCGCCCGGCGTAATTCGATATGGCCAGATCGATATTTGAGATGTGGCCAGATCGATATTACCACCCGCAACTATCCAACACTATTTGGCCATGACACACGATTTGCGCTTGCAATTGTTTTGTTGTTGCTGAGAAGAATCTAAAAACAAGGTAAAGTGTCAAGATGGGGGTTCTACGATAACTGGGGGCTGTCAATTCACACATCCTTACAGCTAGAACTACCAAATTTGGTAAGAAGATAGCTACTAGCAACCCCCAAAAAACTGCATCAAAAATTTTGGAGCCACGCCCCCCATTCCGCCCCCAACCCCACCGCAATTTAATGTCAAAAAAGCGTATATCTCCCACAGTTTTTGAGCTATAGCCACCGAATTGGTGCCAAGATATGTGATGATGACCCCACAAAAACCGCATCAAAAGTTTGGATGCCACGCCCACCGATTCTGCCCCAGCCTCCCCCATCCACCCCAACGCTTCGTCAAAAACGGGAATGCGTGTATCTTCCAGAGTTGTGGAGCTAGAGCCTCCAAATTTGATACGAAGCTAGCTGGTAACGACCCCCAAAAAACTGCATCAAAGTTAAAGAGCCACGCCCACCCATTCCGCCCCCAGCCCCACCGGATTTTGAAATCAAAAATGGCTATATCTCCCACAGTTTTTGAGCTAGAGCCACCAAATTTGGTGCCAAGATAGGTGATGATGACCCCCCAACGACCCCCAAAAAACTCCTTCGAAGTTTTGGAGCCACGCGCACCCCTTCCACCCCCAGCCCCCCTTTCCCCAATTTTAACAATTTTCGAGCTAGAGTCACCAAATTTGATATGAAGATAGACATTTGACATTCCACACAGAACTTCATCAAAACTTTGGATGCCACGCCCACCCATACTGCCCCCAGCCCCCCTTTCAACAGCTTTTACAAACTCTCAGCTAGAGTCACCAAATTTGGAAGGAAGATAATTGGTGGCATCCCCATCTGCATCGGAGAATCTTTAAGGCAGCGTACACCCCTGCCCCATCCGTACCCCTTTGCAATCAGGCCTCTTTTTACCGGTTTTAATACTGGTATCGAGTGTGCCGCAGTCGGTTGCTTCCGACTGCAACGTTTCCTCTTAATTACTTTTCCAAACGCACCTCAGATACAGAATGCAAATAGCACAGTTTTGATCTAGACACTTTAGCAATACTCTATGCTTTACGTATATTCCGAAAATATCTTCAGGGAAAGCGTTTCAAGATTATCACCGACTGCAATTCACACCCTTCAAGCTAGAGACTTGAAACTTTCGAATTCTCTTTATCTATGGGATTGTAAATCAAAGTGTCAAAATAGGGGTTCTGCGATAACTGGGGGGCTGGCAAATCGATAAATTGGATAGCTCAAAACCGATAAGCCCACATATATCGCACATCCTTACAGCTAGAACTACCAAATTTGGTAAGAAGATAGCTACTATTAACCTCCAAAAAACTTTTAGCTAGTCACTAAATTTGGTATGCAGACACAAATTTACATTTCACGAAGATTTGCGTCAAAAATTTGGATGCCACGCCCACCCATACCACCACCAGCCCCCTTTCCCATCTTTTTACATATTTCGAGCTAGAGTCACCAAATTTGGTATGAAGATAGCTGGTGGCATCCCCATCTGCATCGGAGGCAGCGTACACCTCTGCCGCATCCGTACCCCTTTGCAATCAGGCCTCTTTTTACCGGCTGGTAACGAGTGTCCGACGTCGGTTGCGTCCGACTAAAGCGTTTCCACTTGTTTTTATTTGATATTTGATTGTGAATACCAATTATGCAATTATTTATTATTTGATTTTTGACTGTGGTGCCATAATTTTCCTCAATTGTTTCTGTTAAAATATTTTATTTAAATGAAATTTTGCACGGATGTAGATTTGATAGCAAAGAATTTTTACAAGTTTTTCCTCTTACCATTCAAAAATTCGCGAAAAGCTTTTAAGCGCTATATCTTAGCCAGATTTGAACGAAGAGATAAAACATTTAATTCAAATTTAGATATTAGCTTTTGAAACATTTCCTCATTTCTATATTTTGGAAGTATGCAATTTTAGCACGTTTTCCTAATTTTCAAAAAAATATTGTTTGCATTTGCTGTCAAATCAATATTTTTTTTCAAATAAACTTAAAATCTTTTAAGATGCATTCCCATTTCTATGTCTTCTTTATAGTCCTTGATATGTTCTAAATTGAAAATAAGCATGTCTAATGTATTGCATATTTCTTCATTTGTTTTTTATGTTTCATTATTTAGATTCTATGCGTATTGTGTTTATAACACGATTTAATTCATTTACTTGAACGCTGTTTTTGTCTAAGTTTTTTTTTTATATTTTTCTTCTAAATCATCTGTATCTTCTGAATCTTATGTTCCAAATAAGTATTTGTAAGTTTTTCCTAATAAGTTTACTAATCTTCTCGTTTGTCGTTTTAGTATTAGTATTCCATTGATTTCTCTATTTAATTTTTCGATAAAATAAATTATTTTGGTTTCATTTTCAAATTCCTTAGCTTGTATTAATAAATTATTATAAACAATTTATATTATTGTTAAATTTACAATTAAATAATGATATTCATAATTCATTAATCCCATTTAAAATATCAAGTACCCGTTGTTTGCTTTTATTGGATTGATTTCAATACTTTGACCTTTGATAGTTACCGTTAAGAATGTTAGTAATATTAAAAATATCTTTAAAGATTTAAATGATTGATGATTATTAGCCGTTTTTGCTATCATTGTCTCGTTCGCTGCAGTAAACATTGTTTTCTTTTATACTCGTTTCCGAAGATATAGAGTTTATTGGTTTGTGCAATGTCCTTCATGGCGACCGTCCGTCAGTATGTATGTTCGCAACTTTTTTCCACAACTTTCAAGCTAGAGACTTGAAACTTTCCAATTCTCTTTATCTATGGAATTGTATATTAAAGTGTCAAGATTGGGGCTCTACGATAACTGGGGGCTGGAAAATCGCTAAATTCGATAACCTTAGTAAAGTATTGATTTTGGCCGGGTTATGAGACTCAGTCTGGCCACGTTATAAAAAATATTTAAATTTGCCGAAACGAATTTGCGAGTTTGAGGGAAGTTAATCCGCGGTTACACCGGGATCAAAATTCCGCGACGTCTGGCGATCAGAAGCCTGTACGGTTCCCGTACTATAAAAACTTCATATGTTTTAATTTCATAATCACGCAACATGATTCACGTGAGTTGTATTTAAATCACGCACGTCACGTGAAATCCGGTATTACACGAAATAGTAGACGAAAATTGTCCAAAATATTTCGATATAACAAATTAAAATATATTTTCCTTAAAAGCGATTTAACGTCCGAAAAATATTACTCACTTGGAGTATAGATATTTTTTAGGCATCCCTACATATGTATATCCCTATATTTGTACCATGATCTGTTATTAAAGCACGTGCAAATGAACCAAATTAAACAGATGAGCACTATAAATTGATAGTACCAGCAAATAGTGAAAGTGAAATGGGAAGCATTCTACTTTAGTGGAATTTGAAGGGAAAGTCGAAGAACGTGCGGTTCTGAAGTCTTAATGTACTATTCGCGCAAGGGCGTCGGAAGCTCACTTATTAGAAGAGAGAAGATCCAGGATGTCACCAGAAAATCTTGACAAAGTTTTATTTTTAAACAAATAAATTTCACATTCATTTCATAACTTGTTTTTCTTATTGCAATTAGTTTTATTTAAATCAATTGAACATAGGCGTGAATCATGCGTGAGCCACGTGATTTTCTCGAAAATCTTGCATGCGTGAGCGTGCATGACGTGAGCGAAAAACTACTCACGCGCCTATCTCTTGTGTTGAACAATGAAAATAATAAAATAAGACAGTCAGTGTCAACTGTCGTCGAATGCAGACGTGTTTTCTCATAGAGGTCCGGTTAATTAATTCCCAAACGCAAAAGTGCAGTGATATAGAAACTAATAAAATATATATTTTATGCGAACGAAAGTTTCGTGCTCCCCATCTCTCTTAGCAACGACTGCAAGTGCTGCGCCCTCTCTAGGTACCGCAACAGCGACTACAACCACAACTGCACCGATACCTACTTCCCGTTCAACAAGCACAAAGACTGCTGCGCCGTCAGCAAATCAAACTGCAAACAGCAAAAATGTTAAGCCGGCTACGCAGACTGGTATGGATCGATACATTTATATCAAAAGAAAGCTAAGTCCGCAAAATTCTACGAATAAACCAAAAATGACCCGTAGCAATTTAAATATACCCTCGAGTGATACTACATACAATAGCAATAGATTCCACATCTTGGCAGAAAACACAGATGATCTGCCTTCTGAAGCCGTTGGGGTTGTCACGAAAAAGCCGAAGCCAATATATGTACGCTAGAAAAGCTCCAGTGCTTTTGTTAACAAAGTTATCGAGCTCATAGGTAAAGATAGTTTCTACATAGTTCCTCTCGTACAGGGTAAAATTCAAGAAATTAAAGTCCAGACAAAGTCGGAAGATAATTACAGAGTTCTCATAAAGTATCTAAACGAAAATCAAAAATGAATTATAATACGTATCAATTAACATACTGCAAGGGCCTGCAGGCCGTAATAAAAGGCATAGAACCTGATGTAACACCAGAAGAAATAAAACAGGCGCTGCAGGAGAAAAGATTTCGAGCAAAAACCGTCATAAACATCTTAAACAGGATCAGGATGCCTCAACCTCTTTTCAAAATAGAACTTGAACCAGAAACGAAAATGCTTTAAAAAAACGAGGTGCACTCAATATACAAACTTCAGCTTTAACTTCACCGAAGAATCACCGTAAAAGAACCGCACAAACCAAACGGTCCAAGCTTCCAAGAGTACGGCCATACAAAAGCCTACTGTACACTGCGCTCGATATGCGTATACTGTGGGGAACTGCATGGATCCGCAAGTTGCTCAGTAAGCAAAGAAGACTCTAGCAAAAAATTTTGCAACAACTGCGAAGGCAAGCAAACAGCCAACTCAAGAGGCTGTATAGTCTACAAGGAAGCACATCGACGTAATGCTACTTTCCGAAACACACCTTACAAACAAATATAACTTTAACATAAGTGGATACTTATTCTATTCCCGATGAAAAAGCACACGGTGGAACTGGTATTTTGATCAGAAGCCGCCTCAAGCACCACTACTATAAAGAGTTTGCTGAAAACTTTCTAGAGGCCACATCTCTAAAAATACATTTGGACAGTGGGAACCAACTTCCTCTTGCCGCTGTATACTGCCCTCCGCAATATACCTAATCTGAAGACCAATTTATGAAACTTTTTAACTCACTAGGTGAATGCTTTATAGCACCATGAGACTACAATGCCAAGCACACACACTGGGGATCTCGTCTAGTGAATCCAGTAGGAAAGCAGCTCTACAATGCAATTATAAAAGCTAACAAGCTCGACTACGTTTCGCCTGGCAGACCAACATACTGGCCGACAGATCCCAAAAAACTACCCGATAAGTGCAGAGTGCCTTTCGGATCTATCATCCGATCACTCGCCAATCCTAATAAATCTGCAACGACAACGTGAATTCATAAATCGACCCGGTAAGTTAACTTCACATAAAACTAACTGGCTCAGATACAACAAGTGGAAACGTTGCAGTCGGACGCAACCGACTGCGGCATACTCGATACCAGTATTAAAACCGCTTAAAAGAGGCCTGATTGCAAAGGGATAAGGATTGGGCAGGGGTGTACGCTGCCTTAAAGATTCTCCGATGCAGATGGGGATGCCACCAATTATCTTCCTTCCAAATTTGGTGATTCTTGCTCAAAGTTTGTAAGAGCTGTGAAAAGGTGGGCTGGGGGCGGTATGGGTGGGTGTGGCATCTAAATTTTTACTGCAGATCTTTGCGATATGTCAATTGCTGTCTTCATACCAAATTTGGTGACTCTAGCTCGAATTTTGTAAAATGTAGGGAAAGGGGGGCTGGCGGCAGTATGGCTTGGCGTGGCATCCAAAATTTTGATGCAGATCTTTGTGGAATGTCAATTGCTATCTTCATACCAAATTTGGTGACTCTAGCTCGAAGTTTGTAATAAGTTGGAAAAGGGGGCTGGGGGCGGTATGGGTGGCCGTGGCATCCAAAGTTTTGATTCAGATCTGTGTGGAATGTCAATTGCTATGTTCATATTAAATTTGGTGACTCTAGCTCGAAGTTTGTAATAATTGGTGGGAGGGGGGCTGGGGGCGGTGTGGGTGGTTGTGGCATCCAAAGTTTTGATGCAGATCTGTGTGGAATGTCAATTGCTATCTACATACCAAATTTTGTGAATCTAGCTCGAAAATTGTTAAAAGTGGGGAAATGGAGGCTGGGGGCGGTATGGGTGGCCGTAGCATCCAAAGTTTTGATGCAGATCTTTGCGAAATGTCAATTGCTATCTTCATACCAAATTTGGTGACTCTAGCTAAATGTTTGTAGAAGGTGGGGAAAGGGGGGTGAAATGGGTAGGCGTGGCTCCAAAACTTTAATGAAGATTTTTGGGGGTCGTTGCCAGCTACCTAACTACCAAATTTTGTGGCTCTAGCTCCACAAATCTGGAAGATACACGCATTCCCGGTTTTGATGAAGCATTGGAGTGGATGGGGGCGGCTAGGGCAGTATTGGTGGGCGTGGCATCCAAAATTGTTGATGAAGTTTTTTGTGGGTTGTTTTTCTAGCTGTAAGGATGTGCGAAATATGTGGATATATCGATTTGAGCTATCGAATTTATCGATTTGCCAGCCCCCCAGTTATCGTAGAACCCCCATCTTGACACTTTAATTTACTATCCCATAGATAAAGAGAATTCGAAAGTTTCAAGTCTCTAGCTTGAAGGGAGTGGAAAAAAGTTGCGTTCATACAGACGGACAGACGCCATGACGGACATTGCACAAAACCAATATACTCTTTACCTTCGGTATCGAGTATAAAAAATATATTAGCTCACACATTGAGCTTAAGCCACGTCTCGTTGATCTAGCAGACAGTGATAGTTTTGTTAAAACTCTGGAGACTGTCTTCGTCGCCGCAGCTCGCGCTGCTACGCCTCAAATACCAAAAACAATACACAACCAAAGGACAACAAATCTACAAATTGAACAGCTCGTTCTTGAAAAGCGGCGCTTACGACGTGACTGGCAATCGAACAAATCGCCATCGGCAAAGCAAAAACTAAAAGACGCCACACGTAAACTCACCAAAGCGTTAAAATCGAGAACGAGCGCGCTCAACGCTGTTACATCGAGCAATTATCAACCACCAGTACGAAAAACTCATTGTGGAGAGTTCACCCAACTCTAAGCTCACCAACAGAAACAGTAATGCATATAAGAAACTTCGCAGGCGGCTGGGCTCGCAGCGATGAAGAAAGAGCGCTAACACATTTGCTACTCATCTCCAAAAAGTGTTCCAACCTAACCCTGCAACAAATACGTTTGCACTACCGACTGCTTCAAACGGCTCTCAGCTTCAATATGATCCAATCAAGTTTCGCCCGAATGAAATCGTTAGAATCATTAAAGAGCAACTGAACCCAAAAAAAATCTCCAGGAGGTGACCAAATAACCCCAAAGATGATTATTGAGATTCCTTACTGTGCAATCTGCATAATTGTACAGCTCTTCAATGCTATCACCAAACTTGGCCACTATCCAGACAGATGGAAAAAGTCAATTATCATTATGATACCAAAGCCTGGAAAAGATCACACAATTCCCACGTCGTATAGACCTATAAGCTTATTACCGTGTCTATCAAAACTTTTTGAGAAATGATAAATCCATTCCTGAATCTTCATAACATAATAATAAATAATAAAATAATAATAAAAGCACGGAACAATTGAGCAGGTTAACAGAATAACATCAGACATACGAAGCGCGTTCGAAAATAGAGAATACTGCACTGCAATATTTCTGGATGTTTCTCAAGCAATCGACAAAGTTTGGTTGGAAGGTCTAATGCATAAGATCAAAACAATGCTCCCAAACAACACACATAAGCTGCTTAAGTCGTACCTATACGAAAGGAAGTTCGCAGTAAGGTGTAACACTGCAATGTCTGACGAACACAGTATCGAAGCTGGTGTTCCACAGGGCAGCGTACTTGGACCAACACTGTACGTGCTTTTCACAGCAGACATCCCAATAAGCAGCCGATTGACAACATCTACCTTTGCTGATGATACAGCTATTCTCAGCCACTCCAGATGCCCAATACAAGCAACAGCGCAACTAGCCCTGATCTCGCGAGACGTCTCACAAGGCTGCGCAGCCGATCCCGTCTTCGTCGTATCGACTTACCAACCCAGCGGTGATTTTAGGGACGCGCACTCAGAATACAGTCAAAAAATAAAATGAACTGTTAGCTAAAATTTATTTATAAGATTTGTATACTTATTGTTAGTTTTCTATATCACTAGAAAAGATTCAATAAATAAGACCAGCAATTTAAAAAAAAAAAAAAAAAAATGTTAAAATGTTTAGGGCAGTAAAAAGCTTTCAACAGCTATTTACGATTTTTAAAACAGCAACAGCATGTCGGGCAAGAGTCGGCATATAAATTTTTGGATAATTTTAACAAAGTTGACCTGATTCAGGCTCCAAAAGATATTTTTTGATTAGGAAGTCAATGCTGCGCAATAAGTTTTGAATCAAAATATATTGATTAATACTATAATAATAATAATAGATACAATTTAAATGAAATATAAACTGGATAGGTGAATTTGCTTTGAGTCTTTTGAGTGGTTTCAGTTATGTTTAGCATAATCTTTGGTAATCTCAGCTCTGCCCATCAAATATGGGTTCACTAAAATGATTTTTGGTTTTGCAGCCTGCCTTTAATTTTAACAACCGCCAGCAGCAGGCTGTACTCAAACACATCAGTAGCTCGCGTTGGTCGTGAATCATTATTTTGAATTCAAGTGTACAAACACAGTTGCATTTCCGATTTATTTACAAAAAACAATTAGCCTACCCACTTAATATTAGAATTTTTAACCACTTGTCGTAACAGTCGTAAAACTCATGTATACGGTACGGGAGCTGTACGGGGCTCATGCGTACAGGCCTTTAATATATTAATGATCGAAATAATCATATTAATAGTGGGTAATGATAAAATAACCATAATACTGTTTCAATAAATGTATTGTGTGGAGGCCGGCATTGTGCCTACCTCACTTTGCTTCTTAGCTGTTGGCGGGATGTCTTTTTCGACCAATTCTGCCTCGAAGCTTTCTTCCCAACCTTCTATTCCTTTGAATTTCTTGGGATGTTTTGCTGTGCCTTCTCGGGTTCTTTTCGGGTAATCTTCAACGGCGGTGGTGGTGTCTGCGGTGCCTCCTGTGCTGGTCCGACCTCAGCGCTTCTTTCTTCTAAGACTGGGAAAGTCGGTGGTGAAGCCGTTTCTTCTACCCTGGCTGTTAAGCCTTTTCGTGTAGCATTTCGACTACTATCGTGGTCACCTCTATTACCTGAAAATTACTCGCGCTGTCCACGAACGCCCTCGACACCTCCGATTGTCCAAACACATTGTGTTTGAGTTTAGGTGACGACTCCCAGATGTGTCGTTAGCGCGTGGGTACCGTGACCGATTGTGCGCTTCTCATTTGTCCTTGACATCTTCGGAATCGTCGCTCCCCTCAAGATCATCGACCCGAAACTCCGCACCGTGCTCACTCTTTTGCAAGCTGGCCTTATCCCCGTCGTCGCAATCGGGGCCGTTTCTTTCGATCGTCTCCGGGAAAGTGTCCCCCTCATCGTAACATTTCTGACCGCTTGCTTCGCTCCTCGCGGGGATAATTTTCTCCTCATCGTCGCACTTGTCGTCGGGGTGTTCTAAATGAACTTCTGGGTCGTCTCCGTGGGCACCGTAATCGTATGCCCTTACCATGGTTTCGACCGACTAGTCATCGCTGCTAATGATAATTGTGTCATCCATATTTCATAAAATACTGAGAAAAATTGGAAATAGATTAGTAAGATTGTTTTTGGGTAGTATGTTGTCGATAGTGGGTAAAGTTAGCTTTTTGTTAGCGATAGAGAGGAGAAAAGAGAAAAAATAGAAAAAATTCCCGTTCGCGGATTTTATTAGTGGTTTCTTTGATTTAGCAAGCGGTTCTCGTTTGGCCGTACTTTCTGCCGGCGGCTTGAGTCGAGATTATAATTTTCACGCTGGAACGGTTTAATTGCGATATGCTGGTGGTGCGGTCTTTCCTTTCTCCTTCCTTTGTTAGGTGCACGAGGAATGATCCATCGTATTTTGAGGCAAATTTCACTGCGAATCCATCACTCGCTTTGGATAGCTGGTGTGTTCGCAGTAGGACCCTGTAAGGTTGCGATTTATTTGTGCATTTAAATAAGCAACTGTCCTTGCAGTTTGCAGACAATCAGCAGAACCGCCCCTGTTAACAGCCTGGCAGCCCCAAACAGCATCTGCTGATCGTAGATGCAAGTGGGTCAGATCGCCACTGTTAACACTGTATTACAATTTTTATTGATAGCGTCACATTTTTGGTGGACGGCCAATTTCACTTTTCCTGACTGTCGAAAAATAAAGCAGCGTTTTAGCAAGCTTTAAGTGAGCTTCCCTCGTGGAGCAAAAGTATTTTGAGGAAGGATATATAAATCCCGATGCATTAAGTGAGCTTCCCTCGTGGAGCAAAAGTATTTTGAGGAAGGATATATAAATCCCGATGCATCTATACATACCGCCTTGTACTGCCCGCAGGAAAACCCGACTGAGAGGACTAACAGGATGGTGACGATGATTGCCCAACACATGTCTGGAAATCAAAGTTCAAGGGATCAGCTAATTCCAGAAATTTCACTAGACGTCAACTCAAGCATTGCGGATTCGACTGGATTCTCCCCAGCATTCTGGATGCAAGGAAGAGAACCTCGTCTACCAGCCACACTGTATGAGGAGAAGACACCAGGCACGGGAAGCACGCAGCAAACGCCGGAGGAGAAAGCAAATAGGCTGAAGGAAGTGTTCGACATAGCGCGAAGTAACCAGCAGCGAGCATCAAAAGACCAGGGCAGGAGCTATAACCTGAGGAGGAGAGAATAGCGCCCTGTCCTTAACGAACTGGTATTGTTGACAACACACCAGTTGTTCAAAACTAGTGATGGGCTCGTAGCGAAATTGGCCGCGAAATACGACGGACCTTTCATCGTGAAGAAGTTCGTGTCACGACTCGCAAAAAGCCGGAGAACGCAAGAAGAAAACTGCCAGCATCTCACAACTAAATAAATATAAAATTTTTACCAATTTCATCAACATTTCAGATAAAGATGGACGATATCATATCGATTAGCAGCGGCGACGAGTCAGACACGACGGTCCTACGTGTCGACGAAAAGGGACGAAAGTCACGTGCGGAGAGCGGAGAGGAGTCGGACACGACGGCCGAGGGAGCTAACTAAGTGGGAGCCTGCGGACAGCGGTCACGCACGGATAGCGACGGAAGAAGCGAGGAGGAGCCGAGTAGAACCGGCGACAAAGAGTCTGACACGACGGTCGAGGGAGCAGACGAAACGGGTGCCTACGGACAGCTGTCACGTACGGATAGCGAGGAAAGAGGCAAGGATGAGTCAACCCATGGACAGCAAATCCATGTGGAAGACATCACCAACGAGTATTCGGAAGAGGGTTACGCAGCCAAAGACGAGAACCCAAGCGCACACCAGCGCCCACGAGACCCATGTCGGGGCCACCCGGGATACGCACAGCACGAGAGTGAAAACTCGCCTCCCACATAGTTGCACACGATGTACACTCACGAAGAGGCATTGGCATACAGACTGGAAGACTCAAAATGACAAAAACAACGACAATAATCATCACGGCACCAGACGCTAAGGCACCGTCACCATATGTGGAATAGCCACCCTCAACTGTCAAACTACAGGCTATCGAGGAAGGAAGCTTGCAAGACGACCAGGATGCACAGCAGAGAGCCCCAATCCCGGATACAAACAACGAATAAGAGAACAGGAGTGAAACCCGAAACGCCAAACGCACACGGAACAAGGGGGAAGAGGAATTCGAAGGAGTATTCGGATGGGAGGAAGGACTGGAAGACCAATCGGATACAGACAACATACCGTCCTGCAGCCGGAAACCGAACCCCAAAGGATGTGTCCCGTCATCCGCTGGGACATCCCAGATTCATGGGTAGTGCTGCCAAATGAGAACATATTAACAGCAACCGCCTTTCCGGAGATCAAACGTGAGATTGAAAAACACCAGTGGTACGACCGACGCAGATGATTCCAGGTGGAAACGCACGATGATTGCTACGAGGTGACCCAACACCAATCAGGCGGCGTAACAATCACGAAGCGTGAAAAGCCGCAGTTCGATGACAACGTCTAGTCGATCAGGGAAGAACGGGCAACGGGAACCACACAGCGAACCCAGGCACAAACCCCATGCTCGCGGAACGTGCTACCAAGAGGCGAAGTGCTGTCACCAGTAGCGATACGAAAAATATAAAATGGCTGAAAAAAAAACCCTAGGACGGAAAGACGCAAAAGGGCAACGGTTGTAGCGGGGGCGACCGTATACAATGTGAGCAGACACCCCGAAGGCAGGGTCACAGTCTCGAAAAAAATGGGGGGGGGGGGGGAGTGAGGTAGGCTGTCCACCGGCCTCCCCCACATTATATTATTATAATTATTAATGTGTTTAAAGCCTTAGACTAAGAACGCATTTAATTCATAATGCCGAGTGCCCCGATTCGTATGGAGAAACTGCAGTGGCGTCAGCGGAGACCGCACGAATGTGCATCATCCCCGACATCCCTGCTTTTCAGCTGCGAAACTCCGTGGTAAATCTGTAACGCAAACTTGCCTCTAAATAGCTAACGCGTCTCAGTAATAAATAAATTATTTTTTGTACGCGAGCCTTGGCCAGACTGAGATCTGTACCTCGGCTAATAAAACTACCTTACAGACTTTTGTCTTTAGTTTAATTTCTTTATTGTGTTTGATCTAATGTTAGAAAATACAAATCACTTCCTCACGACTTTCTTCTTTCTGATCTTACTCCGAACTGCCTCTCAATCGATTTTGCTGCAAACCTTCGTTGAGAGCTTTCTTATTGTCAAAGCTGCTAAGCTTTGATCATTTTAAGCTTTTATCAAAAAGTGCCAATACGGCGATCTCACGCTTGTGGCGTAACTTTGGAAATATGTTTATGGCTCACGCTTGTGGCGTGATTTTAGAAATATGTTTATATATTATGTTTATGTCTAATATGCTTCCTCTGTTGGGATTTTAGGGTGTAATGTGATATCTTATTGTTGGGCTGTGTGCTATGTGCGGGGTTGCGTTCTATGTGTAACATATTTGAGATAAGAATATGTGTGCATATTGTATATCTTACTCGCCCTCACTTAAAAACTTGCGTTACGTTAAACTGCTCCTATTTTGGGATGCAGTGCGAAATGATCTTGTTCAACTATTGGTAGTTCTATTTTATCGTTGTTTATTTCTTGTTCCTTAGGTTTTCTATACTTAACAATAAGTTTTTTGGGTAAACTTTTGAACTTATAAATTAAATACAATAAAATGCTTAATATGGTAATGGTTAATGATGTCAATGTTATTATTTGAAATGTATTATAATATTTTGTATGTTCCAAAATTTATTTCTTAGTTTGAATATATGACAATGGTTTGAGTTTTGTTATATTAATACTGACATAAATGTTTTGTGTAAAATCTAGTCTTGAATTTGATATTGATATTTCGTTGATTTGTAATTCACAAATATAGATTTTTAGAATATTGTTTCCTTTTATTTTAATTTCATTGTTCATACAATTTGATTTACAATGGTTTCTGGCAAATTCCATGTTAAGATTATGTTTGGTTCTATATAATTTGTTTGAAAGTTTTTAATTGTTTTGGTTATATATACAATTCGGTTTTGAATTTGTTTTACAATGCAATTATTCATTATTTGTTTCTTAGTAATTGTGCCATATACTTTATTATTATTTATAAAATAGATTTTCTTGAATATTTTCTGTTACAATGTTATCGTTCTCATCTGAGTAGGGTATTATTTCGAAAATAGGTGTTTTGCTAATTTCTTGTGGAATATGTGATATTATATATATATATCGTTTGTATCAGCTCTTAACCAAGTTGATGTTTTAATATTAAGTAATTTTCTCTGGTGTGCATGCAATAAGTAATCGTGCTTTAGTAATTCAGGGTTGAATATGCCTAATCTAGTTAGTTGTTTTCCCAACTCTATGTCTTCTATATTTTCGATGAAATGTTCTAAATTGAAAATTAGTAAATCAAGTTTCTTGTTTTTGTTTTTGCTTTGTTAATTTCTTCGATTATTTGGTTTAGTTCATTGACTTGAACGCTGTTCTCGGCTAAGTTACTTATCTTCTGTTTTAGTTGGTCTCTGTCATCTGTATCTAATGTTCGAATAAGTATTTATATGTTTTTCCCACTAAATTAATTAGTCCTCTTTTTTGTCTTTTAATGATTGTTATCCCGATTATTTCCCTGTTTAGTTTTTCAATGCGGTAATTTATTTAGGTTGAATTTTCGTACTCGTTTGCTTGCTATTGTAAACCTTTTCTATTTATGTTAAATTTACAATTAAATAATTGTATTCAAAATTAGTTGGTTTGTCCAAGGTTCCTGTTTTAAATATTAGGTAGCCGTTATTTGCTTTTATGAGGTTTATTTCGATACTTTGTCCGTTAATTGTCACCGATAGCAGTGTTATTATCATTAGAATTATCTTCATTAGTTGGTTCTCTGTAATTAATGTATTTACTCATATTAGTTTTATTTTTCTTCTTGAACTTTGATTTGTAATGGGTGACTTTTCTACCTCTGTTGGTTTTTTCAAAGTGTTTCTCGTCTAGTTGCCTCACCTGACCTGACTTTTTGAATGGATTGGTTATTTTCGATTTAACTAATTGTGAAAATCTATACTTTGTATCTATTTCAAATTCTTCTCTTGATTCATTTAATTTTTCAATTTGTTTCATTTTTAATCTCTTTTGTGTCAAACTTTGGTGTCCCTGCGTACATAAAAATATCTGCGGGTGTTCTGTTTGTTGTACTGGGTTTACTTTGTGATTATAAGTGTATTATAAAATTTCAAGTCTGGTTTGTTTGTTTTCTACGTAAGAGCCACTGCTTATAATTCTTAGTTTTTCGATGATTGTTTTATGAAATCTCTCTATACCTGCTATACCATTTATACTTGTTGTTATATTGATTTTTAAGTTTTCAGTTGTTAACCATTGTTGTAGTGCAACACATATAAATGCTGAATCTTTATCTGCTTTGATTTCTGCTGGTTTTCCCATTAAATCAAAAACTTTTAATATGGCTCTTTTTGATTCTAACTAGTCTCAGCTGTTAACTTCAATCAATGTTGCAAATTTTGAATAAACGTCGATACATGATAGAAATTGTTTAAATACAACTAAATACAAATCCATTACATATTTGTCTCTAATGTAGTTTGTTTCTGGGGTTACTTCATATACTAATTTGGTGCTTATGTTTTATTATATTTTACCCGGTAAATATATGATTGTATATTCAAATTCATTTAGCTTTATCTTCTATCGTTGGAGTTTCATAATTCGTTCTTGTTTAGGCGTATATACATTTAAGTCACAACCCACATAAATGACACACAATAATAAGTACAATTTAACTATGTCAAATACTGAACTATGTTTTTATATATACATTTAAATTACAGCACACACAATATATGACAGACAATTATAATTTCACGAGGTCAATTAAATGCAACACCATACGTATTATTGTCTTAACTACAAAAAACTGCTGATCACAGCGAAACCGACACATATACCTAGTAACCAAAACAGCGGTCAGTCAACGTGGAAATTGCCAATATGCAATTCTACATTGGCAAGCAATTGCTGCGTTTACAATAACCCAATTTATATTGATATTACACTTATGCAAACTAAGCTATTTTTCCTATAAATATTGTTACTTTCATGAATAAAAATCAGTTCTTTATTTTGTACCAACAAACCAAGTATTCTACTAATCATCAAGGAAGTCCCCCTCCGTAGTCCAACTAGTTACAAGTTCTAGTTGCGACGCCTTTTTAGCAGTCAGTTTATGTACTGAATGCTTACAAAACAAATATTCACAAATTATATATATATATATATTGTTTAACCATACTTATGGCTTGTAATGGATTAGTATTTCGAATTTTCGACCATATAGAGAGCTTTTATATGTTTTTGTTTTCCAAACTACGGCTTATAGTTCTTTCTCTATAGCTGAATAACTTATTTCATGTTTGTTTAAAGTTCTTGTGGCAAAACAAATAGGCTTGTGATTTTGTGTCAATACCGCTCCTAGAGCTACATTACTTGCATCTGTTGTGAGACAGAATGGTTTGTCATAATCTGGATCAGTGAGAATTGGATCAGAAGTTATCAGTGTAGGATTGCGATATGTTGGCAGAGCTGAGCACAGTATGTAAGATAGTTTTTAAGTAATTTGTCAGAGTAAAAAGCTGGTCACACTTATAGAAGAAGCAGAGAGTGAAAAAGTAGTCGTAGAGGTGAACGCAAAGAAATAAGACGTACATGGAGTTGAAAGAAACGTGAATTTTATGTATCAGTTAATTTTCCTTTATATATATATTAAGTCAACATTGTATATCATAACCCATAAATAAACTATTTTGTGAAACCCCACATATATATCTGTTTGGAATATTAGTCAAGTGCTAGAAAAATCTTATATCCTGCACTGACTTCCTGTATTTGGAAATCCTAGGCGTATTGTGACAGATAGAGGCACAGCGTTTACTTCTAATGCATTTAAAGAATATTGCGAGCGTCAAGGAATACAACTGTTGCACATAACAACAGGTATGCCAAGAGGAAATGGGCAGGTAGAAAGAATACACAGGATCGTCATTCCAATGATATCCAAAATGTGCGAAAGCAAACTAGACTTTTAGTATATATATGTTGATCGAGTGCAGCAAATTTGAACAACTCACCGCCAAGGAGTACAAAATTTGCACCCTTTCAAATTTTGACAGGACTTAACATGAGAATAAAAGGTGATGATTTGCGAAATATGTTGGAGGATTTAGAAATTGAGAATTTGAATGTAAATCCAGAAGAAATAAGAAAGAAAGCTCAAGAGAATATAGAGGTAATTCAGATGGAAAACAGAAAGAGTTTTAACAGTAAGAGAAAAGTAGAGAATGAATATAATGTTGGAGACCTTGTAGCCATTAAAAGAACTCAATATGAAACTGGCATGAAACTAAGGCCAAGATTCTTTGGACCATATGAGGTTACAGAGAAGAG
The DNA here is from genome assembly GCA_030179655.1 of Scaptomyza flava. Taxonomy (NCBI): domain Eukaryota; kingdom Metazoa; phylum Arthropoda; class Insecta; order Diptera; family Drosophilidae; genus Scaptomyza; species Scaptomyza flava. The sequence continues at coordinate 60,986 of JARNME010000181.1, read as the reverse complement.
AAACAATGGTAGATTTATAGTTAAAAAAGTAGGAAACAAAGAAGGACCAAACATAACAACCACCTCATCTGAATTTATGAAAGGTTGGAGTTTATTCGGGTCGAATAAAGTATCAGCACGGCCGAATGTAGGATTAGGATAGGTTGGCAGAGCTGAGCACAGTATGTAAGATAGTTTTTAAGTAATTTGTCAGAGTAACAAGCTGGTCACACTTATAGAAGAAGCAGAGAGTGAAAAAGTAGTCGTAGAGATGAAGAGGCAAAGAAATCAGACGTACATGGAGTTGAAAGAAACGTGAATTTTATGTATCAGTTAATTCTCCTTTATATATATATTAAGTCAACGTTGTATATCATTACCCATAAATAAACTATTATATGAAACCCACAAAATTTGGGGGCTCGTCCGGGATTTGAATATACAGTAGTGCAACATAAAAGAAAAATTTTTTTGTTGCCGGTGCGCATTAACGTACTACAAAATTGACTTAAGACGTTGTGAAAATCGTGAAATTAATGGATACATGTACATAAAATTATTTCATCATATTTTTGTGCATGTGTGAGACAAAGACGCTTTGAACATATGCAGAAGAAGAGAAGGTTCGAGAAACATTCTTCTGTATACGAGTATATAATGTGTGTATGCATATAATTGACGACGCGTCGAGACGTTTTGGTATGTCCAAACTTAACGAAGACCCACGCTGAGCGAGACATACATAACTGATAACGAGAATCAGTGCTGGCGAAAAAACAGTTTTAGCGAGAAAAAGCTGTTTTGCGAATGATCTAGAGTGAGTTCACGCTATTGTGAGTGGCGTGTACAATAGAGAAGCGCATGTAGAGGTGTGCAGTAGTGCTGCAAAAATATCGATTCAGTATCGATTATATCGATATTGTCAAATTTTGCGCAAATCGATCCATTTTTTATAAGATCGATATATCGAAATAATGGTCACACTTTGCGTTTGCGTTGGCTGGGTAAGTAAAAAGTTAGACAAATTATTACAAAATTTATAATAATTGAATTATTCTAGTTTGATTTAAATGAACAAGATTGGCGAAGAGGATGGACCAATTTGTTGGCAGAAAACGTATGTATAATTGACTTACAGTAATGTATAGACATGAATTTATAGCTCTTGAGTATTTTAGGTGCTGCAGAAGATGTTAAAAAAACCGACAGGAGTGGCAAATCAAAAGTCTGGAGTTTTTTTGAAAAATCAAAGGATGGTGGTAGTGCCATGTGCAAGAAGTGTGGCAAAGTGTGTAAAACAAGTGGAAACACCACAAATCTGCAAAACCACTTGACACGAATGCACCCTACGCTGCTAGTGAATGAGCTGCCCACTACCTCCGGCAGCGTTCTGCCTTTTTTAACCAATTAATATGAGGCAACGTCCGAGCGTAAAAAAACAGCAGACAGTGCATTAGCAAAATTTGTTTCCACAAGTATGCAGCCCTTCAGTCTAGTCGAAGAGGCATCATTTCGAGAATTCTGCAAAGTTCTGGATCCACGCTATGAATTGCCGTCAAGAACAACATTGAAAACCAATCAAATGGAGACAAGGTATGTGTCTATGAAGAACGCGTAGGTCTCTTTACTTGATAAAATTGAAAATGTTGCCATTACCACCGACTTGTGGACGTCGTTCGCAAATGAGTCCTATATAACAGTAACTTGCCATTTTATTGACAAAGAGTTCATTTTGCGTTCTGCGGTGTTGTCCACCAATACATTAAATGATGAAACCAATCACAGTGCACAAAATATTGCAGACTCAGTTATTATCGTATTAAATAAATGGAATATATTCGACAAAGTTGCGGCCATCGTCACAGACAATGATAGAACTATGGTAAAAATGTGCGAAATTGTAAAAAAGACACATATCCCGTGTTTCGCTCACACACTTAATTTAATAGTAAAGGACGGCCTTTGTTTGAAAAACGTGCAGCCAATAATTGCCAAATGCAAAGCCATAGTATCGTTTGTAAAAAAGAGCACCATTACAAAAGCCAAGTTTAAAGCCGCGCAACCGCCAGGGGCCAAAAAGTACAGTCTTAAGCAAGAAGTGCCCACCAGGTGGAATAGCGCCTACTATATGATTTAAAGATTATTGATTACCAAAGATGCTCTTGCTAAGGTCCTATTAAGCACGGCTAAGGCACCGCCACCCCTGACCGCAGAGGATATAAACATTATGCAGGATCTGGTTAATCTCCTAATGCCATTTGATGTTGCAACAAAAAAATCATCTTCTGCAACTGCGGTGACGATTTCGTTAGTTATTCCTCTGACCAGCGAACTATTGGATAAAATGGAATTGTTCAAAAATACTCTTTTAACGGAGGAAGGTCGAGAAATGCGTGATCTATTGGAGGCAAAAATTAAGTCAAGGCTCCTGGACAATGAGTCCCGCACACCAACAAGATTGGGAACGCTGCTCGATCCTAGGTTTAAAAAGGAGGGGTTTTTGTCTCCGGTCCATACCAAAGAAGCCACCAAAATACTGGAAAACTAATTAAAAATTTTAAGCAAATCAGTGCATTTGCCACAAGAGATCTCCCCAAAGCCGCTAGAGCCAGTCGAATCAAACCAGCCATTTTTTAAACGAGTAAAAAGGAATATCGATCAAAAGAAGCAAAACGACAGAGTTGACTCTATAATAAACCTCAGGCAATACTACACGAGTCACAATCTTGACGAAAATCAAGACCCTCTTATGTATTGGAAGGTAAGTTTAGCGCTTATGCTCAAATTGATTATGTTTCGTAAATGATTTATTCTTTTTCAGAGCGCCAACAACGACGTATCACTTCAAAAGCTTGCAGTGAAATATTTATGTATTCCGGCCACCTCCACGGAGAGCGAACGCGTGTTCAGCAAAGCTGGCATGATAGCAAACAAAAAAAGAGCTTCCTTAGAATCTGACACAGTTAACAATTTAGTTTTCCTAAGCAAAAACCAGTGGATTTTGCCATAGATGGTTTTGATCTCAATAAGCAACTGCCATGAAGGCAATTGTGTTGTTTGTTAATTTTTTTAATTTTATTAATATTTGATTTGTTTTTTTGAATATATTATTCTTATGATTTTTTAGTTTTAAGTTAATGATGAATTTAATAAATAGTTTTTGTTTGATCTCTAAAAAGATTTTGTTTTCTTTTTTAATCTTGCAGTGATTGTCGCTGAAAAATAAAAATATTTTTTAAAATTCGATAAATCGATATAATCGATTTTTCTCCCAAAATATCAAAAATATCGATACCGCCAAATATCGATATTTTTGCAGCACTAGTGTGCAGCTTGGCAACGTTGGTGCAAGGTACACTAAAAAAATTCGGCGAGGGAGTGTTTTGGCAATTAGACGGCCAGGCTACCAGCTAATTAATTTGTGAGGGGCGCATCTTGACTAAGTTGGCGCAGGCTACCCTACAGGTGCGAATCTGCGAGAAAGAAGTTTAGCATAGACGGCATAAACTACTCGGTGTGGTGAGATTCGGCGAGGGAGTTGTTTTGGCAATTAGACGGCCAAACTACCCGGTGAAGAAGTACAGTTGTGCTAGAGGCATAGACTGTGAAAATAAAAGATTCTGCGAGGGAGTGTCTTGACAAGGGCTCAAGTCACCCGGTGAAGTTTTGACGAGGAGAGATAAGCTTTTTAGTGCGTCAACGAGGGAGTAGCTTGGCAAGGCCCAAGGTACACGGTGAAAGTGCGTCAACGAGGGAGTAGCTTGGCAAGAGCGCAAGGTACCCGGTGAAGGTTGCTAGTCCGGTCTGCAAAGAATCCATTTTGTGACTTTAAAAAATTTTGGTTTAAGCATGGACGCAAAAGCCATTTTACAGCTCAAAGTTGTTGAGCTAAGAGAAGAGCTAAGAAAGCTTAAGTTAGAAACTAGTGGAAGAAAAAGTGTTTTGCAGGACAGGCTTTTTGATTACTTTAATATTGAAAATGTAGATGAGGAGGATGAGCAGCTAACAGATAATGCTAATGTGGCAGGCAGTAGTGAAACAGCAAGTGTTTATGAAGACTCAAGAACAATTTCGCATTTTTCGCTTCGTGACGTACAGCACAGCGTTTCAATGTTTTCTGGAAGTGATCAACCTGACGTTAATCAGTGGATCACTGAATTTGAAGAAATTGCAAGCACTGTAGGCTGAAATGACGTCCAAATGTACATATATGGCAAACAACTATTAACAGGAGCCGCTAAGCTTTTCATCAGAAGTTTGCAGGGTAAATGTGGCTGGAATCAACTAAAAAGACAGTTGAAACAAGAATTTAAAAAAGAAGTGAGTGCAGCAGAGGTGCACAAAATGCTAATGAGCAAACAGACGTCACCAGATGAGACTTGTTTAGAATTTTTGTATAGACTACGAGAGATAGGAAATCACATTCAATTAGACGAGGAAAGTTTATTGAATTACTTTATTTGTGGTATTCAGGACAGTAAGCTTAATAAAGCATGTTTGTTTCGTGCTAGGAATATAAGCGAGCTCAAAAAGGAGATTAGTATTTATGAAAAGATGAAAAGTGCAAGTTCAACTTTTACAAAAGAGAAAATAAATTCTCCAAATACTCAAGGCAAAAATATCCAACAGAGAAGAAATGCTAGTCAGAATCCCATGAAGTGCTATAAATGCGGAAAAGAGGGTCATAAGAGCAAAGAATGTTCCAATGAAGTTATTTGTTTTTCATGCCAAAAAACAGGACAAATTCCTAAAAATTGCTCAGAAGTAAAAATGAGTAAGCAAGATCAGCCGGCAAATTGCCTGGAATCTACAAAAGGCAAATCGGGTCTGTTATATAATAAGCGTCATGTCCAACATATACAGTTTGAAGCATTGATAGACACTGGGTGTGAACTGTCAATAATGAGGGAAGATGTTTTTTCTTTGCTAGCAGGAATAAAACTTAACAACCAAGTCAGACGGCTCCGAGGCATAGGCAGTGGTGAGTTGTGCACAATTGGAAATTTTAAAGTAGAGGTAGTAACTGATAACATTGCGTTTTCTGTAATCTTTAACGTAGCTAAACAAAAGATTTAGATTATAGCGTGATAATAGGCAGTGACATTTTGCAAGAAGTAGATTTGTTGTTTAGTGACCAAGGTGTTGTTTTTAAAGAGTAGGAAAATAACATGCTTGAGTTTAAAGCTATGTGTGTTCAGGAAATTGTGATGACACAGAAGCAAACAGTTTTAGACAAAGTCGATTTAAATCATTTGAAAAAAGAGCAAAGATTAGAAGTTGAGAACATAATAAGTTCCTATGCACCAAAGAAAGTTATTGATTCGCCAGTCAAAATTAAAATAATTTTAGATGACGACTACCCCGTGTTTCAGAATGCACGTAGAACTTCTTACGAGAATAAGTGCATAATTGAAAACCAAGTACAAGATTGGCTAGAAGAGGGTATTATTGTACCAAGCTCATCGGAATTTGCGTCACCAGTTGTTATTGTTGGAAAAAAAGATGGATCCAAACGACTTTGTTGTGATTTCAGAAAATTAAATCAAAAAATTAAAAAAGACAATTTTCCGATGACGCTTATAGATGAAGTGCTCGAGCGCTTACAAGGGTCAAAGGTATTCACAACACTAGATCTAAGAAATGGTTTTTTTCATGTACCTATGGAGGAGAGTTCTAGGGAGTTTACAGCTTTTGTTACACATCACGGCCAATACGAATTTACGCATGTGCCGTTTTTGCAGTTTTTTGTCGCTACATAAGTGCAGTATTGAGGACATTGATATTAGCTAAAAAATTAAAGTGTATATGGACGATATAATTATTCCAACAACAGATGAAGATGAAAATTTAAAACATTCAGAGAAAAATCACCTTTTTGGGATACGTAATAGAAAATAACACAATTGCACCTACGCAAGACAAAACAGAGGCAGTGGTTAACTTTCCAATTCCTAAGACTACAAAAGCTTTAGAAAGGTTTTTGGGCCTAACATCCTATTTACGCCGATTTATCAAAGGCTATGCAATTGAAGCTAAGCCTTTAACTGATTTACTCCGCAAGGAAAACATGGTACGCGAGAATAAGAGTATTAGTTTAGAAGAAAAATCTATTGTTGCTTTTGAATTTTTAAAACAATTGCTGGTTAATGCACATTGTGAGGAGCCATATTCACTTATAGCGCCTCACAAAAAGCGATTGCATTTATAGCCGCAGCCGGACCTGAGCTGCGGCGAATTCGCATGCTGTCTCGCTCTGACACAGGATGTCAGCGCTAAGGTACGTGTTTGGCACATGGGAGCCACAAAACACGTACCGCAAAAGTCGTGGCAAAGTGCCGTTGGTGTGCGAGCGGTGCATCCACGAAATATAGTGATCACCGTCACACCAACGACAGGCGTGATCAGCAACGAGGAACCGTTGTTGCTAGGCAAATCTCACTGGAACGATCACGCCACCTTTGCCCTTGGCGCAACATTGGCAGCGTTGACAGGCCCCGGTCCAGCGAGACAGCAGAAGAGTATAAAAGGAGCCGCCTTGGACAGAGCGGCGAGTTAATCAAGTACGAGTTAATCGAGTGCAAGAGTGCGAAGTACGGAGTCAATAAGAAATAAGTGGAAATCAGTGCGAAATATAAAGAAATCCTACGCGAAAGGATTATTTAAGAATTTAAGGGATCCATATCGCAATAAGGACAAAGCTGATCGTGTCCTTCGCGACTAACAAACAATTTACTGTGGAATCGATACGCGAAATTTAACAAGTTCTTGTGGCGCGTTGCACTTGCAAGGCAACCTCGAATTAAAACCAAGTGTCAGACAAGTGAGCCTGGCGAAGGACAGGTGAAGCTAAAGCCAGAGCCGGAGAGTAGGCGGCATTATTGGCGAAATCCTTGTGGTAACAAGGAGGCCATAGTAGAGCCTGGCGAATTCGGCGTTGCTAGCTAAAACCTCGTTTAGTAGGCGTAACATTGACTCTGAATATTTGGTGCAACGAGAGCGCCAGCATTGCAAGTAAAACTACGACACAAGAGCCGTGCGATTCCCTAAAACTCAACTAAGAAATATTATTAAGTGCAAAGCAATTGTAAAACCCAAACGTGAAAACTAGCAGAGAGTGCAGTTTTAAAATATATGTATTAAAATAAAACCAAACTGTGTTCTTATTGCCGCAGCCGCCACAGATATAAATTTGTTGGCACGTACCCTCAACACCGCGAGAGTTAGCCCAGCTAAAAACCGCGTAACTTTTAGGTTCGTTACAACTGGCGCCCAAACTGTGGATCTACGGCTAATATCACATAGTTTGTTTTAATAAAATACATATAAAAAATTGACAATATGGTTCGATCGTGGGTGTACAATCTAAAAAAGGATGCACTAGTGAAATGCGGAGTAGAATTCGGTCTGGAGCTTGAAGGCACTGTCGAAAATATGAGAAGACAATTCGGAGACTGGGTAAGTCAAAATGAAAATACTCTTCCACACAGCGTTCGCATTAGCGAACTGGCAAAAACATACAGCCGACAGTCGCCGAATAAAGAACCCGAATTCATGCGCGAGGAAGGGGAATACGAAGAGGAAAAGGAGTTTGCCGGCATAGACGTAGCAAGGCTGAGCGTCCCATGCACCAGCGCGGCAGCTAGGGCGCGAGATTTACAGGAATCTCGCCGATCGCCCTGGAATACAACCCAACAGCCAGGAGAGCGTAGCCACACCCACACACATGATCAGACCAATGCAAGGGCAAGTGAATACCAAAAAGTAGCCAAACAAGTTCGAGAGTGGAGCTTTCGATTCGATGGACTATCGAAGCCTCTCGAATTCTTGGAGCAAGTGGAATGGTCGGCAGACACATATGGATTAAACCTAAATTTAATTCCAAGAGCGATGCCGGAGTTGCTAAAAGGAATGGCACTTAAGTGGTACATAGCTAACAACAGGCATTGGACAACATGGGTGGATTTTGTCGACAGTTTTCAAGAATACTTTTTACCACGAGATTATTTTGAAAATTTGTACGACGAAGTACGCAGACGGCGACAAGCTCTGGATGAGCCCTTTAAAGTCTATATGGTGGAGATGCAGACTCTGATGAGACCCCTACGACTCTCAACAGAGAAGGAAGTGCGCACCATTTACACCAACAGCCTTCCTGACTTGCGCGGATACGCACGGCCAAACCAGTTCTCGAATTTGACCCAGCTGATGCAACTGGCAGAAGAATTCGAAGAACTAGAAAAGGATAGGCTGAAACTGAGGCTACAAAGTGCTACAGCCCAACAACAATACAGCCAACATCAACAACAACAGCTTCAACAACACCGAGATACGCAGCAAAATGGACGCGAGCACAACCAGAGTCGTGGAAATCGTACCCGATTTATGGCCATGGAGGAGCAGAACCAGCACACTGGAAGAATGGACGAACGGCCAACCCCAACACCTAGGACCCAGCAAAATCCTGCCAGGACACACATAAACAACCCCGGAAGGGCATGTCGCGTGTGTGGACTGGAGGGACACTGGGCGATAGAGTGCCGAAACCCAATGCTGGAGTTCTGCTGGGTCTGTGGCAGAATCGGTCAGCGGACGGCACTATGTTGTCAGTCGGGAAACGGCCAGCGGCGTCCGCCAGCGAGGGGCGAGCGGGAGCCGCCAAGATCCGCCCCGAGACGCTAGTCGGTCACCTGAAAGACGAAGGGACACAGTTGACTGCCACCGTATGGATCGGTGACTGTCAGCATAAGGCTACAGTTGATACAGGGGCTACAAGCAGCTTTGTTAGCGAAGAGCTAGCTTGTAGACTGAACACTGTAGGCCGGAGAAGCGTCGCAAGCAGACAGGTGAAGTTAGCAGACGGACACAACAGCAGGACAACAGAACAAATAACAGTCGAAATAAGACTCGGGCATCGCAGTTTGGAATTAGCGTTGCTAATTATGCCTGGTGTGATAGACGATTTGGTGCTGGGCTGGGATTTTCTGACCGGCATGGGCACAGTGTTGCAGTGTGCGGGATTGGTGGTCACCATCCCAGCACGACGGCACAAGGTTGGAAAGCTGGAAGAGAGACTGTCGGTGGCAGTTGTCCAGAATACAACCGAACAAGACATAGCAACACGTGACTCCAGAAACCCACCTATTGGAAGCAAAAATCTGCACGAAGACCAAGAAATTAACGAATTTCTACTGCGGGAAGTCGCAGCCTTCGAACACCTAAAGGGCACATCACAAATTACAGAACACAAAATTGTGATGAGCGACGACAGGCCTATAAAACAGCGTTATTTTCCAAAGAATCCAAAAATGCAAGCGGAAATTAACCAGCAAGTAGAGGAACTACTTGCGAAAGGTTGCATAGAGCCATCCAACAGCCCACACAGCGCACCAATCGTGATGGTGAAAAAGAAGAATGGCAAATGGCGGTTATGTGTGGATTTTAGGCAACTTAATAGCCGATCCGTTAAGGACGCGTATCCATTGCCAAGAGTGCACCACATTTTAGACCAGCTACGTGAAGCCCACTTCATCACTAGCTTGGATCTGAAAGATGGGTACTGGCAGATCCCGATGGAGAAAGCGAGCCGACCACTGACAGCTTTTACAGTCCCAGGCAAAGGATTATACCAGTGGAAAGTAATGCCATTTGGGTTACACTCGGCACCGGCAACTTTTCAGAGGGCTTTGGATCGTGTTATTGGACCCGAAATGATGCCACACGCGTTTGCATATTTAGATGACATTATAGTCATCGGAAGAACGCGCGAAGAGCATATGAAAAATCTCAAAGAGGTATTTCGGCGGCTGCGGGAAGCAAATCTGCGTATAAACGTGGACAAATGCGATTTCTTTAAAAAGGAATTGAAATATTTGGGCCACAGAGTCACAGAGGAAGGAATTCGCACAGATTCAGAGAAAGTTGCTGCAATCGCAGAATTGAAGCCGCCAAGCAACGTAAAAGAGTTACGACAATACCTGGGCGTAGCATCATGGTACAGGCGCTTCGTACCAGATTTTGCGACGAAAGTAGCACCTCTGAACGCATTGATGAAAAAAGGCGTAAAATGGGAGTGGACTGAGGAGCGGCAAGTAGCTTTTGACACGGTCAAAGAGAAGCTGACTCAATCCCCAGTATTGGCATGCCCAGATTTTTCAAAAACATTTTGCTTGCAGACGGATGCAAGTAACTATGGCCTGGGTGCGATATTGACCCAACCTTCGGAGCAAGGTGAAAGGGTAATATCGTACGCCAGTAGGACACTAAACGGTGCCGAACGGAACTATTCGGCAACTGAAAAAGAGTGTCTAGCCATAGTGTGGGGAATCAGAAAGCTAAGGCCATACCTGGAAGGCTACCATTTTGTGGTCATAACGGACCACATGGCGTTGAAGTGGCTAAACTCAATTGAGAGTCCATCAGGCAGAATAGCGCGTTGGGCGCTTGAACTGCAACAGTACGACTTTGAAGTCAAATACCGTAAAGGCAACCTCAATGTCGTAGCCGATGCACTTTCGAGACAGCCACTTCCGGAGACATGCTGCCTAAGGAAAATCGCCACGGAAGGGATGGAGGCAGACAACGCAAATTGCAAATGGATTCAGAAATTAAAAAAGGAAATCACACAAAATGCAAGAAAATATCCGGATTACATGGAGGAAAATGGCAACCTGTACAGACACATCCCACACCGCGCTGGAGGCGGAGAGGTGGAAGCTTGGAAGCTTTGTGTACCCAAAGGTAAAAGGAAGGATGTATTATTGGAGAACCACGACGCAGCCACAGCCGGTCATTTAGGAAGCCGGAAAACGATAGCAAGAGTAGCGACACGCTACTACTGGCCAGGCTTGTACAGAGACGTGCGCACATATGTGCACAACTGCGAAACGTGTCAACGATATAAGCCAAGTCAAATGGCAGCAGCAGGAAAGATGTTGACACAAATTCCGGAAGAGCCATGGAGTACCGTGTGTGCTGATTTTGTTGGCCCACTGCCAAGATCAAAACACGGCAACACAATGCTATTGGTGATGTTTGACCGGTTCTCTAAGTGGACAGAGTTAGTTCCGCTGAGGAGCGCAACCACAGCCACTTTGCAAAAGGGATTCAGAGAGAGAATTTTGGCACGATTTGGGGTGCCAAAATTCTCATAACGGACAACGGAACACAATTTACGAGTAAAGCCTTCAAACGATTTCTTGAAGAATTAGGAGTGCGACACCAATTTACGGCACCATACACACCGCAAGAGAATCCTACAGAACGTGCGAACCGCACGGTAAAAACGATGATTGCACAATTCACAAAAGATAACCAGCGGTGCTGGGATGAATTTTTGCCAGAACTATCGCTAGCCGTTAACACCAGCGTATCGGCGTCTACGGGCTACAGTGCAGCGTTTATCACGCAAGGGCGTGAACCAAGGCTGCCAAATGCGCTATACGACAACGTTACACTCGGCACAGGGCAACCGACACAAACACCCAGCGACAATGCGAAAAAACTTAGAGAAGTTTTTGAATTGGTGCGCAGGAGTTTAGAGAAGGCCGCTCAGGACCAAGCAAGGCATTACAACCTACGGAGACGACAGTGGAAACCATCCGTAGGAGACAAGGTGTGGGTGAAACAACACCACCTGTCAAATGCAGCGGAAGGCTTCGCTGCGAAACTTGCTCCCAAATTTGCCGGACCATATACAATAATAAATTTTGTATCACCTGTAATCTGTAAATTACAAGGGAAAACTGGGGAAAAAGAACGGACCGCGCACATAGGCGACATAAAACCCCACGGAGGTGGAACGGACAACGGGTGAGATAAAAAAAATTTTTTTGGGGCACAAATTATTTTAAGACCCTGGAACAAAAAGTAATTTTTTTTGGTGGTGAAAATCTGGAAAAGAAAAGAGCGGTTAATAATTGGCCTTATTAATGACGTATCTCATTTACTCACCTGAATCTCCATCACCTCCTATATAAAAAAAAAAAGAGCATTAGTTGATTTGTTTTTTTGGAAAAAAAAAAGGGGTGAATATGTATTAATACATATTAATTATTTTCCCTAATCAAAACATTCAACATTTATAAATAATAAAAATATATATGTAAGGTATTACATATATAAATAATAAAAATATATATGTAAGGTATTACATATATGAATAATAAAAATATGTATGTAAGGTATTACATATAAATAATAAAAATATATATGTAAGGTATTACATATAAATAATAAAAATATATATGTAAGGTATTACATATAAATAATAAAAATATATATGTAAGGTATTACATATATAAATAATAAAAATATATATGTAAGGTATTACATATATGAATAATAAAATATGTATGTAAGGTATTACATATATAAATAATAAAATATATATGTAAGGTATTACATATAAATAATAAAATATATATGTAAGGTATTACATATAAATAATAAAAATATATATGTAAGGTATTACATATAAATAATAAAATATATATGTAAGGTATTACATATATAAATAATAAAATATGTATGTAAGGTATTACATATATAAATAATAAAAATATATATGTAAGGTATTACATATATAAATAATAAAAATATATATGTAAGGTATTACATATAAATAATAAAAATATATATGTAAGGTATTACATATATAAATAATAAAATATATATGTAAGGTATTACATATAAATAATAAAAGTATATATGTAAGGTATTACATATATAATAATAAAAATATATATGTAAGGTATTACATATAAATAATAAAATATATATGTAAGGTATTACATATTTATTAAAACCATAAGGCATTACATATAGATAAATAATGAAAATAATATGTAATAAGAGCCACGGCCCAACCAAGGGCATTACAAAAACCGGACCTGAACGCGGCGAAAGGTGTGCGAAGCAAACGCTGCTAGGAAAACGGTTAATGAAAAAGGTCAGCGATATCGCAAAGAGAGCGCTGACAAAACATGGCGGTCGCATGCGGGAAGGATACCGTAACATGCGCACCTACACTGTTGCACATGCGTAAAGAGTAGGGGTATAAAAGGTGCCGACTACCATGCAGTCGGTCACTTTGCGATATTTTTTTCAAAGAAAACACTCACCAGCAGGAATGGAGAATAGGCACAGCAACACCGAGGGAAGGAGGGCAGTCCATGCGTCGAGCCGTGACCCACGTGCGCACTCTCGCACACCAGCGGGGAATGTGTGCGTGGTCGACGCGACGGCCATGGGTGCCAGCGCCAGAGGGCGCAGAAACGTGGCGCGACGAGGGCGTTGGGCCGGACAGCCCTATGCACGTGTCGAGCCACAGCGGGAGGCATCTCCAGATGTGCTGGAGCTGCGGGCGTCGCCTATTTTGGAGTCGCCTGTGGAGCGGGAGGCAGCCGAACGGGAGCGTTGCCGCCGCCAGGAGCTGGACGAAGAGCGCGAGTGGGTGCGCAGGGCGTACGGCGACGACTTCGATAGTAGCGACTGGGAGGTGGATGCCAGCGCTGGTCCAGTGGGCGAAATTGAGGAGTCGCCGCCGCCAAGGGACTTCGTGGAGGTGAACCCGGAATGGGTACGCATGTGCCATCCCGAGGCACCACCGACGCCAGAGGACGAGAATGTGGGCCCAGCCAGCCCGGAGCGGTTCACCACACCGCCACTACCGGAGACGCCGCCACCAGACTGGCGCCCCGCTAGGCCACCATCGCCTTTTCCACGCGGAGTGGAGGTGTCGGACGCGGAAGATGAGGTTATATCGATCTCGTCCGAGTCGGAGGGGGAAGCAGCACCGGAGACCGAGGAGCGGGTGCCGCAAGGCGAAGCCGAAGAGCCACCACCGCCGACGGCGACTATTAATAGGGAGAAGCGGTTCGTGGACGGGCGGTGGCACCACACCGCGACGGTTGTCCTGGAATGGACAGAGGAGGTGGCACCGCCCCGCGAGGGTTTTATTAAAGAGGTGACGCCAACGCCACCCCGACAGCGTACGCCAACGCCACCACGACGGCGTACGCCAACGCCACCCCGACAGCGTACGCCAACGCCACCACGACGGCGTACGCCAACACCACCACGACCACGACCGCCGACGCCATCACCAACACACACACTTCAAGCACCAGTCTGCACGGCCACCAGCCCGACAACACGGACAGCGCCGTGGGAATGGCCAACACAGCTGCAGGTGGGCACGCCGCCTCGCCCCGGGACACCGCCTCCGCCACACGCTTGGGCAACCAATCCGGTGCGTCCAGCGTTCGGTCGGCAGGCTTCATGCCCGTATGGGGAACGGCCGGCTCGCCCGGTGCTGCAGCGACAGTCATCCGCACCGTTGGCGACTCCAGGATGGAGAGAGGTGGCACGAGCAGACTGGCCACCAGAAGTGCTAGCAGCCACAACAGGAGGGAGTGATAGGCGCACGTCGCGTATCGTTTGGGCGCACGGCCAGAGATACCGCGTACGAATTTCGACCCGAGGCACGCGGGCCTTTGTGGCAGAGTAAGCGGGAGAAGAAGAAAAAAAAAACACTAACACGCACAAAAAAAAAAAAATTTTTAAGAAAAAATAGTATCCGCATATTTTTTTCGCGTAACCTGGAAAAAAAAACATAAAGAAAACAGGTGGATTAAAACTGCAGGAGGGGGGGGGTGAAGTCGCTGGAAGCATACTCACATAATATATGTGTGTGATCCAGCGTAGGCGTCAAAACGGCATGGCCTGGAAAAAAGAGAGAATGATTTAGGATGGTGGAAATGGCGCAAGGCGCAAAAATATGTTACTTACTTTTGTTTTAGATTTTTTTTCAGCAACAACAAACAATTGCAAACTGCAAATTGTATGGCATGGCCGATTAGTGTTGGACAGTTGCGGGTGGCCATATCGATCTGGCCACATCGCAAATATCGTTCTGGCCACATCACAAATATCGATCTGGCCGGGCGATGCAAAGTCGCTAGATGGCGTTACGCGACCACCAGCTGATCGTTACAGCGTCACTGCTAACGGGCGCCAAAGTTCAAAGCGGAGGCGCGCGATTTGAAAGATGAAAAATTCACCTCTAACGGACGCCAAAAAAAAAAAAAAAAAAAAAAAATTCAAAACGTAGGCGCGCGATTTGAAAGACGAAAAATTCACCTCTAACGGACGCCAAAAATTCAAAACGTAGGCGCGCGATTTGAAAGACACAAATTAAGTGGAAGACTTCCACTTCCGTAGAAAGAGGGGAGTGTGAGGAGCCATATTCACTTATAGCGCCTCACAAAAAGCGATTGCATTTATAGCCGCAGCCGGACCTGAGCTGCGGCGAATTCGCATGCTGTCTCGCTCTGACACAGGATGTCAGCGCTAAGGTACGTGTTTGGCACATGGGAGCCACAAAACACGTACCGCAAAAGTCGTGGCAAAGTGCCGTTGGTGTGCGAGCGGTGCATCCACGAAATATAGTGATCACCGTCACACCAACGACAGGCGTGATCAGCAACGAGGAACCGTTGTTGCTAGGCAAATCTCACTGGAACGATCACGCCACCTTTGCCCTTGGCGCAACATTGGCAGCGTTGACAGGCCCCGGTCCAGCGAGACAGCAGAAGAGTATAAAAGGAGCCGCCTTGGACAGAGCGGCGAGTTAATCAAGTACGAGTTAATCGAGTGCAAGAGTGCGAAGTACGGAGTCAATAAGAAATAAGTGGAAATCAGTGCGAAATATAAAGAAATCCTACGCGAAAGGATTATTTAAGAATTTAAGGGATCCATATCGCAATAAGGACAAAGCTGATCGTGTCCTTCGCGACTAACAAACAATTTACTGTGGAATCGATACGCGAAATTTAACAAGTTCTTGTGGCGCGTTGCACTTGCAAGGCAACCTCGAATTAAAACCAAGTGTCAGACAAGTGAGCCTGGCGAAGGACAGGTGAAGCTAAAGCCAGAGCCGGAGAGTAGGCGGCATTATTGGCGAAATCCTTGTGGTAACAAGGAGGCCATAGTAGAGCCTGGCGAATTCGGCGTTGCTAGCTAAAACCTCGTTTAGTAGGCGTAACATTGACTCTGAATATTTGGTGCAACGAGAGCGCCAGCATTGCAAGTAAAACTACGACACAAGAGCCGTGCGATTCCCTAAAACTCAATAAGAAATATTATTAAGTGCAAAGCAATTGTAAAAACCAAACGTGAAAACTAGCAGAGAGTGCAGTTTTAAAATATATGTATTAAAAATAAAACCAAACTGTGTTCTTATTGCCGCAGCCGCCACAAGTATAAATTTGTTGGCACGTACCCTCAACACCGCGAGAGTTAGCCCAGCTAAAACCGCGTAACTTTTAGGTTCGTTACAACATGTTTTACAGATTTACAACCCGAGTGCGATTACTGAAGTGCATACAGATGCTAGTAAATACGTGTTTGGAGGTGTACTCATGCAGCAAAATTCTGAGGATAGACTGTTTCATCCAGTTGAATTTATGAGCAGAAAGACAAATTTTAGTGAAGAAAAATACAGTTCGTACGAGCTCGAGGTGTTAGCAATAGTTAATGCAGTAAAAAAATGTCGAGTGTTCTTATTAGGAATAAAATTTACGATCGTTACGGACTGCAATGCGTTTGCAATGACAATCAAAAAAGACGACGTACCAGCAAGAGTAGCTAGATGGGCTATGCTCTTACAAGAATACAATTTTCAGGTCGAGCATAGAGCAGGAACAAAAATGAAACATGTAGATGCCTTAAGCCGTTTAGCATGTTGTTTAATAGAAGACTCAACAAAGTACCGTTTGCGAGAGGCTCAGAATAGAGATGGGTGGGTTAAGCTATAAAAACAATTTTGGAATCAATAAAACTACGAGATTTCTTTTTGAGGAACAATATTTTGTACAAAGATCCAGTAAAAGAGTTGCTTGTAGTTCCTGAAAGTATGGAAGATGAAATTATTAAGTTAGCTCATCAGGAGGGTCATTTCGGTTCAAAGAAAACAAAAGAGTTGCTGGAAAAGACTTATTTTATTCAAAATGCCTCATTAAAGGTGGATAAAATCGTAAAATCATGTGTTGAATGTTTGATAGCCGATGCCAAGCGTGGCAAAAAAGAGGGACTGCTGTCACCAATTGACAAGGCCCAAGAGCCTTTAGGGACTTATCATTTAGACCATGTTGGACCTCTGACTGATACTAAGAAAAATATAACCACATTTTAGCTGTCGTAGACGGATTTTCTAAATTCACTTGGTTATATCAACAAAATCAACCGGCTCGGAAGAAGTTATAAATAGACTAGAGAAACAGGCGTTTGTATTTGGAAATCCTAGGCGTATTGTGACAGATAGAGGCACAGCGTTACTTCTAATGCATTTAAAGAATATTGCGAGCGTCAAGGAATACAACTGTTGCACATAACAACAGGTATGCCAAGAGGAAATGGGCAGGTAGAAAGAATACACAGGATCGTCATTCCAATGATATCCAAAATGTGCGAAAGCAAACTAGACTTTTAGTATATATATGTTGATCGAGTGCAGCAAATTTGAACAACTCACCGCCAAGGAGTACAAAATTTGCACCCTTTCAAATTTTGACAGGACTTAACATGAGAATAAAAGGTGATGATTTGCGAAATATGTTGGAGGATTTAGAAATTGAGAATTTGAATGTAAATCCAGAAGAAATAAGAAAGAAAGCTCAAGAGAATATAGAGGTAATTCAGATGGAAAACAGAAAGAGTTTTAACAGTAAGAGAAAAGTAGAGAATGAATATAATGTTGGAGACCTTGTAGCCATTAAAAGAACTCAATATGAAACTGGCATGAAACTAAGGCCAAGATTCTTTGGACCATATGAGGTTACAGAGAAGAGAAACAATGGTAGATTTATAGTTAAAAAAGTAGGAAACAAAGAAGGACCAAACATAACAACCACCTCATCTGAATTTATGAAAGGTTGGAGTTTATTCGGGTCGAATAAAGTATCAGCACGGCCGAATGTAGGATTAGGATAGGTTGGCAGAGCTGAGCACAGTATGTAAGATAGTTTTTAAGTAATTTGTCAGAGTAACAAGCTGGTCACACTTATAGAAGAAGCAGAGAGTGAAAAAGTAGTCGTAGAGATGAAGAGGCAAAGAAATCAGACGTACATGGAGTTGAAAGAAACGTGAATTTTATGTATCAGTTAATTCTCCTTTATATATATATTAAGTCAACGTTGTGTATCATAACCCATAAATAAACTATTTTATGAAACCCACATCAGTAGTTTTAATTTCTCAAATGCTGAGATATATGATGTACCCTTTATGTCTACTTTTGCTCCTTTCTTTAACTTAAGTGTCATGGGTTTGACGATGTTTGCGAAATTTGGAATGAATTTTCTATAAAATCCACACAAACCTAAAAATTTCCTTATCTCTTTTGGATTCTTTGGAATAGGATATTTCATTACTGCTTCAATTTTATTTGGATTAGGTTTTAATCCTTCTGTTGTCAAAATGGGTCCTAGAAATTCTGTTTCCTCTTTTAGAAATTTACACTTGTCTAGTTGCAATTTAAGATGGCTTCCCTTAGTTTGGCAAATACCTTATTTAGTGACAGAATGTGTTCTTCCAATGAAGTGGAGTACACTATTATGTCATCTGAGTAGGCTTAACAATCTTTTAAGATTAATCTTCCAATTAATTGTTCATGCAGGGTTAAAACGTTGCTGGTGCATTTTTTAGACCAAACGGCATACGTGTATATTCGTAGTGGCCATGTTAGTGGAAAATACTGTCTTAGATATTGATTTCGGATCCATCTGGATCTGGTGATAGCCTTTTGCTAAGTCAAGAGTTGTGAAATATTGGCATCGGCCAAGTTTATCTAAAATTTCATCCATTATTGGAACAGGAAATTTGTAATCAATTTGGAAATACTTGTAGGGCATCTTGTAAATTGTATATTATTGTTGTATGTTATGGGGTAGCCTCACAATCTTCAATATGTATGTTATACGGATTTATATTGTATTTCCGCAGCTCGCGCCGCTACGCCTCAAGTACCAAAAACATACACAACCAAAATACAACAAATCTACAATTGATCAGCTCGTTCTTGAAAAGCGGCGCTTACGACGTGACTGGCAATCGAACAGATCGCCATCGGCAAAGCAAAAACTAAAAGATGCCACACGTAACTCACCAAAGGACGAGCGCGCTCAACGCTTTTACATCGAGCAATTATCAACCACCAGTACGAAAAACTCATTGTGGAGAGCTCACCCAACTCTAAGCTCACCAACAGAAATAGTAATGCCTATAAGAAACTTCGCAGGCGGCTGGGCTTGCAGCGATGAAGAAAGAGCTAACACATTTGCTACTCATCTCCAAAAAGTGTTCCAACCTAACCCTGCAACAAATACGTTTGCACTACCGACTGCTTCAAACGGCTCTCAGCTTCAACATGATCCAATCAAGTTTCGCCCGAATGAAATCGTTAGAATCATTAAAGAGCAACTGAACCCAAAAAAAATCTCCAGGAGGTGACCAAATAACCCCAAAGATGATTATTGAGATTCCTTACTGTGCAATCTGCATAATTGCCCAGCTCTTCAATGCTATCACCAAACTTGGCCACTATCCAGACAGATGGAAAAAGTCAATTATCATTATGATACCAAAGCCTGGAAAAGATCACACAGTTCCCACGTCGTATAGACCTATAAGCATATTACCGTGTCTATCAAAACTTTTTGAGAAATGATAAATCCATTCCTGAATCTTCATAGCATAATAATAAATAATAAAATAATAATAAAAGCACGGAACAATTGAGCAGGTTAACAGAATAACATCAGACATACGAAGCGCGTTCGAAAATAGAGATACTGCACTGCAATATTTCTGGATGTTTCTCAAGCAATCGACAAAGTTTGGTTGGAAGGTCTAATGCATAAGATCAAAACAATGCTCCCAAACAACACACATAAGCTGCTTAAGTCGTACCTATACGAAAGGAAGTTCGCAGTAAGGTGTAACACTGCAATGTCTGACGAACACAGTATCGAAGCTGGTGTTCCACAGGGCAGCGTACTTGGACCAACACTGTACGTGCTTTTCACAGCAGACATCCCAATAAGCAGCCGATTGACAACATCTACCTTTGCTGATGATACAGCTATTCTCAGCCACTCCAGATGCCCAATACAAGCAACAGCGCAACTAGCCCTTCATCTGGTCAACGTAGAAAAATGGTTATCAGATTGGCGAATTAAGGTAAACGAACAAAAATGTAAGCAAGTAACTTTCACCCTTAACAGGCAAGATTGTCCACCGCTCACGTTAAACAACACCACACTTCCAAAAGCGAACGATGTAACGTATCTGGGCGTACACTTATACAGAAGACTAACATGGCGGCGACACATTGAAGCTACAAGAACACATCTCAAACTGAAAGCCAATAGCCTCCATTGAATCATCAATGCTCGCTCTTCCATTAGTTTGGACTTCAAGGTCCTGCTTTACAACTCTGTTCTAAAACCAATCTGGACCTACGGTTCCCAGTTATGGGGGAACGCTAGCAACAGCAGCATTGACATTGTCCAGAGAGACCAGTCAAAAATATTGAGAACCATTACCGGCGCACCGTGGTATGTTCGAAACGAAAACATTCATAAAGACTTTAGCATCTCAAATAAAATTAAAATATCTTAGTAAGCTCTCATCGCACACAAATCATCTCGCGAGAGGTCTCACAAGGCTGCGCAGCCGATCCCGTCTTCGTCGTATCGACTTACCAACCCAGCGATGATTTTTAGGGACGCGCACTCAGAATACAGTCAAAAACAAAAATAAATTGTTAGCTAAGATTTATTTATAAGATTGTATACTTATTGCTAGTTTTCTAATTCACTAGAAAAGATTCAATAAATAAGACCAGAAATTTAAAAAAAAAAAAAATGTCTGTCTCTATCAGCTTTTAGGTATTGAGATTAAATTTTGCTCAGAATCTTATCGCTGACTTAAACACATGAGTGTTACAACTTTCACACTTAAGGAGCATCAGATCTTTTCGTTTCAAAGTGTTTACTATTTGACGCTTTTAAGAACAATTTGCTTGCCTGAGCTAGGTAGGTTATACAGTTAAAACAATTAGTGGAAAGACGGAACTGTCTTATAGAATTTCTTCAACATTATTAGTTGGTTCTTTCCGTTTCGCATTTTATCACGCACTTTGAGATTATTATCTTACTTAATGGAATGTGCTCTATGCTCCTGATTGCTTGCTGATTATTGTTGTTAATTATTATTTTGTTTATTTATTTCTTTTGCATCTCATATAGTATTTTTCCCTTAAGTTTCTTTTTTATTGCGCTCCACTTCTATACTTACTTTAATAATTTTCGATGTTTCCTACAATTTATATTCAATCGCCCTTTATTTGACACAAACTGGCCTGTTAAAAACGGAAGCCAATTAATCTATCAAACTGATGGAAGGGAATAGTTGTGATTATTTTCATTTAAAAATAAAAATATGCTGTTATACGGGTACACAAAATATTTACTTATATTAAATTAAAAGTACTGTCACTGTTTACGAAAGCCTGGCATCCTAAAGAGACTCAATCGCTCACCATCATCACTTGACACCCCACCCTCCCATACGACGAAGCGATCCTCACCTGGACCATCAATCGTACACACATAATTAACTTTTACCTAGATAATGTACGGTTTGCATGTAGGCGCCTTATTTGAATAGTATTTCATTTTTCTACTCTGTACCGATTTTCGATCCCCTGATTTATATTATTTCCAGCTACTTTCCAAGGCTCACACCTTTAACTTTTAACACACCAGCCCACAAAACATATAATTTGGATATAAAAACATTAGACAACGACTATCAAGCACCATGAGCTATTAAACAAATTTATAAAGTATTCGGAGGAAATTTGATCGAACAATGTAACACCCAAAATATTTATTATGGTTTACATTAAATCGTGAAGTCATAGTCGAGTCTACTACGTACTTCACATTTTTCCATGTGTTGTTCCCATCTAAAACCCCTATCAATTTATCCGTTTTTTCTTATTATTATTTTTTAACCAAGTAAGTGCGTACCTGTTTTTTCAATTTATCTCTCTAGAAAATGTCTTTTTATCTGACTAATAAAATGTCTTAAAATCTTTTAAAAATTTAGGGATTTACTTTATGTGTGGAATTATAGCTGTCCTATTATATCGCTGACTTTTCTTACTAAACAATGTATTGAACACTACCTCCATAATGTCTTTTAAACGTTTCTTTGATTGATTTTCGATAATCACTACTTATTAATTTTCTAGATCGTACCCGAGTCACGTTAATATAGCAGGATACGTCAAAAAAAACACGCAAACAAGATTGAGGGCAGAGACACTCCTGAAAGGCTTTGAGCCGAAGTGTGACGTAGAAAAAGGTACAATAAGGTAGAAGCGAACAAACAGCGAGAGTCTTTAGAGGGAAGCGAGCTCAACGAAGACATCTGATCTCAGGCAAGACAAATGCTTATCGGGAGAAAGAATCCTCCTTTCACATTATAGAAGTATGCGTAGCCTTAGCAAGGAACAAATTTTATTTTCTTAGAACAACATATCAACCGTATTAAAGGCTAAGAAACCCATCATAAATACTTGATCTCGTACAGTTTCCATGTCCGGTGGAAAAGTCATAGAACTAGAAGGGGGGACACAACAGACTTCTCAGTTACCAAATCATTAATCGACGATTAAGGTTTATACAGGCAGGATACATTATTATATTATTGATTCCCCTTATATTTTATTTTTTTATTAAAAAAGAACATTTCGATAAAGTTGTTACTATTTTACTGACTATTTTGAATTTTTTATTAATTTTTTATTATCTTGTCTGAAATTTGATTTCCGTTTCTTTCTTTACAAAGTAGTTTACATATGTTAGCAATGTCGATTCGTGATTTTTTTTTCGAAAAAATTTCTGAGAGCTGAATCTATTTTTTAAAGAGTGCTTTTAATTTTGTTATTATTATTTTTTTCACTAAAATCCAACGAAAGTACTAACGCAATACGGCTGCGTTTCGTACTATAACTTTAATTTAACATTCAAATGAAAGAACAAGTCCAAAGTCGTGTCGATTAAAACCGCGACTTAAGAGTACCCTGTTGAATAGAGTAAAGTTCTTCTTGCAAAGTGAGGCAGCGGTGGCTATCTGGCGTTTCCAGGCAAATATTTTCTCTTTCAACTCCAATTCTAGAACTCATACAATAACCCTGAAAAGAGGTAAGCCCAAAATACATGGAACTATTGGCAGTTTTGCTGTTAAAAACACGTTTTCCTCG
The DNA here is from genome assembly GCA_030179655.1 of Scaptomyza flava. Classification (NCBI taxonomy): domain Eukaryota; kingdom Metazoa; phylum Arthropoda; class Insecta; order Diptera; family Drosophilidae; genus Scaptomyza; species Scaptomyza flava. The sequence continues at coordinate 37,678 of JARNME010000181.1, read as the reverse complement.
GTTTTATAAACCGGTTGCTGTTTATCTGTATAAAGTGGGGAGCTGCTATATTTTACGGTTTGAAAAACCGGGTGCTGGTTTGCTGCTTGTTTTGATTTTATCAAAAACAGCTTGTTGTTTATCTGTTATTTTTGGTGTTGTTCAGAAACAACTTGTTGTTTCGCTGTTATATTTTATGTTTTTAAGAACAGGTTGTTTTTAGCTGTTTAAGACAGAGAGCAGTTATTTTACCGGTAAAAAAAAACCGGCTGCAGTTTAGCTGTTAAAACAGGTTTATTTCGGTTTAAGAAACCGGTTGTTGTTTAACTGTTTAAAATAGAGAGGTGTAATTTTTTCTGGTTTTAAATACTGGGGCTGTTAAACTGTTATTTTTGTGGTTTTAAAGAATCAGGTTGTTGTTTGACTGTTATTTTTCCGGTTTAAAAACAAACGGAGAGCTGTTATATGTGCAATATGCAGATATAACAGCCCACCAGTTTAACATCTATCAACAACTTGTTTTATAAACAGCTTGCTGTTAGCTGTTATTTTTAAATAACAGTCAAACATCAACCTGTTTTTAAACCTGAAAAATCCTTGTTTTTTACAGCAAAATTTACATCCCCACCCATCAACTGTTTTTAAACCGGAAAAAGAACAGTCAAACAACAACCTGTTTCTTGAAAACCACAAAAATAACAGCTTAATAAAGTAACAGCTCTTTATCTTAAGCAGTTAAATAACATTCTGTTTCTTAAAAACAACAAAAAAATCTCTTTATGTTGTGATTTCGGGCCCATTGTTAACAATTTTTGTAGATAATTTGTATCGGAATAAAAGGCCGTTGTTGTTTTTTAATGGTGTTTTGTTTATTTCCCCATCAATTTTCTCCTACGTCGTTTCGGCTTATATTAAGCCTTCTTCAGGGAGCCTGCATAACATTTTGTGTTTTTATAATTAAAATACAAAAACAAATATAAAAAAAAAAAAAAAACAAACACTTATGAATACATACATACATCTTTTTCACTAAAAACATTACAGCATTGTCATCACATTTAAATTAAAATAAATTTAAAATTGCACTACTTTCTATCGACGTTGGTCGTTTTTGTCCGTTTTGCATGTTTGCTGCTGCAGTCATCTGTTATTACTGTCGAATAAATGTTGTTTGTATGTTCTAAGTCATATTTGTGGTTCACAGCGTTCATGCTGCTTTGTTGTATTCGTAAGCTTTCTAACGTCAGTCTCGTTCTCTCTCTCCGTTCAATGTCCAACAGTTTAGCGTTTTCGAAGTCAGCTGTGTGACCTGTTGTTGTTGTGTGCTGTGCAAGAACTGTGGTCGTTTTTCCCTTTTTCGCATCCCCCCGGTGTTCGTTGAGTCTCACGCTCCAAACGCTCTCTTGGTTGTCCCGATATAGACACCGTTACATCGCTCTCCATCTCTTCCCATGCAGCTGATTTGGTAAATGACGTTTTGTTGTTGTTCCTTGTCTTTCGTATTCGTAAACAATCTACGTGTATTTTTGTGCGCTTTATATGCATATGTTAGGTGTTTGGTAGCATCAGCTGGCATAATTTTCGCGAGTGTTTGTTTATTAGTTAAATGTTCTATATATGGTATGCTCACGTATTGGTTAATTTTTTCTTCGTTCGAATTGTCGTTTTGTTCTTTTAAGATTTTGTTGTTTTCGTTTGTGATTTCTAGTATTATGTTGTCCACTAATCGTTCCGGGTAGCTGTTCTTAAATAATATAGATTTTAATTTTATATATATTTCGGGCCTGTGTTGTTCGTCGCTCAGTGTGTATGCTTTTCTGACCATGTTTTTTGCAGTTTTACTGTTGGACATTGAACGAAGAGAGAGAACGAGACTGACGTTAGAAAGCTTACGAATACAACAAAGCAGCATGAACGCTGTGAACCACATAGAAGACTAAGAACAGGCAAACAACATTTATTCGACAGTAATAACAGATGACTGCAGCAGGAAACATGCAAAACGGACAGAAACGACCAACGTCGATAGAAAGTAGTGCAATTGTTTATTTATTTTTAATTTATATGTGATGACAATGCTGTAATGTTTTTAGTGAAAAATATGTATGTATGTATTCATAAGTGGTTGTTTTTATACTCGATACCGAAGGTAAAGAGCATATTGGGTTTGTGCAATGTCCGTCATGGTGTCTGTCCGTCTGTATGAACGCAACTTTTTTCCACACCCTTCAAGCTAGAGACTTGAAGCTTTCCAATTCTTTTTATCTATGGGATAGTAAAGTAAAGTGCCAAGATGGGGGTTCTACGATAACTAGGGGGCTGGCAAATCGATAAATTCGATAACTTAAAAACGATAAGTCACACTAGAACTACCAAATATGGTAAGAAGATAGCTACTAGCAACACCCAAAAAAACTGCATCAAATATTTTGGAGCCACGCCCCCCTTCCGCCCCCAGCCCCCCCCCCCCCCGCTTTTTAAAATCAGAAAAGCCTATATCTCCCACAATTTTTGAGCTAGAGCCACCAAATTTGGTGCCAAGATAGGCGATAATGACCCCCTAAAAACTGCATCAAAAGTTTGGATGCCACGCCCACCAATACCGCCCTAGCCGCCGCCAGATGCCCCAACGCTTCGTCAAAAACGGGAATGCGTGTATCTTCCAGAGTTGTGGAGCTAGAGCCACCAAATTTGGCAGGAAGATAGCTTGCAACGACACCCAAAAAAGTGCATCAAAGTTTTGGAGCCACGCGCACCCCTTCCACCCCCTTTCCCCACCTTTTACAAGCTTTAAGCTATAGTCACCAAATTTTGTATGAAGGTAGCAATTGACATTCCACATAGATCTGCAGCAAAAATTTTGATGCCACGCCCACCCATACCGCCCCCAGACCCACTCCCCCACTTTTAACAATTTTCGAGCTAGAGTCACCAAATATGGTATAAAGATAGCAATTGACATTTCGCAAAGATCTGCAGTTAAAATTTAGATGCCACACCCACCCATACCGCCCCCAGCCCCCCTTTCAACAGCTCTTACAAACTTTCAGCTAGAGTCACCAAATTTGGAAGGAAGATAGTTGGTGGCATCCCCATCTGCATCGGAGAATCATTAAGGCAGCGTACACCCCTGCCCCATCCGTACCCCTTTGCAATCAGGCCACTTTTTACCTATTTTAATACTGGTATCGAGTATGCCGCAGTCGGTTGCGTCCGACTGCAACGTTTCCACTTGTTTTGATTTTAGATAAGGGTCTGATTTTATTGCAACTCTTGTGGAGGAGGCTCTAAATAATAAGATTTGATTTAATAATTGTATGGTAAGATTTATTCTTCTTTTTGTGTTGGTAAAGCACTAGTTGTGTGTATGTTAAACATTTACAATAATTTTCACTAACTTAGGATTCATGGTCTTAAGACCGTTTAGACTTCATCGTAAGTAGTTTTGCTAGGCTATATTCTATTATGATTCTTATGGGTTGTAATTCGTACATTGAAAGAGCGAGATAAAGTTGTTCTTGTTTAGGTCCACAATCTATTTTCTTGGTCCATTTTCCTTGACATATAATACGACAGGGAGTAAGATTTAAAGTAGTATGTCATTTCATTCTAGTAATATTTGTATATTGTTATTATTATTTTGCTATTTAATTTTTAATTTTATTCTTTTATTTTATTTGACTTTATATATTGCCTTTAAATTTAAGGGTTTTGCCTCGCAATTTTGAACCGAGTCATAGTATTTTTTTTTTTCTGTGCTGCATAAACGAAAGCATGCTTGATCCCAGATAGTTTATTCTTAATCAATTTTTAGATCAACACAGTAGGCTTCCTATATATGTATCTATATTTTATCAGCTTTTAGGTATTAAGATTAAATTTTGCTCAGAATCTATTCGCTAACTTAAACACATGAGTGTTACAACTTTCACACTTTCAGGTCTTTTCGTTTCAAAGTGTTTACTATTTGACGCTTTTAAGAACAATTTGCTTTCCTGAGCTAGGTACGTTATACAGTTAAAAAAATTAGTGGAAAGACGGAACTGTCTTATAGAATTTCTTCAACATTATTAGTTGGTTCTTTCCGTTTCGCATTTTATCACGCACTTTGAGATTATTATATTACTTAATGGAATGTGCTCTATGTTCCTAATTGTTTGCTGATTATTGTTGTTAATTATTATGTTGTTTATTAATTTCTTTTGCATCTCATATAGTATTTTTCCTTATGTTTCTTTTTTATTGCGCTCCACTTCTATACTTTAATAATTTTCGATGTTTCCTACAATTTATATTCAATCGCCCTTTATTTGACAAAAACTGGGGTGTTAAAAACGGAAGCCATTTAATCTATCAAACTGATGGAAGGGAATAGTTGTGATTATTTTCATTTAAAAATAAAAATATGCTGTTATACGGGTACACAAAATATTTACTTATATTAAATTAAAAGAACTGTCACTGTTTACGGCAGCCTGGCATCCTAAAGAGACTCAATCGTTCACCATCATCGCTTGACACCCCACCCACCCATACGACGAAGCGATCCTCACCTGGACCATCAATCGTACACACATAATTAACTTTTACCTAGATAATGTACGGTTTGCATGTAGGCGCCTTATTTGAATAGTATTTCATTTTTCTACTCTGTACCGATTTTGGATCCCCTGATTTATATTATTTCCAGCTACTTTCCAAGGCTCACACCTTTAACTTTTAACACACCAGCACACAAAACATATAATTTGGATATAAAAACATTAGACAACGACTATCAAGCACCATGAGCTATTAAACAAATTTATAAAGTATTCGGAGGAAATTTGATCGAACAATGTAACACCCAAATATTATTATGGTTTACATTAAATCGTGAAGTCATAGTCGAGTCTACTACGTACTTCACATTTTTCCATGTGTTGTTCCCATCTAAAACCCCTATCAATTTATCCGTTTTTTCTTATTATTATTTTTTAACCAAGTAAGTGCGTACCTGTTTTTTTCAATTTTATCTCTCTAGAAAATGTCTTTTTATCTGACTAATAAAAATGTCTTAAAATCTTTTAAAAATTTAGGGATTTACTTTTATGTATGGAATTTTAGCTGTCCTATTATATCGGCGATTGTTCTAACTAAACAATGATTGAACACTACCTCCATAAACGTATCTTTGATTGAGTTTTCGATAATAACTTCTTAATAATTTTTTTAGATCTTACCCGAGACACTTAAATATTGCAGGCTACGTAAAAATTAGCACGCAAACAAGATTGAGGGCAGAGACACTCCTAAAAGGCTTTGAGCCGAAGTGTGACGTAGAAAAAGGTACAATAAGGTAGGAGCTAACGAACAGCGAGAGTCTTTAGATGGAAGCGAGCTGAACGAAGACATCTGATCTCAGACAAGACAAATGTTTATCGGGAGAAAGAATCCTCCTTTTCAATTATAGAAGTATGCGTAGCCTTAGCAAGGAACAAATTTTATTTTCTTAGAACAACATATCAACCGTATTAAAGGCTAAGAAACCCATCATAAATACTTGATCTCGTACAGTTTCCATGTCCGGTGGAAAAGTCATAGAACTAGAAGGGGGGCACAACAGATCTCGCAGTTACCAAATCATTTATCGACGATTAAGGTTTACACAGGCAGGAGACATATTATTCTATTATTGATTCCCCTTATTTTAAATATTTTTATTAAAAAGTTGTTACTATTCTACTGACTTTTATTGATTTTTTATTAATTTTTTATTATAGTATTTATTTAAGTAGTTTACAAATGTCAGCAATGTCAATTCGTGATTTTTATTCTAAAAATTTTTTGAGATTCGAATCTATTTTTTTAAGAGTGCTTTCAATTTTTTTCACTTAAAGCCAACAAAAGTACTGGCGCAATACTGCTGCGTTTTGTACTATAACTTTAATTTAACATTTAAATGAAAGAACAAGTCCACAATCGTGGCGATTAAAAACCGGGACATAAAAGTACGCTGTTGAACAGAGTAAAGTACTCCTTGCAAAGTGAGGCAGCGGTGGCTATCTGACGTTTCCAGGCAAATATTTTCTCTTTCAACTCCAATTCTAGAACTCATACAATAACCTTGAAAAAAGGTGAGCCCAAAATACATGGAACTGGTGGCAGTTTGCTGTTAAAAACACGTTTTTTTCGGTTTTAGAAACCGGTTGTTGTTTAACTGTTTAAAACAGGGAGCTGCTATTTTTTACGGTTTGAAAAACCGGGTGCTGTTTTGCTGTTATTTTTCATGTTTTTCAGAAACAGCTTCTTGTTTTGCTGTTATTTTTGATGTTTTTAAGAAACAGGTTGTTGTATAGCAGTTTAAAACAGAGAGCGGTTATTTTACCGGTAAAAAAAAGACCGGCTGCAAATTACCTGTTAAAAACAGGTTTATTTCGGTTTATGAAACCGATTGTTGTTTAACTGTTTAAAATAGAGAGCTGTTATTTTTCTGGTTTTAAATACTGGGGCTGTTAAGCTGTTATTTTTGTGGTTTTCAAGAATCAGGTTGTTGTTTGACTACTATTTTTTCGGTTTGAAAACAGTTGAGTGGAGGGGGGTTTAATTTTTGCTGTAAAAAACAGGGATTTTCGGGTTTAAAAACAGGTTGTTGATATATGTTTAAACGGAGGGCTGTTATATGTGCAATATGCAGATATAACAGCCAACCAGTTTAACATCTATGAACAACCTGTTTTAAAAACAGCTTGCTGTTAGCTGTTATTTTTATATAACAATCAAACACCAACCTGGAGGACATAATGGACATTATGGATTCCATACATAAAAGTAAATCCTTAAATTTTTAAAAGATTTGATTTATTAGTCAAACAAAAATCTAAGTAAATGATTATGTGTGTATAAGCAAACATAATACTTAATTGAGAAGAGCTACTCACCAAACCGGAAAACTTAAAATGTACAATAATACAAATACAATACAAAATCCCTATAACAAACATATTGAATGACTGTGAGGCTACCGAACTTACAGACATTTTCTAGAGAGATAAAATTGAAAAAACAGGTACGCACTTACTTGGTTGAAAAAATAATAATAAGAAAAAACGGATAAATTGATAGGGGTTTTAGATGGGAACAACTCATGGAAATATGTGAAGTACGTAGTAGACTCGACTATGACTTCACGATTTAATGTAAACCATAATAAATATTTTGGGTGTTACATTGTTCGATCAAATTTCCTCCGAATACTTTATAAATTGTTTAATAGCTCATGGTGCTTGATAGTCGTTGTCTAATGTTTTTATATCCAAATTATATGTTTTGTGGGCTGGTGTGTTAAAAGTTAAAGGTGTGAGCCTTGGAAAGTAGCTGGAAATAATATAAATCAGGGGATCCAAATTCGGTACAGAGTAGAACAATGAAATACTATTCAAATAAGGCGCCTACATGCAAACCGTACAGTATCTAGGTAAAAGTTAATTATGTGTGTACGATTGATGGTCCAGGTGAGGATCGCTTCGTCGTATGGGAGGGTGGGGTGTCAAGTGATGATGGTTAGCGATTGAGTCTCTTTAGGATGCCAGGCTGCCGTAAACAGTGACAGTACTTTTAATTTAATATAAGTAAATATTTTGTGTACCCGTATAACAGCATATTTTTATTTTTAAATGAAAAATAATCACAACTATTCCCTTCCATCAGTTTGATAGATTAATTGGCTTCCGTTTTTAACAGGCCAGTTTGTGTCAAATAAAGGGCGATTGAATATAAATTGTAGGAAACATCGAAAATTATTAAAGTAAGTATAGAAGTGGAGCGCAATAAAAAAAGAAACTTAAGGGAAAAATACTATATGAGATGCAAAAGAAATAAATAAACAAAATAATAATTAACAACAATAATCAGCAAGCAATCAGGAGCATAGAGCACATTCCATTAAGTAATATAATAATCTCAAAGTGCGTGATAAAATGCGAAACGGAAAGAACCAACTAATAATGTTGAAGAAATTCTATAAGACAGTTCCGTCTTTCCACTAATTGTTTTAACTGTATAACCTACCTAGCTCAGGCAAGCAAATTGTTCTTAAAAGCGTCAAATAGTAAACACTTTGAAACGAAAAGATCTGATGCTCCTTAAGTGTGAAAGTTGTAACACTCATGTGTTTAAGTCAGCGATAAGATTCTGAGCAAAATTAATCTCAATACCTAAAAGCTGATAGAGACAGACATTTTTTTTTTTTTTTTAAATTTCTGGTCTTATTTATTGAATCTTTTCTAGTGAATTAGAAAACTAGCAATAAGTATACAAATCTTATAAATAAATCTTAGCTAACAATTTATTTTGTTTTTGACTGTATTCTGAGTGCGCGTCCCTAAAAATCATCGCTGGGTTGGTAAGTCGTTACGACGAAGACGGGATCGGCTGCGCAGCCTTGTGAGACCTCTCGCGAGATGATTTGTGTGCGATGAGAGCTTGATAAGATATTTTAATTGTTGTTCCTCTATTTCCTCCTTGACTGTTGAGATGCTTAAGTCTTTATGAATGTTTTCGTTTCGAACATACCACGGTGCCCCGGTAATGGTTCTCAATATTTTTGACTGGGCTCTCTGGACAATGTCAATGCTGCTGTTGCTAGCGTTCCCCCATAACTGGGAACCATAGGTCCAGATTGGTTTTAGAACAGAGTTGTAAAGCAGGACCTTGTAGTCCAAACTAATGGAAGAGCGAGCATTGATGAGCCAGTGGAGGCTATTGGCTTTCAGTTTGAGATGTGTTCTTTTAGCTTCAATGTGTCGCCGCCATGTTAGTCTTCTGTCTATGTGTACGCCCAGATACTTTACATCGTTTGCTTTTGGAAGTGTGGTGTTGTTTAACGTGAGCAGTGGACAATCTTGCCTGTTAAGGGTGAAAGTTACTTGCTTACATTTTTGTTCGTTTACCTTAATTCGCCAATCTGATAACCATTTTTCCACGTTGACCAGATGAAGGGCTAGTTGCGCTGTTGCTTGTATTGGGCATCTGGAACGGCTGAGAATAGCTGTATCATCAGCAAAGGTAGATGTTGTCAATCGGCTGCTTATTGGGATGTCTGCTGTGAAAAGCACGTACAGTGTTGGTCCAATAAGGCTGCCCTGTGGAACACCAGCTTCGATACTGTGTTCGTCAGACATTGCAGTGTTACATCTTACTGCGAACTTCCTGTCGTATAGGTACGACTTAAGCAGCTTATGTGTGTTGTTTGGGAGCATTGCTTTGATCTTATGCATTAGACCTTCCAACCAAACTTTGTCGAATGCCTGAGCTACATCCAGAAATATTGCAGTGCAGTATTCTCTATTTTCGAACGCGCTTCGTATCTCTGATGTTATTCTGTTCCGTGCTTTTCACGAAAGCCAAATTGGTGTGACGGGATTATGTTATGAAGATCAGGAATGGATTTATCCGGGACAGCAAACATTTTTCAAAAAGTTTTGATAGACACGGAAATAAGCTTATAGGTCTATACGACGTGGGAACTGTGTGATCTTTTCCAGGCTTTGATATCATAATGATAATTGACTTTTTCCATCTGTCTGGATAGTGGCCAAGTTTGGTGATAGCATTGAAGAGCTGGGCAATTATGCAGATCGCACAGTAAGGAAGCTCAATAATCATCTTTGGGGTTATTTGGTCACCTCCTGGAGATTTTTTTTGGGTTCAGTTGCTCTTTAATGATTCTAACGATTTCATTCGGGCGAAACTTGATTGGATCATCTTGAAGCTGAGAGCCGTTTGAAGAAGTCGGTAGTGCAAACGTATTTGTTGCAGGGTTAGGTTGGAACACTTTTTGGAGATGAGTAGCAAATGTGTTAGCTCTTTCTTCATCGCTGCGAGCCCAGCCGCCTGTGAAGTTTCTTATAGGCATTACTGTTTCTGTTGGTGAGCTTAGAGTTGGGTGAGCTCTCCACAATGAGTTTTTCGTACTGGTGGTTGATAATTGCTCGATGTAACGGCGTTGAGCACGCTCGTCCTCGAGTTTTAACGCTTTGGTGAGTTTACGTGTGGCGTCTTTAGTTTTTGCTTTGCCGATTGCGATCTGTTCGATTGCCAATCACGTCGTAAGCGCTGCTTTTCAAGAACGAGCTGTTCAATTTGTGAATTTGTTATCCTTGGGTTGTGTATTGTTTTTGGTATTTGAGGCGTAGCGGCGCGAGCTGCGGCGACGAAGACAGTCTCCAGAGTGTTAACAAAACTGTCAATGTCAGCTACATCAACGAGACGTGGCTTAAGCTCAATGTGTGAGCTTATATATTTTTTGTATCTGAGCCAGTTAGTTTTATGTGAAGTTAACTTACTGCATCGATTTATGTATTCAGGGTGTCGTTGCAGATTTATTAGGACTGGGGAGTGATCGGATGATAGATCCGAAAGGCACTCTGCACTTATCAGTCTACGCGAAATGTTTTTGGTAACTGCAAAGTCAATCAAATCGGGTAGTTTTTTGGGATCTGTCGGCCAGTATGTTGGTCTGCCAGGAGAAACGTAGTCGAGCTTGTTGTTAGCTTTTATAATTGCATTGTAGAGCTGCTTTCCTTTTGGATTCACTAGACGAGATCCCAGTGTGTGTGCTTGGCATTGTAGTCTCCTGCCGCTATAAAGCATTCTCCTAGTGAGTTAAAAAATTCCATAAATTGGTCTTCAGATATGGTATATTGCGGAGGGCAGTATACAGCGGCAAGAGTAAGTTGGTTCCCACTGTCCAAATGTATTTTAGAGATGTGGCCTGTAGAAAGTTTTCAGCAAACTCCTTATAGTAGTGGTGCTTGAGGCGGCTTCTGATCAAAATACCAGTTCCACCGTGTGCTTTACCATCGGGATGATTTGTACCATAGAATAAGTATTATGTTAAAGTTATATATGTTTGTAAGGTGTGTTTCGGAAAGTAGCAATACGTCAATGTGCTTATCGAGTAGGAATTGAGCTAATTCAAGTTTATGCTGTGAGACGCCATTAGCGTTCCACGTAGATATTCGTATCTCAGCCATTGATTATTTTGACTGTTGTGATACAAGCATTTGTATCAAGAGATTTGATTACGCATTAGTTCCTGCATAGTTGTTTTCATGCTCTGCTGCAGGGTACATACGAGTGCTTCGAGGTTACTTTGTTGCTGCTCCTGTGCAGCGTTTGTGCTTACTTGTTTGGTTGTAAGTACGGTGTGTTAGAGGCAGGAAGAGCCAGTCCGGATCTTAGGGCGCTTGCATAAGTTGCGTTATGGTTGAGAACTCGGGGCCAAGTGAGGATCTGGCTGCAGATGAAAAGAAGGACGTCTGGGTTGTGTTTCGATGAGTGAAGGTAGTCGGTGCGTGTTGCGAGCGTGCAGTGGTACAGCGCTGATGGATACGATGTTTAAGTTCCTTGTAGACTTGGCAGCCTCTGTAGTTGGCTGTATGCTTGCCTTCGCAGTTGTTGCAGAATTTTTTGCTAGAGTCTTCTTTGCTTACTGGGCAACTTGCGGAGCTGTGCAGTTCCCCCCGCGCGCGGTCGGTTTGCGTTGTCTCGATAGATAACAGGGACGGAGACGGTGAAAAAGAACGTTCTCTGGCACGCGCTGTGTAAGAGAGTTCGATTTGCGGGTTGGGGTAATTGACCGCTCGGGCTGCTCTGAAACTACGGAAAAGTAAGCGTTGCTCAGCCGACGACGCACAGTGGCGCTATTTGAGTTTTTTGATGCAAAAATCATAACTTATGAACCAAATGAGATAATCGATCAACTTAAAAAGCATCTTATAGATAATTAATCAACCTATAAAATGAGCATTTAAAATGAATTCTTTTTTTTTTAATTTTTTTTAATTTTTTGTAAATATTCGTCACAATCCGTAGAAGATGGTATATCTAAAAGACTAATCATCTCTGAACTATAAGTACTTTCTAATTCGTTTCGTGACTTAACATGCCTCAGTGATGAAATAAGTGGATCTGAAGATGCTGCTAACATGTTGAAGAGGTCCTCATTTTGTCTCACCCTTGATGCTTTGAAAGTGTTTAGCAATCTGTATTTTTTATAAAATTAATTTAATGATTCCTGTGCTTCTTCAGAAAGCTCTCCAATTGGCAAAGACTGATACTCAATTATATCTTTGCCATGCGCCAATATTTTATGGACTGTCGGGGTCACTATTAAGCCAGTCTGGTGTTTGGTGTTGAATCTCTCCATCATTCTGTTTGCTTGCATCCATTTGAGTTTAGTCTGGCATAAGTCAAGGCAAGTTTTTGTTTTAAATTTTCACTTCTCTGGACATTGCCGTATAAACTATCAAGTTCTTTGAAGGCAGCTTCCGTGAAATTCGTTACTGTTTTTGACTTCCTAAACAGGTCAAATAATTTATGATTGTTCAACGGCGTATTTGAAGTGTAATACAGTACTTGTCTCGCCAACTTTCAGTCGTAGACTAATCCAGGATTATAGTTTTTTTTTCAGTATGTAGTCTTATCTATTACCTGATAGATACCGTTTGGATTAAGGGTTCAAGAAAAGAGTTAGCTTTCATACCTAACAAATTTACCTATTGTTTGTATAGTCCAGGTCAATAAGGTCAATTTATGCAATTTGGGTACTTGGCACGTGTCCGAATAAGATTTGTGCCTACCTGAATGGGATGTGTGACTAGTTGTACGCTAACGCAATTTCTGTATTCGGTGCGTACCTGGTAAGTTATTTGTATATCCTGTAACTGCACCTGAATTTAGGGACCAGGATTTGACAAATGATCTCAGGTAAGCATTACAGAATGAAAAAAAAAATCAAGTATCTTAACAATAACGAACGAAACAACAACAATAAAAATGGGTTTTCACGGTTATATGTCATAAATTGCTCAAAAATGCATGCAACACATTTTTGGAACTATGTCTTGTTCACTATTTTATATCTAAAAAAAAAAGGGGCAAAAAACGGGCAGCTGAAACTTTTTGCATTAGATAAAGGAATAATCAAAGAAATAATTTTGAAAATATGGCAGATGTAAAATGTGATAATTTTTTTTTATTTTCCATCAAAGTTGACAAATAGTGAAAGAGTGGATAGTTGGTAAATATTGATTTGCCTGGCCAAACGCAAAACAACAGTAACATTTTTTTTATTCTTTTCTTAATAAATAGATCTATCAATAGAACCAAAAATAATGACGATCCGTACTTAGTTTTTGAGATATTGTACCTCAAAGCCGACCAATTTACCTTAAAATTGTGATTTTTATGTAACACAAAAAATCAGACAACTTTGAAAAGCTATATCTTCTAAACAAAAAATCCGGTTACATTAAGGATTGCAGATTTGAAATCGTTGCAAAATTTCCTATAAAGTGGGTTCATTCAATATTTTTTAGAGGCGCATGCAATTTTTGATTTTTGACACCTGACTTGTTCTACGGGCGCCACTGTGCGACGCTCGTCTTGCTCGCGTTGTCGCTGGCCACAATTCTCGCGTTGACTCATTGTCTTAAGCGAGGTGAAGAATTTGTTAGTGCCTTTTGTTGTATATGTTATTATTTGTTAAAAGTCAATTGTTTTGTTTGAATTGCAGATTTTTAAAAGCAATTTGTGAAGATACATTGCACTTAGCGTCTTTTCGCATAAAATATATATTTTATAAGCTTTTATATCACTGCACTTTTGCGTTTGGGAATTAATTAACCGGACCACGATGAGAAAACACGTCTGCATTCGACGACAGTTGCGTTTAGCAGACAGACATATAGTACTTGAAAGCCTACGGTGTTGATCTACATATTAATTAAGAATAAACATATCTGGGATCAAGCATGCTTTCGTTTATGCAGCACAGAAAAAAAAAAATATAATGACTCGGTTCAAAAATTGAGAGGCAAAACTCTTAAATTTAAAGGCAATATATAAAGTCAAATAACATAAAAGAATTAAATAAAAATTAAATAGCAAAATAAAAAAAACATTATACAAATATTATTAGAATGGAATGACATACTACTTTTAAATCTTACTCCCTGCCGTATTATATATAAAGGAAAATGGACCAAGAAAATAGATTGTGGACCTAAACAAGAACACTTTATCTCGCTCTTTCAATGCACGAATTATAACCCACAAGAATCATAATAGAATATAGTCTAGCAAAACTACTTACTACTTACTACTTGAAGTCTAAACGGTCTTAAAACCATGAATCCTAAGTTAGTGAAAATTATTGTAAATGACTTGCTTGCGCTCTTTTTATTAGTTTAACATACAACTATTTCTTTACCAACATAAAAAAGAAAAATAAATCTTACCATACAATTATTAAACCAAATCTTATTATTTGGAGCCTCCTCCACAAACAGTATACAATAAAATCAAACCCTAATCTAAAATCAAAAAACAGGATCAAAAGCTAGGGTGTATAAAACGACTAATACAAAGGAAGAAAAAACCGAAAATACCAATATTTAGTGGGTATAAACCAATTTGGTCATAATTAAAGTACATTACTTTAAAAACACACTACAATTAAAATTTTAAGTACTCTACCGCCCGTTTTGCAAAATACCGACTCTCAAGTCATCTCGAGCTTTAGTACATCACAGCCGTATTTTGCCATCCAAACTCAATACTAATGCAAAGGTTCAAGATAATAAAACACAATACAATGGTTTCACGAATTAAATAAATAACTCAGATCATGAAAAAATAAATCCTTTAGCGACAATAAGTTTTGAGCACTAAAGAAAATAAGTCTCCTTAAGAAATAATTATAATAATTATATGAATAAATACGCCCTAATAACATGGCATCTATTAGATACTTAACCCTTAAATTAAAACATTTAACGTATCATACTTTTCGAAACAGTGTAAGACTCATATCTCGAACTGATAAGCTAGTTCAATGCACTTCCTTATTAAATGCAAGAAAAATGGGGAGAATAATGAAATAAAATATTACCATCCATCAATTATAAGAAATTAGTAACGAACTTTTGTAAGTTCAAGCAATGAGTTTGGAAATATAAAAATCTAACATAATCACTAAAAAAGTATAAATGTACATAGGTTGACAGTTAAAATATATTAAAGCAATCAATTATAAAGTGAAAAATCAATTAATTAATTAAGGACAATTATACAATCTATCTCGTTTTAAGCGTAAAGCATAGTCAAAATAGCTAACTACATAACATAAAATGTTTTAAAAATCTGTAGAATACTAAGTTGAAGAAAACGATTAAAAATAACACAAATTAAGATAGGGTATCATACAACGTCAATAGAAGAACTTTTGAAGTCAGTAATGAGTACAAAACACATTCCTTATACATTTTTTATCGTAGGTAGCATACTGAGAAAGAGTTGGTTAAAACCCGTTTATAAAAAAACAAGTAAGAAAGCTCTAGTCGGGAGAGCCCGACTACAAGATACCCTGAACCCAGTTGCAATAAATATATTTAATTTATATAAGACTTTGGTATACTGGCTTAGCTTCCATCGATTAAGTTCAATATCTCCGTGTTTCTCAACCGATTTGGACGAAATTTCAGAAAAGTTCTATCATTATCCATACTTCAACCCTCATTTTTAGATTTTCCAAATTCGATATTTTATTGTTATCGATATTATGTGTATATCGGAAACCAGAATAGTTATCGATAATTTGAAGCAACTTGATCTGCTCATGGTATAGGAGAACTTATATACAAAATCAGAAGTCTCTAGCTCTGTAGTCTCTGAGATCCACGCGTTCATACAGACGGACAGACGGACAGACGGACATGGCTATATCGTCTCGGCTGTTGATGCTGATCAAGAATATATGTACTTTATAGGGTCGGAGATGCTTCCTTCTGCCTGTTACATACTTTTGCACAAAACCATTATACCCTTATTTACCCATTTTATGGGTTAAGGGTATAAAAAATCAAGCTGCTAAGAAAATCGTACTGTTTCATTTTCTTTATTTTAGAAATTGATTTGATATGTGAGTTTGATGAAATAATTTTAGTTGAGTATAAGAAATAGTTTGACGGATATCTTAATTATGAAAAGTGTCATTTGATGAAAATCTTAAAGCGAGCAGAGGGAAAGTTAAGGAAAGATTATTTGATAAGCCTAAAAGATTACCTTAAGGAATTTAAAGAATGTATAAGCAAAATAAATTATTACTGAGATAGAACGAAATCCAATATATGGGGATTAAAAAATAATAATAACAATAATCTCAATAAACGATGAAGTATAAATATTAAGATCAAAATTAGTTTGTTAAAAGATGATTATTATACCAGCTACACGAAACTTTCAAGTGAGTACTAGAACTAAGGCTTATAATATTGACTTAAAACAGCTTTTTATAAAGCCGAAACAAAATCATGGAGTATGACTTGTGTGTTTTACCGGCTTGTCATTAATCTTAATGTTTGGTGTTTGTGTTTGCTAAATCCCTCAACGGAACAAGCTTAATATAAATCTTAAATTTGACTTACCACAAAAATCTATAAAAAAAATATATATATATATATATATCTATATATATGAAATAAAATTAAACATACCCATAAGAAAAACATGATTTGATAGTTTCTTAAAAAAGTACACCAACTTAAAAAATGTTCATTGGTTTATTAAAAAGTTATACTAATTAGCTCTATAAAAGTAACAGAAGTCAGTGCAATAATCAAAACAGATATATGCAAATAAAGGTTAGAAACGTAAGTAGCGAATAAGTTGGGTGTGCGTTAGAAGGAGGGACAATCAATAAACATACCACCTGCATTTCATAGACGCTCGTGTATAGAATCGCATAAATGAGCGTGTTTAATATAATAATACAAGCAGGATCACTTTCCCCTATAACACTTTACCCCTCTAACACCTACTCTATCTAATACTAACTCTCTCTTTCTCCCTCTAACACTTCCTCCTCTAACAACTTCCCCCTATAATATTTCAAACTTAATCTGCAAGTCTCAATACTCTTGTGTTGATCTTGTTGCTGCTGCTGCGAAAAAATTCCCATCCCTTGCTTACATAACACTCACGAATGTTGTTGTTCTGTGTTGTTGGTTTTGCTTTAATCATAACAATGCGGCCTACGAATGTACTGCCCTTTGACTAGCGTACTTCAAACAAGCACAATATTGTCTCAATCCTTTTATTCTTTGATCACAGGTTTTCACAAACATTCATTGTTTATGTTTTGTCTGCAGGTGTGCAAGGCAACGCACGTCAAACAGCCGCCCTCTCGACTATCTCTTAACTACTTATTCGTATCTAACACCTTCTCCCTCTAACACTTTCCCCTCTATCCTTTCCCCTCTTACACCATCTCCCTCTAACACTCCCCTCTTACACCTCTCCTCTAACACTCCCCCTTTTACACCTTTCCCTCTAACTCTTTATAATCTAAATCTACAAGTATCAATACTCTTGTTTAAAAACAGTGTGTTGATCTTGCTGCTGCTGCCGCTGCGAAAGAAAATTCCCATCATTGCACACATAACGCCCCCACGAAGGTTGTAGTTGTTGTTGCTGATGGTGTTGCTTTTGATCATAACAATGCGGCCTACGAATGTACTGACCTTTGACTAGCGTACTTCAAAAAAGCACAATCTTTTCTCAATCCTTTATTCTTTGATTACTGGTTTCACAATCGTAAACATTCATTGTTAATGTTTTGCCTGCAGGTGAGCAAGACAACGCACGTCAAACAGGTGCCCTCTCGACTCTCTCTTATCTACTTATTCGTAGCTAAAAAACCTGCTCACAGTTGACTCTCTCTCTCTCTCTCTAATCTACTAACTTGTAGCTAAGAAACCTGTGCACACTTGACTCTAGCATTTAATAGTTTCATAGGGAATGTACTTTGCTCACTGAACCTCACGGACGGTGATACCTATAACACATTAGCCAACTAATGTACTTGACCTTTGACTAGCGCACTTCAAGCATGCACAAACTTGTCTCTAAGTCTTCCTCCCTCTAACACTTTCTTGCACACAGTCTCTTTTTAACACTTTCCCCTCTAACACATTTTAATCTTAATCAACAAGTATCAATACTCTTGCTTAGAAGCAATGTATGATCCTGCCGTTGCTGGTGCTGCTGGTGCTGCGTTCGCAGAACCCCAGTACATCGAACAAGCGTTCGCTTTTCTCTATTATCTATCCTTTCTTCCTTTGCACACTGCTACTCATGATCATAAACATTCATTTTTGACGTGTGTTGCAGGTTTATAATGCCACGCACGTCAAAGAGGCACCCTCTCGATTCCAGATCCTTTGATCACTACTACTCATGAACATAAACATTCATTCATGATTGCTTGCTTTCAGGTTAACAATGCAACGCACGTCAAACAGGCGCCCTCTCGACTCTCTCTTATCTATCCTTTCTTCCTGTGCACACTGCACCTCATGACCATTATTATTATTATTATTGGAATGAGGATCATGCACTGCGACCACTAGGATCTATTGTGCCCTCTTACTGTTTGTGAGTTACAGCTCCTCAAACAGCCCGATCGATCGCAGGAACGCGACGATGTGGCATGGTCTGAGAGCCCTCATTTTCTCTGTAGACAGAAAGAGGCTCCCCAGAAGAGAGAGCCTCAGTCGGCTGATGGCGGGACACTCCTCAAGCAGGTGCTCTGGAGTCTCATCCCCTTCCAGACACAGTCTGCAAAGACTGTTTTCCCTAACCTGAGATTATGCAGATGCTTGCGCAGTCTGCAGTGCCCGGTCAAGAAACCCGTGACTATACGAAGAGATCTTTTGCTCAGCTTCAGTTAGTCCTCAGTTCTCTTCTTGTTGTAACTGCCTAGCAGTCGCTTGCTCTGTCGTGCCCCATGTGAAACCCGCCAAGCGTCCTCGCATGCGTTGAGCAGATCGATGCGACTGCTCTGACTGATAAACCCTGGTCCTAGCCCACAGAAAGGTTCAGGGCCCTGGAAAGGAGTGCTAGCTCCTCTCCTGGCCAAACTATCGGCGACCTCATTACCGGGAACACCCGCATGTCCCGGTACCCAATATATGGTGACTTTGTTTCTACTGCCCAACCTATTGAGCGCTTCAATACACTGCCAAACCAGTTTGGAGACGATTTTATAAGCACTAAGTGCTTTTATCGCTGCCTGGCTGTCTGAGAAAATGGCTATGTCTCTATGAACGTATCCCCTCTCGAAGTTAAAGGTTGCACATCTTTCAATCGCGTGCACTTCCGCTTGGAAAATGCTGGCGAATTGCCCAGGGGCTCATGATACTTGAGTCGGGGTCCGCAGACTCCAGCTCCAGCACCCTCATCCGTTAATGATCCGTCTGTGTACCATCTAATAGCATGTGGTTTCACATTATAGGTGGTCGACAGACTAGTCCATTCTGCTTTATTGCTAAGCTCCGTTCTAAAGAGCTTCTCAAAACTAAAAAGGCCCATCTGCGCATCTTGCGGAAAGGCCAGCAGTGTGCCAGTTGCACTAGTGACAGAGGTGATTGCGTTCGCTCCTGTCAATCTTATAATAGATCTGTGCGCACTGTGTTTGATGTAGACATGCAAAGGCGGAAGTCCTAGCAGTACGTCCAGTGCTGAGGACGGGCAGGTACGCATTGCGCCCGAGATGCACGTGCAGGCAAGTCTCTGGAGTTTGCCCAGCTGCCGTTTAGTGACATCCAGGTCAACACGTCCCGCCCATACCACAGCGCCGTAGCTGACTATGGGCCTCACCATTGCTGTGTACATCCACAGAAGGATTTTTGGGGACACACCCCAGTTTTTCCCTGCGAGAGACCTACAACACATTAGGGCTATTGTAGCCTTGCGTACCGCATGCTCAATATGCTTTTTCCACAGTAGTCTCTTGTCTAAGATTACCCCCAGATACTTTATCTCCGTAGAGAGTGGAACTATCGTACCCCCAATGGATATGGGTCTTATGGACTTTAACTTGTAACGATTGGTGAAAGCGACGATTGTGGTTTTTGCTGGATTGATATTCAGCCCCACATCTTTGCACCAGTCCAAGCAAAGTTTAAGACCCAGAGTTATTCTATCACAAAGCGTGTTCTCGAAGTTGCCTTTACAGACAATGGTAATGTCATCAGCGTAGCCTTGGCATTCAAAACCATTAACTGTAAGTTTGACTAGTAGCTCGTCCACCACGAGACTCCAGAGGAGAGGTGATAGAACACCCCCCTGTGGACAGCCTCTGGTGGTTTGGGCCCTGACCGTCAAATTGTTGACAGTGACTTCCGCTATTCTAGTGTCAAGGAGCTTGCCTAGCCAGAGAGTAAGTCCTGGCTCAACCCCTTTTCCCTGAAGCGCCCTAACCACAACATCATGTGCTGTGTTATCAAAAGCGCCCTCTATGTCCATGAAAGCACAGAGAGCAACGTCTTTGGCCTTCACTGAGCATTGAAGACTGTTTCCTAGGTCAAGGAGAGCCGATTCTGTCGACTTTCCTTCTCTGTAGGCATGTTGATGATCATGCAGGGGACTGGACACTAGGTACGAGATCCTGATGTGATTTCAACTATCTTTTCAAGGGTTTTTAACAAGAAGGATGTCAGGCTGATCGGCCTGAAAGATTTGGGGTGAAAGGGGTCCTTTTTCCCCACTTTCGGGATAAAGATCACCCTGGCCGTCCTCCATGCCCTAGGTATGTAGCCCATAGCTAGGCTACCCCGGAAAATGCGGATGAGGAACACCATAAGCTGTTCCATCCCTTTCTGTAGATGGACGGGGAGGATACCGTCCGTACCTGGGGCCTTGTACGGACTAAGCGTACCAATGGCCCATCTTATTCTTTGCTCTGTTACTATGGCTGCAGCCAGGCTCCAGTCCGGTCTCCTGATGGGAACCGTTTCGTAACAGCTGTCGGTGTTGGTGATGGTTTTACAAAGTGGAAAGTGAGTTAGCAGGAGAAGTTCTGCCTTTTCCACCTCATTTTCCGTGAAGGAACCATCTGGCCTCTTTAAGCAGAGTTCGGACAACACTTTGCCTTTCGAGATCGACTTAAAGACTCTCACAGCAGGTGTGGCCTGCTCTAGGTTGGAGCAAAATCTCCGGAAATGGGCACGTTTGCTGTACCGGATTTCTTTATTATACTCTGTTAGTTTCTTGGTGTATAAGTCCCATCTGTCACTATTCTTTTGGCTGTATTAAACAACCTCCTGACCTCTGCTCGAAGCATCCCAAGCTTTTTATTCCACCAAGGGTTATCCCTGTTGGACTCTATGGAGTTGGTTGGACAACTTGCATGATAGGCATGCATAATCGTCTCGCCAACCTCTGTCGAGAGTTGCTCTAGCTCTTCCTGAGAAGAGACCCTCCTACTATGGTTTAGTCTGCTCAGATTTAACCCAGGTGTGACTGGTAGAGCGGCCAGTCAGTCCGCCGGGGATTCCTGATGACTTTACTAATCCTGAAATTACTACTAATGTCGAAGAGGATGATCCTATGATCCGACATTGACGGTTCTGTTGAGACCCTCCAGTTATTAACCAGCCCAGAGGCACCCCCATTGCCGAAAGTAATATCAAGTACTTCGGCTCTATTTTTGGTGATAAAAGTGGGTTCAGCCCCAAATTGAACACCATAAGGTCATTAGCTACAAGATAGTCAAGCAAGCACTCACCTCTACTGTTGTTGTCCGTGCTGCCCCACGCTACGCTATGCGCGTTTGCGTCGCATCCCAGCAGCAATGGGAGTCTATTGCTGCTGCAGTGTGCCACCAGATCCTGAACCTCTGTTGGGGGGGCTTCCGCATTATCACCCGGGAAGTAGGCTGACGCCACCACCATACTCCCGAACACGCCAGTGATTAGCACTGCTACGAGGTCCCTGCTGAGAAATTTGGAGAGACAAAGAAAGTTAGTGTTCTTTCGGACCAAGATGAATGCTCTTGGCGATGTCTCCTAATATCTACAACTAGTTGCGAACTTACTTGATCAAGGCCGCAGATCCTACCTCTGACGACCCATGGCTCCTGGATGAGCACCAGCCCCAGGTCAGACCTGGAGATCAACCTGCTGATGACAGCCGAAGCTGCCCTCGCGTGATGCAGGTTGATCTGTGCCACGCTGGTGGCCAACATCCTTAGAGCTCAGGTTCCCCTTCCGAGAGCGTCAGATATGCCTCTGACAGCGTCCGGTGGGTGTCTGCTCATCATCGGACGGCTTCTCATCGCTCCCCGAGCCTACTTCGCTGCGCACGTGTAACCGTGACAAGTCCGAGTCCAGCTCGGCTTCCCAGGCTGCAATCGCTTCTGCTTCGGCTGCCTCATCGGAGGGTGCTGCAGCAGAAGAAGTGCCAGGCACAACGTCTGCTTGCACCTTCACAGCCGTCTCTTTCGCGGCTTGCTTTTTGTGCAGCCTGCACCTCAGCTGACCAAATCGGAAACTCACCATCATTCCCCTATTACTGAGGAGTGACAGAGCTTCATCCTCCAAACCAAAGGTCAG
Source organism: Scaptomyza flava (assembly GCA_030179655.1). Classification (NCBI taxonomy): domain Eukaryota; kingdom Metazoa; phylum Arthropoda; class Insecta; order Diptera; family Drosophilidae; genus Scaptomyza; species Scaptomyza flava. The sequence continues at coordinate 15,263 of JARNME010000181.1, read as the reverse complement.
CACCTTTCCGCCCTTGGTTTCCAGGCGCCTGAGAATGCGCCACGTCTCGGTGAGAAGACCCTTATTCTGCTCAATGAGCAGTCCAAGTGACCTCTCCACCGTCTCACCAGCCGTGCGTGGCAGGTACACCGTGACGATGTTGGTCTCAGGTATCTCACCTTGCGGGCATGTGCGGAGTTCCATACCCACTGCGGCACTGATGCTGGGCACCTTCAGCTCCAGCCACTTCCTGGCATCCTCGTCCAGACAGTCCACTAGGACCAGACCATCCCGGAATAAGATGCCATTAAAGTTGAGGCTGGCGGTCCAGCCCTTCCTCATCTCCTCTACCAGGGCTGACTCCACCGCCGACAACTCCTCCTTGGTCAGCCGCTTCCTCGGGAATTCACGAGCCAGTATAGCAAGGTTCGTGCCCTTAGCTACACTGGCATACGTGGCCGCCTTCGGTCGCTTAGAACCGCTTGAGGTGCCTTGGCCCTCCGGAGTTGCGTTGCCTCTACCTTTCGGTCTCTTGGGGTCGATGGGGATTTCAGCAGGCGACGTGTGCTGAAGAGGTCGCTTCTTCCCAGCCACGGCCTGACCGTCGATACGCCCAGCTGGAGATACGGTCGGGGCCCGATGCTCCAGCGCTCTCTTGCGAGCCTCTTCCGGCTTCAAGCCACGCTCGAGGTACCGGAGGTACCATTTGCGACCGGCTCCGCTGAGGCCTTGCCTTAGCGGGTCGCCAGAGCCGCCAGGCTGACCCGGTGCCGGTAGAGGCGGCTTCTTGTGCAGCCTCTTCTGTGGAACAGAAGAGGGTGTTGCGGCGTCTCCCCCGCTTGCTGCATTAGCCCGCAGGGCAGCCGCCGGCGCAGTGCCGGGCACTGCAGACCCACCCCCTACGTCCGTCCGTTTAGCGGCCTGCTTGGCCGTGCTTTTGGGGGACTGGCCCCCGCGCGGCGTCAGCTTGCCGCCTTTGTCCAGAGCCACCTCTTCCATCCGCTCTGCTGCCTGGGTTGCGGTTAAGCCCCGCATGTTTTTTAAAAATTTATTGTTATCCATATAAATCCCACGAGTGTAGGGGAAAGTAGTACCGGCGTGTCATAGCCCCCACTAACACGCCGGGGCCAGGTATACTCACCGAGGCGGCCAGGTATCGGTGAGGCTCCGTACAAATACAGTCGGTTACCCCTGACTGCAAACCAGCCAATGAGCACGGACCACATAACACTCTGGCTTAGGGGGGTGAAATGGCACCCTTGCCCTAGGACGTCACCACTGCCCGTTGTGAGATGTAGGGGGTAGGAGTTGGGTAGGAAATCATGTGTAGGAGAAGGGTGTGTGTAAGACTATGTTAAGAAGGCGGTCAGACAAGCGCCTTGTCGGTCCCACACAACGGTGTGGTACCCGCTGTTGTCCGGGACTGCTTATTCACGACAAGTCGCTATTCGCAGCTAACCTCTACTAGAGGCGCTATCCGCAACCTGCGACCCGTCCGGTGGCCTCAGCTTGCCCACCTCAGAACCATCTCACTAGTTCATCGGTACCTCATGACCATAAACAGGTTTACAATGCCACGCACGTCAAAGAGGCGCACAATTGACTCTAACACTAGTTAGGTAAATAGCCAAATCTGTTCCTCTGATCACCTGCTTGCAGGTGTATAATGCAACGCAGGTTTAACAGGTGCGCACTTGACTCCAAATCCTTTAATCACTAATTCTCACAGATGCTGCTGGTAAAGTGGTGGCCTAGGAATGTTAATCCTTTGTTCTCCACCCTACTCTAATTAAAGCGGGCACGATCATGGGAAAAAAAGGGTCATAAATTATCATATTGAAGGGGCGATAAGAGGGTCAAAAAACAAGCGGGCCATAAAAGGGTCATAAAATTTAATGGGGTCATAAATTGTGATTGGGGGTAATTAAAGTGACAGCTACTTCCGGTCACAGAACCCCCATTCTCCTACTACTCTTAATCAAAGATACGTTTATGGAGGTAGTGTTCAATCAATTGTTTAGTTAGAACAATCGCCGATATAATAGGACAGCTAAAATTCCATGCATAAAAGTAAATCCCTAAATTTTTAAAAGATTTTAAGACATTTTTATTAGTCAGATAAAAAGACATTTTCTAGAGAGATAAAATTGAAAAGCAGGTACGCACTTACTTGGTTAAAAAAATAATAATAAGAAAAAACGGATAAATTGATAGGGTTTTAGATGGGAACAACTCATGGAAAAATGTGAAGTACGTAGTAGACTCGACTATGACTTCACGATTTAATGTAAACCATAATAAATATTTTGGGTGTTACATTGTTCGATCAAATTTCCTCCGAATACTTTATAAATTGTTTAATAGCTCATGGTGCTTGATAGTCGTTGTCTAATGTTTTTATATCCAAATTATATGTTTTGTGGGCTGGTGTGTTAAAAGTTAAAGGTGTGACCCTTGGAAAGTAGCTGGAAATAATATAAATCAGGGGATCCAAAATCGGTACAGAGTAGAACAATGAAATACTATTCAAATAAGGCGCCTACATGCAAACCGTACATTATCTAGGTAAAAGTTAATTATGTGTGTACGAGTGATGGTCCAGGTGAGGATCGCTTCGTCGTATGGGTGGGTGGGGTGTCAAGCGATGATGGTGAACGATTGAGTCTCTTTAGGATGCCAGGCTGCCGTAAACAGTGACAGTTCTTTTAATTTAATATAAGTAAATATTTGTGTACCCGTATAACAGCATATTTTTATTTTTAAATGAAAAATAATCACAACTATTCCCTTCCATCAGTTTGATAGATTAAATGGCTTCCGTTTTAACACCCCAGTTTTGTCAAATAAAGGGCGATTGAATATAAATTGTAGGAAACATCGAAAATAATTAAAGTAAGTATAGAAGTGGAGCGCAATAAAAAGAAACATAAGGAAAACTACTATATGAGATGCAAAAGAAATAAATAAACAAAATAATAATTAACAACAATAATCAGCAAACAATTAGGAACATAGAGCACATTCCATTAAGTAATATAATAATCTCAAAGTGCGTGATAAAATGCGAAACGGAAAGAAACAACTAATAATGTTGAAGAAATTCTATAAGACAGTTCCGTCTTTCCACTAATTGTTTTAACTGTATAACGTACCTAGCTCAGGAAAGCAAATTGTTCTTAAAAGCGTCAAATAGTAAACACTTTGAAACGAAAAGATCTGATGCTCCTTAAGTGTGAAAGTTGTAACACTCATGTGTTTAAGTTAGCGAATAGATTCTGAGCAAAATTTAATCTTAATACCTAAGAGCTGATAAAATATAGATACATATATAGGAAGCCTACTGTGTTGATCTAAATATTGATTAAGAATAAACATATCTGGGATCAAGCATGCTCTCGTTTATGCAGTAAGTACAGAAAAAAATAATATGTCTCGGTTCAAAAATTGCGAGGCAAAACCTTTAATTTAAAGGCAATATATAAAGTCAAATAAAATAAAAGAATAAATTAAAAATTAAATAACAAAATAATAGAAACAATATACAAATATTAATAGAATGGAATGACATACTACTTTTAAATCTTACTCCCTGCCGTATTATATGCCAAGGAAAATAAACCAAGAATATAGAATGTGGACCTAAACAAGAACAACTTTATCTCGCTCTTTCAATGTACGAATTATAACCCATAAGAATCATAATAGAATATAGCCTAGCAAAACTACTTACGATGAAGTCTAATCGGTCTTTAGACCATGAATCCTAAGTTAGTGAAAATTATTGTAAATGTTTAACATACACACAACTAGTGCTTTACCAACACAAAAAAAAAGAATAAATCTTACCATACAATTATTAAATCAAATCTTATTATTTAGAGCCTCCTCCACAAAGAGTATACAATAAAATCAGACCCTTATCTAAAATCAAAACAAGTGGAAACGTTGCAGTCGGACGCAACCGACTGCGGCATGCTCGATACCAGTATTAAAACAGGTAAAAAGTGGCCTGATTGCAAAGGGTACGGATGGGGCAGGGGTGTACGCAGCCTTAATGATTCTCCGATGCAGATGGGGATGCCACCAACTATCTTCCTTCCAAATTTGGTGACTCTAGCTGAAAGTTTGTAAGAGCTGTTGAAAGGGGGGCTGGGGGCGGTATGGGTGGGTGTGGCATCTAAATTTTAACTGCAGATCTTTGCGAAATGTCAATTGCTATCTTCATACCATATTTGGTGACTCTAGCTCGAAAATTGTTAAGAGTGGGGGAGGGGGCCTGGGGGCGGTATGGGTGGGCGTGGCATCCAAAGTTTTGCTGCAGATCCTTGTGGAATGTCAATTGCTACCTTCCTTCCGAATTATGTGATTCTAGCTCAAAGTTTGTAAAAAGTGGTGAAAGGGGGGCTAGGGGCGGTATGGGTGGCCGTGGCATCCAAATTTTGCTGCAGATCTATGTGGAATGTCAATTTCTACCTTCATACAAAATTTGGTGACTATAGCTTAAAGTTTGTAAAAGGTGGGGAAAGGGTGTGGAAGGGGTGCGCGTGGCTCCAAAACTTTGATGCACTTTTTTGGGGTTCGTTGCAAGCTTTCTTCCTGCCAAATTTTGTGGCTCTAGCTCCACAACTCTGGAAGATACACGCATTCCCGTTTTTGACGAAGCGTTGGGGCATCTAGCGGCGGCTAGGGCGGTATTTGTGGGCGTGGCATCCAAACTTTTGATGCAGTTTTTGGGGGGTCATCATCGCCTATCTTGGCACCAACTTTGGTGGCTCTAGCTCAAAAATTGTGGGAGATATAGGCTTTTCTGATTTTAAAAAAGCGGGGGGGGGGCTGGGGGCGGAATGGGGGGCGTGACTCTAAAACTTTGATGCAGTTTTTTGGGGTTCGTTACCAGCTATCTTCCTACCAAATCTGGTGGCTCTAGCTTCACAAATCTGGAAGATACACGCATTCCCGTTTTTGACGAAGTGTTGGGGCAACTGGGATGGCTAGGGCGGTATTGGTGGGCGTGGCATCCAATTTTTTGATGCAGTTTTTGGGGGGTCATCATCGCCTATCTTGGCACCAAATTTGGTGGCTCTAGCTCAAAAATTGTGGGAGATATAGGCTTTTTGACTTTAAAATGCGGTGGTGCTGGGGGCGGAAAGGGGGGCGTGTTCCAAAATATTTGATGCAGTTTTTTGGGTGTTGCTAGTAGCTATCTTCTTACCATATTTGGTAGTTCGAGCTGTAAGGGTGTGTGAAATATGCGGACTTATCGTTTTTAAGTTATCTAATTTATTGATTTGCAAGCCACACAGTTATCGTAGAACCTCAATCTTGACACTTAATTTACTATCCCATAGATAAAGAGAATTGGAAAGATTCAAGTCTCTAGCTTGAAGGGTGTGGAAAAAACTTGCGTTCATACAGACGGACAGAAGGACAGACGGACATTGCACAAACACAATATACTCTTTGCCTTCGGTATCGAGTATAAATACAGGATCAAGAGCTAGGGTGTATAAAACGACTAAAACATAGGAAGAAAAAACAGAAAATTCCAATATTTAGTGGGTATAATCCAATCCGCTGATAGTTTACGTACATTATTTTAAAAACACACAACGATTGAAAACTTTAAGTACTCTTCCGCCCGTTTTGCAATATACCGACTTACACCTTCTCCCTCTAACACTCCCCCTTTTACACCTTTTCCCTCTAACTCTTTATAATCTAAATCTACAAGTATCATACTCTTGTTTAAAAACAGTGTGTTGATCTTGCTGCTGCTGCCGCTGCGAAAGAAAATTCCCATCATTGCACACATAACGCCCCCACGAAGGTTGTAGTTGTTGTTGCTGATGGTGTGCTTTTGATCATAACAATGCGGCCTACGAATGTACTGACCTTTGACTAGCGTACTACAAAAAAGCACAATCTTTTCTCAATCCTTTTATTCTTTGATCACTGGTTTTCACAATCGTAAACATTCATTGTTAATGTTTTGCCTGCAGGTGAGCAAGACAACGCGCGTCAAACAGGTGCCCTCTCGACTCTCTCTTATCTACTTATTCGTAGCTAAAAAACCTGCTCACAGTTGACTCTCTCTCTCTCTCTAATCTACTAACTGTAGCTAAGAAACCTGTGCACACTTGACTCTAGCATTTAATAGTTTCATAGGGAATGTACTTTGCTCACTGAACCTCACGGACGGTGATACCTATAACACATTAGCCAACTAATGTACTTGACCTTGACTAGCGCACTTCAAGCATGTACAAACTTGTCTCTAAGTCTTCCTCCCTCTAACACTTTCTTGCACACAGTCTCTTTTTAACACTTTCCCCCTCTAACACATTTTAATCTTAATCAACAAGTATCAATACTCTTGCTTAGAAGCAATGTATTGATCCTGCCGTTGCTGGTGCTGCTGGTGCTGCGTTCGCAGAACCCCAGTACATCGAACAAGCGTTCGCTTTTCTCTATTATCTATCCTTTCTTCCTTTGCACACTGCTACTCATGATCATAAACATTCATTTTTTGACGTGTGTTGCAGGTTTATAATGCCACGCACCTCAAAGAGGCACCCTCTCGATTCCAGATCCTTTGATCACTACTACTCATGAACATAAACATTCATTCATGATTGCTTGCTTTCAGGTTAACAATGCAACGCACGTCAAACAGGCGCCCTCTCGACTCTCTCTTATCTATCCTTTCTTCCTGTGCACACTGCACCTCATGACCATAAACAGGTTTACAATGCCACGCACGTCAAAGAGGCGCACAATTGACTCTAACACTAGTTAGGTAAATAGCCAAATCTGTTCCTCTGATCACCTGCTTGCAGGTGTATAATGCAACGCAGGTTTAACAGGTGCGCACTTGACTCCAAATCCTTTGATCACTAATTCTCACAGATGCTGCTGGTAAAGTGGTGGCCTAGGAATGTTAATCCTTTGTTCTCCACCCTACTCTAATTAAATCGGGCACGATCATGGGAAAAAAAAAGGGTCATAAATTATCATATTGAAGGGGCGATAAGAGGGTCAAAAAACAAGCGGGCCATAAAAGGGTCATAAAATTTAATGGGGTCATAAATTGTGATTGGCGGTAATTAAACTGACAGCTACTTCCGGTCACAGAACCCCCATTCTCCTACTACTCTTAATCAAAGATACGTTTATGGAGGTAGTGTTCAATCAATTGTTTAGTTAGAACAATCGCCGATATAATAGGACAGCTAAAATTCCATACATAAAAGTAAATCCCTAAATTTTTAAAAGATTTTAAGACATTTTTATTAGTCAGATAAAAAGACATTTTCTAGAGAGATAAAATTGAAAAAGCAGGTACGCACTTACTTGGTTAAAAAAATAATAATAAGAAAAAACGGATAAATTGATAGGGTTTTAGATGGGAACAACTCATGGAAAAATGTGAAGTACGTAGTAGACTCGACTATGAGTTCACGATTTAATGTAAACCATAATAAATATTTTGGGTGTTACATTGTTCGATCAAATTTCCTCCGAATACTTTATAAATTTGTTTAATAGCTCATGGTGCTTGATAGTCGTTGTCTAATGTTTTATATCCAAATTATATGTTTTGTGGGCTGGTGTGTTAAAAGTTAAAGGTGTGAGCCTTGGAAAGTAGCTGGAAATAATATAAATCAGGGGATCCAAAATCGGTACAGAGTAGAACAATGAAATACTATTCAAATAAGGCGCCTACATGCAAACCGTACATTATCTAGGTAAAAGTTAATTATGTGTGTACGAGTGATGGTCCAGGTGAGGATCGCTTCGTCGTATGGGTGGGTGGGGTGTCAAGCGATGATGGTGAGCGATTGAGTCTCTTTAGGATGCCAGGCTTTCGTAAACAGTGACAGTACTTTTAATTTAATATAAGTAAATATTTTGTGTACCCGTATAACAGCATATTTTTATTTTAAATGAAAAATAATCACAACTATTCCCTTCCATCAGTTTGATAGATTAAATGGCTTCCGTTTTTAACACCCCAGTTTTTGTCAAATAAAGGGCGATTGAATATAAATTGTAGGAAACATCGAAAATAATTAAAGTAAGTATAGAAGTGGAGCGCAATAAAAAAGAAACATAAGGAAAACTACTATATGAGATGCAAAAGAAATAAATAAACAAAATAATAATTAACAACAATAATCAGCAAACAATTAGGAACATAGAGCACATTCCATTAAGTAATATAATAATCTCAAAGTGCGTGATAAAATGCGAAACGGAAAGAAACAACTAATAATGTTGAAGAAATTCTATAAGACAGTTCCGTCTTTCCACTAATTGTTTTAACTGTATAACGTACCTAGCTCAGGCAAGCAAATGTTCTTAAAAGCGTCAAATAGTAAACACTTTGAAACGAAAAGATCTGATGCTCCTTAAGTGTGAAAGTTGTAACACTCATGTGTTTAAGTTAGCGAATAGATTCTGAGCAAAATTTAATCTTAATACCTAAAAGCTGATAAATATAGATACATATATAGGAAGCCTACTGTGTTGATCTAATATTGATTAAGAATAAACATATCTGGGATCAAGCATGCTTTCGTTTATGCAGCACAGAAAAAAATACTATGTCTCGGTTCAAAAATTGCGAGGCAAAACCTTTAAATTTAAAGGCAATATATAAAGTCAAATAAAATAAAAGAATAAAATTAAAAATTAAATAACAAAATAATAATAACAATATACAAATATTACTAGAATGGAATGACATACTACTTTTAAATCTTACTCCCTGCCGTATTATATGTCAAGGAAAATGGACCAAGAAAATAGATTGTGGACCTAAACAAGAACAACTTTATCTCGCTCTTTCAATGTACGAATTATAACCCATAAGAATCATAATAGAATATAGCCTAGCAAAACTACTTACGATGAAGTCTAAACGGTCTTTAGATCATGAATCCTAAGTTAGTGAAAATTATTGTAAATGTTTAACATACACACAACTAGTGCTTTACCAACACAAAAAAAAGAATAAATCTTACCATACAATTATTAAATCAAATCTTATTATTTAGAGCCTCCTCCACAAAGAGTATACAATAAAATCAGACCCTTATCTAAAATCAAAACAAGTGGAAACGTTGCAGTCGGACGCAACCGACTGCGGCATACTCGATACCAGTATTAAAACAGGTAAAAAGTGGCCTGATTGCAAAGGGGTACGGATGGGGCAGGGGTGTACGCTGCCTTAATGATTCTCCGATGCAGATGGGGATGCCACCAACTATCTTCCTTCCAAATTTGGTGACTCTAGCTGAAAGTTTGTAAGAGCTGTTGAAAGGGGGGCTGGGGGCGGTATGGGTGGGTGTGGCATCTAAATTTTAACTGCAGATCTTTGCGAAATGTCAATTGCTATCTTCATACCATATTTGGTGACTCTAGCTCGAAAATTGTTAAGAGTGGGGGAGGGGGCTGGGGGCGGTATGGGTGGGCGTGGCATCCAAATTTTTGCTGCAGATCTATGTGGAATGTCAATTGCTACCTTCATACAAAATTTGGTGACTATAGCTTAAAGCTTGTAAAAGATGTGGAAAGGGGGTGGAAGGGGTGCGCGTGGCTCCAAAACTTTGATGCACTATTTTGGGGGTCGTTGCAAGCTATCTTCCTGCCAAATTTGGTGGCTCTAGCTCCACAACTCTGGAAGATACACGCATTCCCGTGTTTGACGAAGCGTTGGGGCATCTGGCGGCGGCTAGGGCGGTATTGGTGGGCGTGGCATCCAAACTTTTGATGCAGTTTTTGGGGGGTCATTATCGCCTATCTTGGCACCAAATTGGTGGCTCTAGCTCAAAATTGTGGGAGATATAGGCTTTTCTGATTTTAAAAAGCGGGGGGGGGGGGGGGCTGGGGGCGGAAGGGGGGCGTGGCTCCAAAATATTTGATGCAGTTTTTGGGTGTTGCTAGTAGCTATCTTCTTACCATATTTGGTAGTTCTAGTGTGACTTATCGTTTTTAAGCTATCGAATTTATCGATTTGCCAGCCCCCTAGTTATCGTAGAACCCCCATCTTGGCACTTTACTTTACTATCCCATAGATAAAAAGAATTGGAAAGATTCAAGTCTCTAGCTTGAAGGGTGTGGAAAAAAGTTGCGTTCATACAGACGGACAGACACCATGACGGACTATGCACAAACTACTATTAAATCTTACTCCCTGCCGTATTATATGTCAAGGAAAATGGACCAAGAAAATAGATTGTGGACCTAAACAAGAACAACTTTATCTCGCTCTTTCAATGTACGAATTATAGCCCATAAGAATCATAATAGAATATAGCCTAGCAAAACTACTTACGATGAAGTCTAAACGGTCTTTAGACCATGAATCCTAAGTTAGTGAAAATTATTGTAAATGTTTAACATACACACAACTAGTGCTTTACCAACACAAAAAAAAGAATAAATCTTACCATACAATTATTAAATCAAATCTTATTATTTAGAGCCTCCTCCACAAAGAGTATACAATAAAATCAGACCCTTATCTAAAATCAAAACAAGTGGAAACGTTGCAGTCGGACGCAACCGACTGCGGCATGCTCGATACCAGTATTAAAACAGGTAAAAAGTGGCCTGATTGCAAAGGGGTACGGATGGGGCAGGGGTGTACGCAGCCTTAATGATTCTCCGATGCAGATGGGGATGCCACCAACTATCTTCCTTCCAAATTGGTGACTCTAGCTGAAAGTTTGTAAGAGCTGTTGAAAGGGGGGCTGGGGGCGGTATGGGTGGGTGTGGCATCTAAATTTTAACTGCAGATCTTTGCGAAATGTCAATTTCTACCTTCATACAAATTTGGTGACTATAGCTTAAAGTTTGTAAAAGGTGGGGAAAGGGTGTGGAAGGGGTGCGCGTGGCTCCAAAACTTTGATGCACTTTTTGGGGTTCGTTGCAAGCTTTCTTCCTGCCAAATTTTGTGGCTCTAGCTCCACAACTCTGGAAGATACACGCATTCCCGTTTTTGACGAAGCGTTGGGGCATCTAGCGGCGGCTAGGGCGGTATTTGTGGGCGTGGCATCCAAACTTTTGATGCAGTTTTTGGGGGGTCATCATCGCCTATCTTGGCACCAAATTTGGTGGCTCTAGCTCAAAAATTGTGGGAGATATAGGCTTTTCTGATTTTAAAAAAGCGGGGGGGGGGGGGGGGCTGGGGGCGGAATGGGTGGGCGTGACTCTAAAACTTTGATGCAGTTTTTTGGGTGTTGCTAGTAGCTATCTTCTTACCATATTTGGTAGTTCTAGTGTGACTTATCGTTTTTAAGCTATCGAATTTATCGATTTGCCAGCCCCCTAGTTATCGTAGAACCCCCATCTTGGCACTTTACTTTACTATCCCATAGATAAAAAGAATTGGAAAGCTTCAAGTCTCTAGCTTGAAGGGTGTGGAAAAAAGTTGCGTTCATACAGACGGACAGACACCATGACGGACTATGCACAAACTACTATTAAATCTTACTCCCTGCCGTATTATATGTCAAGGAAAATGGACCAAGAAAATAGATTGTGGACCTAAACAAGAACAACTTTATCTCGCTCTTTCAATGTACGAATTATAACCCATAAGAATCATAATAGAATATAGCCTAGCAAAACTACTTACGATGAAGTCTAAACGGTCTTTAGACCATGAATCCTAAGTTAGTGAAAATTATTGTAAATGTTTAACATACACACAACTAGTGCTTTACCAACACAAAAAAAAAGAATAAATCTTACCATACAATTATTAAATCAAATCTTATTATTTAGAGCCTCCTCCACAAAGAGTATACAATAAAATCAGACCCTTATCTAAAATCAAAACAAGTGGAAACGTTGCAGTCGGACGCAACCGACTGCGGCATACTCGATACCAGTATTAAAACAGGTAAAAAGTGGCCTGATTGCAAAGGGGTACGGATGGGGCAGGGGTGTACGCTGCCTTAATGATTCTCCGATGCAGATGGGGATGCCACCAACTATCTTCCTTCCAAATTTGGTGACTCTAGCTGAAAGTTTGTAAGAGCTGTTGAAAGGGGGCTGGGGCGGTATGGGTGGGTGTGGCATCTAAATTTTAACTGCAGATCTTTGCGAAATGTCAATTGCTATCTTCATACCATATTTGGTGACTCTAGCTCGAAAATTGTTAAGAGTGGGGGAGGGGGCTGGGGGCGGTATGGGTGGGCGTGGCATCCAAAGTTTTGCTGCAGATCTATGTGGAATGTCAATTGCTACCTTCATACAAAATTTGGTGACTATAGCTTAAAGCTTGTAAAAGGTGGGGAAAGGGGTGGAAGGGGTGCGCGTGGCTCCAAAACTTTGATGCACTATTTTGGGGGTCGTTGCAAGCTATCTTCCTGCCAAATTTGGTGGCTCTAGCTCCATAACTCTGGAAGATACACGCATTCCCGTTTTTGACGAAGCGTTGGGGCATCTGGCGGCGGCTAGGGCGGTATTGGTGGGCGTGGCATCCAAACTTTTGATGCAGTTTTTGGGGGGTCATTATCGCCTATCTTGGCACCAAATTTGGTGGCTCTAGCTCAAAAATTGTGGGAGATATAGGCTTTCTTGACTTTAAAATGCGATGGTGCTGGGGGCGGAAAGGGGGGGGGCGTGTTCCAAAATATTTGATGCAGTTTTTTGGGTGTTGCTAGTAGCTATCTTCTTACCATATTTGGTAGTTCGAGCTGTAAGGGTGTGTGAAATATGCGGACTTATCGTTTTTAAGTTATCTAATTTATTGATTTGCAAGCCACACAGTTATCGTAGAACCTCAATCTTGACACTTAATTTACTATCCCATAGATAAAAAGAATAGGAAAGATTCAAGTCTCTAGCTTGAAGGGTGTGGAAAAAACTTGCGTTCATACAGACGGACAGAAGGACAGACGGACAGACACCATGACGGACATTGCACAAACACAATATACTCTTTACCTTCGGTATCGAGTATAAAAACAGGATCAAGAGCTAGGGTGTATAAAACGACTAAAACATAGGAGAAAAAACAGAAATTCCAATATTTAGTGGGTATAATCCAATCCGCTGATAGTTTACGTACATTATTTTAAAAACACACAACGATTGAAAACTTTAAGTACTCTTCCGCCCGTTTTGCAAAATACCGACTTTTAAGTCATCTCGAGCCTTAGTACATCACAACCGTATTTTGCCATCCAAATTCAAGATTATTGCAAAGGTACAAGAATAATTAAACACAATACAATGGTTTCATGAACTAAATAAATAACTCAGATCATGAAAAATAAATCCTTTAGCGACAATAAGTTTTGAGCACTAAAGAAAATAAGTCTCCTTAAGAAATAATTATAATAATTAAATGAAGAAATACGCCCTAATTACATGGCATGTAGAAAAAAAGAATTCGTTCTCATTAAAATTAATAAAGAACATAAAAATAAATAAATTAAAATTCAAACAAGAAAAAATGGAAGTGATATGCAACAAAACTGCAACTATCACAGTTGAGGAACAGAAGTAGTAGATACTTAACCCTTTAATTAAAACACCTAACGTATTCATACTTTTCGAAACAGCGTAAGACTCATATCTCGAACTGTTAAGCTAGTTCAATGCACTTCCTTATTAAATGCAAGAAAAATGGGGAGAATAATGAATAAATATTACCATCTATCAATTATAAGAAATTAGTAAGAAAATTTTCTAAGTTTAAGCAATGAGTTTGTAAATATAAAAATCTAACATAATCACTAAAAAGTATAAATGTATATAGGTTGACAGTTAAAATCTATTAAAGCAATGTTCGATCGATTTCCCCGCTAAAATTAAGTTAACTTGTTAGGGACAATTACATCAACAGAAGAAATTTTGAAGTCAGTAAATGACTGCAAACACATTCTTTATACATTTTTATTATAAGTAGGATACTGGAAAAAGTGTAGTAAAACCCGTTTTATAAAAAAGATAAAAACAAGCTGCTAAGAACATCGTTTTGTTTTCATTTTCTTTATTTTAGAAATTTATTTGATATGTGAGTTTGATGAAATAATTTTAGTTGAGTATAAGAAATAGTTTGACGGATATCTTAAATATGAAAAGTGGCTTTTTGATGAAAATCTTATAGCGAGCAAAGGAAAGTTAAGGAAGATTATTTGATAAGCCTAAAAGATTACCTTAAAGAATTTAAAGAAAGTATAAGCAAAATAAATTATTAATGAGATAGAACGGAATCCAATGTATGGGGGTTAAAAAAAAAAAAAATCTCAATAAATAAATAAATGACGTATAGATATTAAGATCAAAATTACTGTAATTAAACATGATTTATTATACCACCTTTACGAACTTATTTATGCTTTCAAAATGATGACATACATAAAAGCATTTTTAGATATGTATATACTGAGTACTTGAACTTAGGCTTATAATATTGACTTAAAAAAGTCTTTTTATAAAGCCGAAACAAAATCATGGAGAATGACTTGTGTGTTCTACCGGCTATAAATATATGTCATTAATCTTAATGCTCGGTGTTTGTGTTTGCTAAATCCCTCAACGGAACAAGCTTAATATAAATCTCAAATTTAACCAAACTGCAAAAATCTAAAACAACAAAATATTAAATAATATTAAATAAAATTAAAACATACTCATAAGAAAACATAATTTGATAGTTTGTTATCAAAGTACACCAACTTAAAAATGTTCATTGGTTTATTAAAAAGTTATACTAATTAGCTCTATATAAGTAACAGAAGTCAGTGCAATAATCAAAACAGATATATGCATATAAAGGTTAGAAACGTCAGTAGCGAATAAGTTGGGTGTGCGTTAGAAGGAGGGACAATCAATTAAAATACCACCTGCATTTCATAGACGCTCGTGTATAGAATCGCATAAGGGAGTGTAATTTAATAAATAATACAAGCAGGATAACTTTCCCCTATAACACTTTCCCACTCTAACACTTACTCTCTCCAATACTAACTCTCTCTTCTCCCTCTAACACTTTCGTCCTCTACAACTTCCCCCTATAACATTTCAAGCTAAATCTGCAAGTCTCAATACTCTTGTTTAAAAACAATGTGTGTCTTGCTGCTGCTGCTGCTTAAAAAATTCCCATGCGCACAGTTGACTCTCTCTCTCTCTCGTATCTCCTAGATTGTAGCTAAGAAACCTTTGCACAATTGACTCTAGCATTTAATAGTTTCATAAGGAATGTACTTTGCTCTTTGATCCTCACGGACGGTGATAACTATAAAGCATTACCCAACTAATGTACT
>JARNME010000180.1:461492-586269 GCA_030179655.1 Scaptomyza flava | reverse complement strand
AGGATGCATATCATTTCCTAATGATAGATATAAGTTTCCATTTTGAAAAACTTGAAAATTTACAGCATAAATTTCTGCTGCTGCTTGAAGCTCACATGCAGTACCATAAGTATATGAATTTGACATAGTGCACTCATATTGTTCAGAAAAGCTATAACACTCTCCATTTATGTTCATGCTGAAGCAAGCAAAAGTTTCCCAGTTGCTAACGACATGGGTTACAATATGTTGGCGTATGGTGCCATGGAAGCCTTGCCTACCATATAAAAGGTAGGAAATAGATCTAAAAAGGCAGGCTCAATCACCAAATATGCGAACAACTGAATGTGGCACCAAAACACCACTTATATCTAAAGTTTCAATAGACATCTTTTAATTTGGCTGTGAGACAATTGACTTCACTGTAAAACGATTGTTACAACGTTACAGTGTCTATAGGTAAGTATAAAATTCAATAAAATTGAATATGCCAACTTATATTATTTTAATAGAATATTCAGACTGCTTAGTTTTATTTGATTTTTAAATGCACTTAAGCAGTGCCTATATAACTATTATATAATATGCAAAATAGAAGACAACTATATATAATGTTGCTTCAATTATTAAGTATAAAATCGACTTATTATTTTTGTTAAAAAAAAAAAAACAACAAAACAAATTAACAACTTAATTTAAAGTAAGTATTATAAATAAATAAATACTTCAAAATAAGTCAAAAATTGACTTCACTGTACAACGTTACAGCGTCTATACAACGTATAGAGTTCAATAAAATTGAATATACCAACTTATATTATTTTAAAAGAATATTCAGACTGCTTAGTTTTATTTGATTTTTAAATGCACTTAAGCAGCGTCTATATAACTATTATATAATATGCAAAATAGAAGACAACTATATAATGTTGCTTCAATTATTAAGTCTAAAATCGACTTATTTTTCTTGTGTTTAAAAAACCACAAAAGAAATTAAAATACGTTGATCGTTAATGTTTTAAATTAAATATTTTTTATAACTTATCATTAAAATACGTATTTTATATGAATTGTATATAAATAATACGAAAATCAGAAAAATAAATAACTCACTGATCCAAAAAGTAACTTTCGATGTTATCCTTTAATACAAACTATATTTAACAAGTAGAAACGTTGCAGTCGGACGCAACCGACTGCGGCATACTCGATACCAGTATTAAAAATTTTGATGCCCATCCATGTGGGATGTCAATTGCTACCAAATTTGGTGACTCTAGCTCGAAGTTTGTATAAAGTGGGGAAAGGGGGGCTGGGGGCGGTATGGGTGGAATTGCATCCAAATTTTTGATGCAGATCTTTGTGGAATGTCAATTGCTATCTTCATAACAAATTTGGTGACTCTAGCTCAAAGTTTGTAAAAGTGGGGAAAGGGGGGCTGGGGGCGGTATGGTTGGGCGTGGCATTCAAATTTTTGCTGCAGATCCTTGAGGAATGTCAAATGCTACCTTCATACCAAATTTGGTGACTCTAGCTCAAAGTTTGTATAAGGTGGGGAGAATGGGGCTATGGGGCTGGGGGCGGTATGGTTGGGCGTGGCATCCAAATTTTTGCTGCAGATCCTTGTGGAATGTCAAATGCTACCTTCATACCAAATTTGGTGACTCTAGCTCGAAGCATGTAAAAGGTGGTGAAAGGGGGGCTATGGGGCTTGGGGCGGTATGGGTGGGCGTGGCATTCAAATTTTTGCTGCCGATCCATGTGGGATGTCAATTGCTATCTTCATACCAAATTTGGTGACTCTAGCTCGAAGTTTGTAAAAAGTGAGAAAAGGGGGGGGGGGGGGGGGGGCTGGGGGCGTTATGGGTAGGCATGGCATCCAAATTTTTGATGCAGATCTTTGTGGAATGTCAATTGCTATCTTCATACCAAATTTGGTGACTCTAGCTGAAAGTTTGTAAATGGCGGGGAAAGGGGGGCGGAATGGGTGGGCTTGGCTCCAAAACTTTGATGCAGATTTTGGGGATCGCTACTAGCTATCTTCCCACCAAATTTGGTGGCTCTAGCTCCACAACTCTGGAAGATACACGCATTCCCGTTTTGACGAAGCGTTGGGGTGGATGGGGGCGGCTAGGGTAGGATCGGTGGGCGTGGCATCCAAACTTTTGATGCAGTTTTTAGGGGGTCATCATCACCTATCTTGGCACCAAATTTGGTGGCTCTAGCTCAAAAACTTTGGGAGATATAGCCATTTCTGATTTCAAAATGCGGGGGGGCTGGGGGCGGAATGGGTGGGCGCGGCTTCAAAACTTTGATGCAGTTTTTGGGGATCGCTACTAGCTATCTTCCCACCAAATTTGGAAGCTATAGCTCCACAACTCTGGAAGATACACGCATTCCCGTTTTTGACGAAGCGTTGGGGTGGATGGGGGTAGCTAGGGCAGTGTCGGTGGGCGTGGCATCCAAACTTTTGATGCAGTTTTTAGGGGGTCATCATCACCTATCTTGGCACCAAATTTGGTGGCTATAGCTCAAAAACTGAGGGAGATATATGCTTTTTGACTTTAAAATTCGGGGGGGCTGGGGGCGGAATGGGGGGCGTGGCTCCAAAATTATTGATGCAGTTTTTTGGGGGTTGCTAGTAGCTATCTTCTTACCAAATTTGGTAGTTCTAGCTGTAAGGATGTGCGAAATATGTGGATTTATCGGTTTTGAGTTATCGAATTTATCGATTTGCCAGCCCCCCAGTTATCGTAGAACCCCCATCTTGACACTTTAATTTACTATCCCATAGATAAAGAGAATTGGAAAGTTTCAAGTCTCTAGCTTGAAGGGTGTGGAAAAAACTTGCATACATACGGACGGACAGACGGACAGACGGACAGACACCATGACGGACATTGCACAAAACCAATATACTAGTTACCTTCGGTATCGAGTATAAAAATGAACTGAAACGAAACGTAACTTTCTATCTTCAAAATAAATGTAAACTAAAATGCATAACCAATTCCCTAACCATTGTATGTAAAAACATAAAGTGGGAAAGAGTATTACAGTTATTCCTCTACACAACACACACCGAGATCTTACATACAACGCTTGTACTTAAGAGCTAGGTGTAGGTGGTACAAATTAGGCAGTGTCATTCCCTTAAATGCAAACTCTTAGTTATGCTTAACTTAGCTTAGAGAGTGCGGAGGAGGAAGGGATATTAGGATCTATGTTTGACATGCAGAGCGTGCGCACAAAGAGCATTTAAAAACAAACAGCTGATAGAGAAATGACGAAATAACGGAGTCGCGAATTTTTTTTTCGCAAAGTGTGCGAAGTGCGAGACAAAGATTAGTTGTACCGCACTTTGCATTGCATTTGCTTGCTGCCGTTTATGATGCTTTTGCTCCTGCTGTTGCTGCGGCTGCTTAGTAAAAAAGGGTGGTATAGACTTAATTGACTTATTAATTAATAAATGCAATATATAAAAATGTATTATTCATAATACATATTACCTTTCTTATTGGCATTAAATAATTGATAAAAACAATCTGTATAAAAATAAAATTATTTTGTTAATTAAATACCGAAAACAAATTGTTAGCAATGGCTGTTTATGAAATTTTAAAACATAGGGTATTAAAATTTTGTGCTTTGTATTTCGAAGCAACCTGCAAGTGTTTAGCTTGTATTTTCTTTGCATTTGCCTATTCTCGATGTGTACACAGAACGCTATTGCTTGGCGAATGACCATTTGATCTACAGACCAGAGGGTATATTGCTTTTGTGCAAATGTATGTAACAGGTAGATGGAAGTATTTCTGACCAAATTATATATAGGTATTCTTGTTCATTATCATTAGGCGAGTCGATTTGCCATATATGAACAAATAATGTTAAAGGATTAGTGTATCTCTTAGTCAACATTATTGCAAATTCTGGGCATCAAAAATCATAAATGTCAAAAATCTTTCAGCAAGAAATGTGTTCAACGCACACGCATACAATACTAATGCATATTTACAAAATTGGCGGCCCCGGCAGAAGTATAAACGTATACTAATAATAATAATGTATTTTTTAAAGACGCTTGCTCTCCGCCCCCTGACCCACAAACAGACAATCCAAAAATATTAATTTTGCTAACAAACAGGCAAAACAGACAAAAATGTAACTATTTGAAACTTGAATTTAACAGGCACGCAGCAATTGCCAGCTGGCAACCACGCAACGTTATTCCTCTTTGCTATCGGCATATTGCTTTGCGCTTTGCAAAAATATGCCTGTGTTTTCGCAAACACACTGGTTTGTTTATAGCCAATCGCACCCGCATTAGAATTCAGCAAGCAGTTTTCGTAAAGAGAGCGATGTCACGTCTATAGTACAGAAACATAGGAAACCAATTTCGTATGTGCATAAGCCGAAAGCGATAGACAAAAACCGCAAGAACAAATTTTTTGCATTCACAGTTATTTTTATACCCTAAAATAGGTAAAAAGGGGTATATTTTTTTTTGTGCTAAAGTATGTAACAGGCAGAAGGTAGCATCTCCGTTCCCAAAAAGTATATAAATTCTTGATCAGCATCAACAACCTAGTGGATATAGCCATGTCCGTCTGCCTGTCCGTCCTTCCGTTCAACACACATATGTCGATGAACACATCTGTATGTGCATTAGAAAACCAACTAAAGTTACAAAAGCCAACTCAAAAGTTATAATCGCATCGATGCAAACACACTCACACACACATAAATACAAACGTACTTAAGTGTACGCGCCTTGCTTGTACAAAATTCATACAAAGACCAAATGTACATAACGATAACGAAAAGGAAGTTCTCGTTCCAACAAAAGAAAATAAACTATGATAATTAAGGGTAATAAATAATAAAAAATTTATTTTTCAGAAATTTTTAAAGTTTGCAACTCATGTTGCAGCTTTTGCACCTCCTCTTGGCATTTTTTTTCAAGCTCTGATTTCATTGCTTGAAACGCTTTTTGTTTTGAATTTCTATATTCTTTTGTTTTTTAATAATAAAATTTAATTTTTTATTCAATTGAAAAATTTTGTTATGCAGCAATTTAAAATTTTGGTGGCGCAGCTTGACATGATTTTGCTTTGGCTGGCGCTGCTGCTGCTGCTGTTGCTGGGGCTGCTGCTGCTGCTGTGGCTGGAACTGCTGCTGCTGTGGCTGGAACTGCGGCTGTGGCTGGAACTGCTGCTGTGGATGGAACTGCTGCTGTGGCTGGAACTGCTGCTGTGGCTGGAACAGCTGTTGCTGCTGATGCTGAAGCGGCGGCAAAAAATATTGCTGGGGTGGCACCGGAACCCAATAATTATAACCATTCATGGTCAGTCACTTTTGGAAATGAAATAAGCCAATACGAAAATGGCACACTGAAGTAAAAATTTAAAAATTCTCTGAGAGCTGAAAGAGTTACAGTTATTTCTGTGAATTGATCTCATCTACAGAAAACAATAATATCACATATTCATGCGCTTAAACCAGTCGCACAAAGAGCATTTAACGTGACATCGCTCTCTTAAGTTCTGTTTGCTGAGATCGAATGCGGCGAAGACATTGTAAACAAACAGCGGTGGATAGAGAAATGACGAAATAGCGGAGTCGCGAATTTTTTTTCGCAAAGTGAGCGAAGTGCGAGACAAAGATTAGTTGTACCGCACATTGCATTGCATTCGCTTGCTGCCGTTTATGATGCTTTTGCTCCTGCTGTTGCTGCGGCTGCTTAGTAAAAAAGGGTGGTATAGACTTAATTGACTTATTAATTAATAAATGCAATATATAAAAATGTATTATTCATAATACATATTACCTTTCTTATTGGCATTAAATAATTGATGAAAACAATCTGTATAAAAACAAGTAAGAAGGCTCTAGTCGGGAGAGCCCGACTAGAAGATACCCTGAACCCAGTTGCAATAAATATATTTAATTTATGTAAGACTTTGGTATACTGGCTTAGCTTCCATCGATTAAGCTCAATATCTCCGGTGTTTCTCAACCGATTTGGACGAAATTTTCAGAAAAGTTCTATCATTATCCATTACTTCAACCCTCATTTTTAGATTTTCCAAATTCGATATTTTATTGTTATCGATATTATGTGTATATCGGAAACCAGAATAGTTATCGATAATTTGAAGCAAACTTGTTCTGCTCATGGTATAGGAGAACTTAAATACAAAATCAGAAGTCTCTAGCTCTTGTAGTCTCTGAGATCCACGCGTTCATACAGACGGACATGGCTATATCGTCTCGGCTGTTGATGCTGATCAAGAATATATATACTTTATAGGGTCGGAGATGCTTCCTTCTGCCTGTTACATACTTTTGCACAAAACCATTATACCCTTATTTACCCATTTTATGGGTTAGGCTTCGGCCACGCACTGAGCGATTAGCGACTGAGCGACTGAGCGACGCTCTCTCGAGCGATGTCAGCGAGCGATCGCTCTGGGTGAAGTGGCCACATGTCGAGCGACGTCGCTTAGGTTGTTTACTTATTAAAATGCCTTCATCAAAATTAATTATGAAAAGTTTGTGCAAGAGCCGTATTTTCCGTTACAGGCAATTAAAATATTTGCAAAAAAGAAGATTTGGTGTTCACCCTATAAACCAATTGAGCAAGGTTGAGAGCTTTACAGATAAATTCAATGAACGGCTATCAACTGCCCGTAAATGTATTGAATGTGAGTTTGGTATGCTAAGGAAAAAATGGCGTATATTGCAAAAAGAAATTGAGACACAACTAAGCACAGCTATAAACATAATAAAATGTGCTTGCATTTTGCATAATTATGTAAGAGAGAGGGATGGAGATTCGGATCTTGATTACATAAACACAACAACAGAAATAAATGTTGAACTTATTGCTCCAAGAAGTGTTATTGGTACTGAAGAACATTCGCAATCCAATAGAAGCGGACAATTAGCAATAAATGTCAGAAATGAGTTAACTGAATATCTGTGGGATTTCAGTCATTAATTTTCATATTTGTCAATCAGTACCAATAACACTTCTTGGAGCAATTAGTTCATCATTTTTTTCTGTTTCTAGAGTTTTGTTTGTAAAAGCTGCATTTGCACCAAGGTATATTTCGTTAGTAGCTTAATAAATATATTTTAAGTGTTATTTAATAATAATATAATTTGTTGTATTTTATTATCAATTCACATATATATATATATATATGATATGAAAGATATGAAATATATATATATATATATATATATATATATATATTTATATATATATATTTCATATCTTTTCTTAATACACCTTAAAAAATTAACTTTACTGAACAATCACATATTACGCCTACTTCATTCCATTCCTTATCATTAATTTTTTGTTTTTGTAGTCTTTATTTGTGTCATTCCATAAAACACAGCGGCCTTGAACAGCCGAAATTAAGCTTTCAGCACTGATTTTCTGCATTGCGCTCATATAATCGCTCAGCGACGCACTAAAAATTAGAACCGATTCTAGCGCTGAGCGACGTCGCTTAGTCGCTCACGATTTTCGCACGTCGCTCAACAGCTGCGTGGCCGCTCGTATGGAGTTTCATATGTTTTAATTTTTAACGTCGCTCGAGAGAGCGTCGCTCAGTCGCTCAGTCGCTAATCGCGCAGTGCGTGGCCGAAGCCTTAAGGGTATAATATAATTATTTTGTTAATTAAATACCGAAAACAAATTGTTAGCAATGGCTATTTATGAAATTTTAAAACATAGGGTATTAAAATTTTGTGCTTTGTATATCGAAGCAACTTGCAAGTGTTTAGCTTGTATTTTCTTTGCATTTGCCTATTCTCGATGTGTACACAGAACGCTATTGCTTGGCGAATGACCATTTGATCTACAGACCAGAGGGTATATTGCTTTTGTGCAAATGTATGTAACAGGTAGATGGAAGTATTTCTGACCCAATTATATGTATGTATATATTATATGTGTAGAGGGCACTGGTTTGAACCCACCATTGTCCCGGCTGAAAACTAAGTATTTATTAAAGCCGTGAGCGCACATAGAATTCACAAAAGGTTGCATTTATTATTTTCTTATGTTTTGCGTTTTTGTTCTTTTTATAAGCTTTACACGTGCATGTGTTTAATGCATTTTGTTAACGATGTAGTAGCGTATAAAGACAAACTGAGACTGAGTTAGAGTGCGTAACGAGAGCAGCTTATTTGAAAAGGTGTCCGTCAGCGAGCACCGCTTAGTGAGAGAGCTTTCGTTACAGTTACGATATTTACAACAAAAAGATAATTAGCGTAGGAAGATAAATGCAAACGTGAGTGGCAGAAGGCCGTTAAATTTAAACACATTTTTGAGAACCATCTGCTGGCGGGGACGGTTGCTGCCCCGAACATGCACCCCCCGTTGAAAGAGGAACGCTTTCAACAGAATTTTCAGGTAGGGGCAGAAGAGCCAATTTCGTCGCGGCCCGCTTGAAGATTCCCTTTTGAGTGCGAATGATGGCAACACGCACGGCACCATCCTTTCCAGATATTACGCTTTCTATGCGTCCAAGTGGCCAACGAAGAGGCGGAAGATTTTCTTCCTGCATCAATACGACCATGCCTGGCTGAATGTTAGGCGAAGGGCGTTGCCATTTTGACCTTTCTTGTAATAGCGAAAGATATGCTGAACTCCACTTTCTCCAAAATATCTGCTTCATTTGGCATATGCGCTGCCATCGACTTAGTAGGTTGACACGCAGATGCGACAAGTCCGGCTCGTCGAATGCCGAAGTTGGCGCTCCATTGATAAAGTGAGATGGAGTCAGCACGTCTAGATCATCAGGGTTTTCTGTAATTGTACAAAGTGGTCGAGAATTAAGCATTGCTGATATTTCACAAACAAATGTTTGCAGTTCGTCCAGAGTGAATGCATAAGAGCCAACGATGCGGTAAAGATGAAACTTAGCTGCCTTAACAGCGGCCTCCCACAAGCCACCAAAGTGTGGTGATCGAGGAGGGATGAATTTCCAGTCGATCCCGTTAGAAACACAAAAAGTAGAAGTGGCTGAAATGTGCGGATCGCTCAGAAAAAGGTGCCTGAGCTCAGCCAGCTCGTTCCTAGCTCCCACAAAATTGGTGGCGTTGTCCGTCCAAATAATGCGTGGTTTTGGCCTCAGGCTGATGAAGCGCCTTAATGCTGCTATGAAGGCATTGGTGGACAAGTCTGCGACGATTTCCAGATGTACTGCCTTTGTTGAGAAGCATACAAATACAGCCATGTAGCATTTAGTGGGTGGTCTGTTCCTGATTCCAGCCTTATAGTAAAAGGGTCCACAGAAATCGATGCCGGTAGTGTGAAACACGGAATTTGACCGCACACGCGCTGCTGGTAGGCTGCCCATGATGTGCTCAATCAATACAGGTTTGAGACGAAAGCATCTGATACATTTTCTAATTACGCTAGCCACGTATTTGCGTCCTCCAAGGGGCCAGAATCTTTGCCTCAGCAGCCCAAGCAACGCTTGGGAACCGGCATGCAAGAATTTTTCGTGGTAATATCTGATAATCGCGTTTGAGATTGGATGTCCTTTTGGTATTACAATTGGATGCTTTGCTTCATAGTCGAGATCTGAGTTTTCAAGACGGCCTCCAACGCGAATCAGCCCTAAAGAATCCAGAAATGGGTGGAGCGCTGTCAAAGCATTTCTTGCTGACAACGGCTTCTTGCTGCTAAGGATCTTAAACTCGTCGGCAAAATGCACGCGTTGTATGGATCTGAGCAGCAAAAGGGTTCCATTTTTTATGTCTGCTACAGTTAGAGTACCATAAGCTCTGGTCCTGCCCTTGAAGTCTAACGCATAGAAGCGATATACGTATGCAAAAAAACACGTTGAAGTTTTCCAAAGAAGTTTAGAGATGCGAGACCTTGAGAAATATCCAGTTGCTTTGTGGTCAACAAGGCTGCTACTCGGCGCTCCGGCAGCTTTTGTGGCGGCTGAGTGTTTTCAGGCCATGCTGAAGGGTCTTGAAGCAAAAATGATGGTCCTGAACTCCAAAGAGTGGAATTTTTGAGCTCGGCCGGTGTGCATCCGCGCGAAATGATGTCCGCTGGATTCAACTTGCTGGAAACGTGGTGCCAGATCATTCCTGCGGTGTGTTCCTGAATCTTCGAAATTCTGTTGGATACAAATACATTAAATTTGGTTGGTGACTGGTGTATCCAGGCAAGAACTATAGTTGAATCGGACCAGCAGTGACAGGGGTACGAGTTTGCCAAAGTTTGGCAAACGCTTAATATAAGCTCTGCCAAAAGAAGTGCAGCAGAAAGCTCCAGCTTCGGAATTGTCATCTCTTTTATAGGAGCGACTCGGGATTTAGCGCAAAGCAGCTGACTTTGGAAGATTCCTTCAGATTCTGAACGCATGTACACGCATGCTCCATAGGCTGCCATACTGGCGTCGCAGAAGGCATGTATTTCTAGGCTTGCTTTTGGCTGGAGGACATAACGCGGGAATTGAAATCGATTGACGATATGCAATTGGGATGTTAGCTCACGCCAGTCATTATGCAGGGACTGTGGAAGGCTCTCATCCCAAGCAATTTTTCTTTCCACAGGGTTTGCATGAAAATTTTTGACTTTGTGATGATGGGCGATATGAGTCCTAGGGGATCATACAGCCTGGCTATAGTAGACAATACGGCGCGCTTGGAGCTGGCGCCCTCTATTATAATTGGGGCAGAATTGAAGAGCAGAGTATCCGTGCTCGGATCCCACACCAAACCAAGTGTCTTGGCGACGTCGGTTCCATCATGGAATTTGAGTAATTTTTCCCGATCTGATTCCGACTCACCTTCGAGAGATGCCAAAGCATTCGGACACCACTTACGAATGGGGAACTTTCCTTTGAGTAACAGTGCCTTGACTTGGCGACGTATTTCGGCTACCTCCTCAACAGTGTCCCCTCCAGAAATGAGGTCATCAACGTAAAAATCCCTACGAACTATTTTGGCGCCAAGTGGGAAAGAAGCCTCTTCATCACGGGACAGCTGGTGCATGGCACGAATGGCCAAGAAGGCGGCGGGTTTGGTTCCATAGGTGACCGTGTCCAGCTTGTAAGCCTGAATCTCATCTGAAGGGTTATTACGCCACAAAATACACTGCATATACTCGTCCGGATGTGACATGCGCACGCATCGATACATTTTGCAAATGTCCCCGCACAGTGCCACTCTGAAGAACCGAAATCGAAGAAGTGTATTGAAGATTTTGGGCTGTATGGTGGGACCGGTCATCAACACATCGTTTAAAGATTGACCTGATGTGGTTTTCGCTGATCCATCAAATACTACTCTTAGCTTGGTGGTCGAACTGTCGGGTTTCTGGACACAGTGATGAGGCAAAAAGAATTATGGTGTATTTAAACTCCTCACTGCGATAGACATGTGTCCCAAATCAAGGTATTCTTGAATGAAAGCAGCGTATTGACCTCTAAGCTGCGGTTCCTTGTCTAGCTTTCTTTCCAGATTGCTGAATCTGCGCAAGGCCCGCTGATATGAGTCGCCGAGATCCTCAAAACTAGATCGAGTTGGCAAGCGTACTGAGTATTGTCCAGATTTTAAGCGAGTGAAGTTGTTTATAAAGTGTTGTTCACAGAGCGCATCTTCTTGTGAGTTTGTCGATGCGGAAGTGTAATCAGTTTCGATCTCCCAGAATCGTCGCAAAATGTCGGCTAGGCTTGAGTCGTCCATGTGCGGATTTGAAGGCTGAACGAAAGCTGCAAGAGCTGACCGCTTAGACTGAGATTTGGAGACACTGCCAGAAACAATCCAACCAAGTTTGGTTTTCTGCAGTGTTGGCAAATGGTCAGCTAAACGAATTTGTCCGACGCTCATTAGTTCGAAGAATAGCCCAGCACCAATTAGGAGGTCAATCCTGTGTGGTTCAAAGAATTGAGGATCCGCAAGTTTTAGATTTTTTGGAATGTCCCATCCCTTGGCATCTAAGCTAAAGTGTGGCTGCAAATCAGTAATGGTAGGAGTGACGACCGCAGAGAACGAAACGCGGTAGTTTGTGTCCTGCGATTGTGCTATGATGTCCACGGCCTTGTCTGATGCAAGAGACGATGCGCCAATTCCAGAAATGTTCATATGAGAATTGCGTTGGCTTAGCTGGAGCTGATTTGCGAGTCTAGAAGTAACAAAGTTGAGCTGAGAAGCTGAATCGAGAATAGCGCGCGAAGGAATAAATGATCCAGAACGCGATTTGACGTATACTATAGCCGTTGCTAGCAGCACGTATTCCTTTGGTCGAAGCTCAGCGAGTGGAGCGTGATATGGAACATTAGAAACTAGAGCTGCTGAAATCTGCAGACTGGCGGATGCTCCATTAGGCAATGATGGCGCACTAAGAATTGATGTAGTTGCATTAGACGATCCCTCTGGCGACAAGTGCAAAAGTGAATGGTGCTTGGCCTGGCAATGTTTGCAAGTCCCCGATTTGCACTGTTGCAGTGAATGCCCTTTGCGCAAACAATTAAAGCACAAATGCCGTTTCTTAGCTTCTGCAAGGCGAGAGTTCCTTGATAGGGTCAGAAATTGTTGGCATTTTGAAATATAGTGATCGTTGGAATTGCATATGCCACATTTTGATGGAGTATTGACACTGTTAGCTATTATGAGAGTGCTTTGTTTAGGTTTCGATAAGTTTTTGCCTACCTGCTGGCTAGGTGCTTCTATTACCATAGCCGATTCCAGGTTTTCCATCATCTGACATCTTTTATTTAAAAATTTTGCCATGGTTAACCAGGTTGGCAATTTGTTGCTGGCCAGACCTTCTTCCCATTTTTCGCGAGTGTGCTGATCCAGTTTGCGGCAAGTGATATAGATGAGATAACCATTTGAAATTTCCTCAGATGTTGCCAACGTTTGTAGAGCACGAAGATGAACGTTGAGCTTATCGTTTAACTCTCGCAAGCTTCTTGCTGAGCCTTTCTCCACCCCTTGCAGCTCGAAAATTGCCTTTACGTGGGACTGGAAATGCAAAAGTTTATTATCGAAACGACCTTTTAACAAATTTATCGCCTCTTCATAATTTTCTTCTGTAAGCTCTAAAGAGCTAACAGTATCCAATGCCGCTCCACTCAAGTGCCCGCGAAGATGTTGAAACTTCTCGATGGTTGAGATGCGCTTATCATTCTTAACGACGGTTGAAAACATCGAATAGAAGTTGGGCCAGTGTAGTTGCCAGAAAACGTTGGAAGCTGCAGCTCAGGCAGGCGCGGACGGCTCATCAAATATTCCAGCGAGATTCCGTTGTCTTCGGTAAGGTGCCGCACAGTGCTTGAATGCGCAGCTGTTGAAGGATGCAATGCGAGGAGCTCCCTAGCTAGACGAGACTTAGCCTGTAAGTAGCATTGTGAAAAGTTTTGCCGCGCATCGGTCGTGAGCTGCATCAAGTCAAGCCGCTCGAGGCTGGATTGAGCCGCGTTGAACTCGGTGTACAAACGCTCGATCAACTCCAAACGAACTTGCAGCTCAGCTTCATCAAAATTAGAAACGCCATCGGAATCAGCTAGTTGATCGCCAAAGTCTGCTAATTGCTTCGTGATCGAATTGGCTTTGGCTTGGTAAAATTCCATTTCGCTTGAAAGCACACATGGGTCGGCTTTGTTCTCCCGACTCAGGTCGCTTTGATTCAATGCCATTTCAACTGCCAGACGATTTCTTGTCTCTCGTATACAGAAAATTGCACCCTGTATATGGGTGTAAGAGACACGCCGAAAAGTAACTGTAACTTAGTCGCCGCTGTATTTCGCCTACAGCTTCACAACACTCGATGACTGTACTCGTGTGTATATGTATGAGTGTGCGCGCGTGATGTAAGCAAGATGCGCACGTGAAGAATCTAACAGCTTTTATGCACATATAAGCGCTCGCACAACAATATGCACGAGGCGGCGGTATATATGTACATATATATATGTATTCAAAATATGTCTGGAAGTTTATTCACGAACCGCTATATGCGAAGCAAAGCAAGAACGAAAAGTATGTATGTATGTATGTTTGTCTGCACAATGTTATGTACAGAGCGAACTGCGCGTATATTGTATATATGTACGCAGTCTGAACAACGGTATGTGCAGAGCGATAAAAAATATAGCGCGGCTTGACACAAATTATGTATTGTCTAATCGCGAATCAGATTTACAAAATGCATTTGGCTGTACACAGCGTAAAAACGACGATGAAAGAGTTTGTTACACAAATTAATAAGAAAAAAAAAGATTCACGTCGGGGTCACCAGAATTTATGTGGAGGGCACTGGTTTGAACCCACCATTGTCCCGGCTGAAAACTAAGTATTTATTAAAGCCGTGAGCGCACATAGAATTCACAAAAGGTTGCATTTATTATTTTCTTATGTTTTGCGTTTTTGTTCTTTTTATAAGCTTTACACGTGCATGTGTTTAATGCATTTTGTTAACGATGTAGTAGCGTATAAAGACAAACTGAGACTGAGTTAGAGTGCGTAACGAGAGCAGCTTATTTGAAAAGGTGTCCGTCAGCGAGCACCGCTTAGTGAGAGAGCTTTCGTTACAGTTACGATATTTACAACAAAAAGATAATTAGCGTAGGAAGATAAATGCAAACGTGAGTGGCAGAAGGCCGTTAAATTTAAACACATTTTTGAGAACCATCTGCTGGCGGGGACGGTTGCTGCCCCGAACAATATGTATATGCGGGAAGTTCAGTCAATCAATTTTGTAAGATTTTATTTGCAATGCATACTACTGCTGCTGATGTAGATTACATTTTCTTAAGTTTCTATTTGTTAGTGTGTTTGTTTTTGCACGGTATATATGGTGAACATTTTTTTGCTTTCTTTTAGCTTGCTTCAGAAGTCAACAATGTATGCATGCATTTACAATGTATGCGCGCGCTCTGCAAGTCTAACAAAGAGCGTAGTAACGCTACCTTCTTCGCACGCACTGAATTAACGCAAAACATATCTAAGAGGCTGCAGCTAAGTGAATTGCATATTGCCTTTAGCTTTAATTTAGTGTGTGCGGAGGAGTTAGGGTTATTAAACTTTATGATTGACATGCAGAGCGCGCACTCAAAATAGAGAGTGAACGTAAATGAGCAACATCAAAAGAACATGATCGGAGCGAGATTTGTAATTACCTGATTATCTTAAGAGCAACACGCGCACTTATGTCAACGCCCTATGCTTGTTCGCAATTGCATATCAATAACATATTAATAATGTTAGTTAGTTTTGTCTAAGCTATATAAGCAGCAATAGGCAAATCCACCCCCATAA
Source organism: Scaptomyza flava (assembly GCA_030179655.1). Classification (NCBI taxonomy): domain Eukaryota; kingdom Metazoa; phylum Arthropoda; class Insecta; order Diptera; family Drosophilidae; genus Scaptomyza; species Scaptomyza flava. The sequence goes on along the minus strand of JARNME010000180.1, from coordinate 570,987 downwards.
AATATTCTGGTGTGGGTAATTTTTTTAGACGCACCAAGTTTTGTTCTGTTGTTTTTGTTTTTTTTTAAATCAATCACACCAACAAAAAGTAGCAGTGCGGGCCCAACAACAACAACAAACGCTTCTTGCAAGTGTACGAACCTTTTTTTTATGACACTTTGCTTGCGGGACTCAAAGGCGTCATTGTCCATTGTTTTGTTTTTGTATTCTCGCTCGCGCACGAGCTCTCAGCTTGTCCGACAATGTGGCGACAGTAGTGGAATGGGTAATTTTTGCAATTGTAATTTGATTTTTAAAATGGGTTAAAAGTGCTCCAAATCGTATGGGAGGTACTTGAAGGAGTTGTCCAAATAAAAATTCCTTTCTTAGTGCTCACTTTCAACCTGCATAAAATATTGTGTGAAAATTTCAGCCTTGTAGCTCTTTTCGTTTAGGCTGTGGCAATGTCAACAATCACTTAGGACAAACTCTTTTATATATAGTGATATATGTTAAGGAAAATGTGTGTTTGTGTTGTGAAAAATAAAATTGTTTTTTTTTTAAATTTTTTTTTTTTGGGGGGGGGTAAATTTAATGTATTGGACCAAAAACACAGTTAGTTTTTATTACAACACAGTGATCTTCATTAGTAAATTCGGCAAGCCTGGTTGACTTCAGGCGTAGTTGTAGGTCTTGTGGATTAGGTTGACTTCCTTTGGATCGTCACCAGGCTATTGTATTAGGTTTCCAAATGACCTGCGCTTAAGTCTTCTAACGACTCTTCTCCCCGCAAGCTCTCTAGCCAGCCGGCTTCGGTGCCGCTGCAAACGTGCGTTGTATCTGATGGAATAAGCTCCAACTTGGCTGTCTATGGTAGTCAATCTGAGGTCATTGTGCAAGGTTGAATTTCGTACGTACCAGGCAGCACCAGTTATTCGACGCAAAGCCAAATTCTGGAGTGTCTGGATACGTCGTCGACTTGTCCGACACGCAATGCCCCAAATCTGTATACCATATCTCCAAGTCGGAGCAACCAAAGTGTTGTACACTGCCCGTTTGCAGCGCAGCGGCAAGGCGCTATTGGCGTTTATCATCCAATTAACTTTTGACAGCTTGCACCGACATTGCTTAAGGAGCCCATCAAAGTGAGAGCGAAAACAGAGCCTTTTGTCCAATGTGATCCCCAGGTATCGAGCATGATTTTCAGGCTGCAAGGGACTCCCATCAAGCCAGACTGCCGGTGCTTCTCCACGTCTCAGTGTAAAGTTGACAGCTTGGCTCTTCGAGGCGTTGAGCTTGATGTTCCACCTGCGAGCCCAGCTCTCAAGGATGTGGATATACTCCTGGGCTCCGTCAGCAGCCTCGTACTCGCAAGAGGCAGAGTGGAATACTGCCACGTCGTCAGCAAATGTGGCAATGAGAAAATTACCTGGTGAGGCGAGGTCTTCAAGATCATCAGGAGTGGGTATGTCCGCCGTGTACAGGTTGTATAGAAAAGGGCCCAGTACGCTGCCTTGCGGAACGCCCGCCTTCATTTCCCGCGTGGTAGAGATCGCAGCCCTCACCTTGACTTCAAACCTGCGTTCCGTTAGGTATGAACGCATTAGCATGAAATAGGGAGCTGGGAGGCGCGTTTTTATTTTTTGAAGCAGACCTCTAATCCAGACGCGGTCGAACGCCTGCTGGACATCCACAAAGATACCATAGCAATAGCTCTTGTCATCGAATGCCTTAAGTATGTGGTTAACCACTCTGTGAACCTGTTCAATTGCACCATGCCCTCTCCTGAACCCAAATTGGTGGTCAGGAAGAATGTTCATATTATCCATAAGCCTAACAAGCCGTGCAGCAATAAGCCTCTCCCAAACCTTAGACAGAGATGGCAAGAGGCTGATCGGTCGATATGACTCAGGGTCATCCTCCGGCTTACCCGACTTATGAGTCATGTGGATCCTTGCTAACTTCCACTGGGCAGGAAAGTGCTGGGTTCTTAGTATAGCGTTGAAAATCAACGTTATAAAGAGAAGCGCTCGAATTGGCAGGGCCCTCAGGGTGGTGTGGCAAATACCGTCATGGCCAGGAGCCTTAGAACTAGGAAGGATATTAATAGCTTCCTTGACCTCCTCCACTCTGATGGGGTTGATGGGCAAAGACATCTGCAGAGGAGTCTCCAGTGCTTGGGCGGTCTCATTAAGGCTATTCTGATCAGCTAGGTCAAGCGGCGTAAAGCGTTCTTCAAGGTGACTTGCAAACGTCTCAGCTTGCTCGTCGTCAGTTTGGCAGTGCCCGTTTCCAGGACAGCGAAGCGGTACAGTTCTCCAAGGTTGGCGCTTTAGGCTACGTGTGGCACGCCACAGAGAGTAACCAGCATCACATGTGTAATCCATACTCTCTAACCTTCTAGTAAAAGTTTCACTTTTAAGCCTGCGTAGTGCCTCCTTAAGCTCCCTCTCAGATCTTCGCCATACTGCCTTGTCCTGAGGGCTATGCGTTGTCTGGTATCTGTGTCTGTTTTGCCTCTTGATTCTGAGCAAGTTTGCTATATCCGCTGGGAGTCTGTTTCCAGACTTATCCTGGCGTCTTACCATAGGGGGCGGGGTGGTTTCAGCTGCAGCCGACCGGATCTTGGCGATTAGCAAATCAATGGAATTTTCAACATCCAATCCAGTGTTGATGGTAGTGTTAAGCTCGATACTTTCGCCAATCCGTCTCTGAAACTCCTCAATGTTGTTTTTTTTTATGTATAAAAGTTGATCAGACTGTGCTTTCATGAAAGTTATTAACTATTGAATAATTTTAACTTATTTTTATGAACCTTATGTTTTTTATTTTTCTTATCTTTTATAGTTATATTATTTTTATCTTCTTTTTTCTCTGCGCTAAATGGTCCTAAGTATATTGAATCTAGCTTATGGCCAGTTTCATTTTTATACTCGATACCGAAGGTAAAGAGTATATTGAGTTTGTGCAATTTCCGTCATGGAGCCACCAAATTTGGTATGAAGATAGCAATTGATACTCCACAATGATCTGCGTCACAAATTTGGATGCCAAGCCCACCCATACTTCCCCCAGCCCCGTTGCCACACCTTTTACAAACTGCGAGCTAGAGTCACCAAACTTGGTATGAACATAGCAATCAGTTGCATTGTGACAGCCAAGGTGTGCGGACGACAGCAAACTTCGCAGTCAGTTTTGTTTACAAAGTGCCACAATTCTACTATTTTTCAATCGCGAGTGCCAAACATCAACAACAACTGATTTAAATCTATTTAAAGCAGACAATCGCTGATAAGCAGCAGCAAGAACAGTTGCTTTGCTCTGACCGGCCAGCCAGTCAGGGCCGAGCACCAAAAAGTGCTGCCTACTTATAGGCTGTGCATTAAAAAGAGACCATTGCATAAGCTAAGGCTGTGCGATTAAATTTCGTTTCTAGGAAAAGTACTGCATACCTCCAGGCGAGACCAGAAATCCCAAGGGAAACAAGCTGTTCCGCTGACGCTGTTGTTGCCTACGAAGGGCACTCAGTATGAAGCCGTCAACATCAGAAAGTGCCAAGGTGAGGTGGCAGTTGGCCCCCAAAAAGTTCAAGATCATGGCTGTGGTCAAGCAGACCAAAGCCAAAAAAGCTGCTATGGCGAATGCTATGGACAACGGCTCGGACAGCTCTTCTGGAACGGAACCGGTGGAGGTCAGGCGTAAAACCCCCATTCGCAAAGCCCACCCTAAGTCAAAAACGGACAACTCCAACCGGTTTGCAATGCTCACCGATGACAGCGACGACAGCGACGACAAAGACGACGACATGCCCCCGGCATCCACTGTTCCCACTGCAAGTGAAGAGGCCGCCACAGCCGCACCAAGGACCATCAAACCTCCCCCCATTTTTATCCCAGATGTGGGTGACATTAAAGGGTTATTAACTGACGTGGAAATTGCAGTCGGCAATTTGAAATATGACTATAAGTCAGGGAGAGACGGAAGAGTGCGGATCACCCTAGACGACAAAGACGGCTACTCCAAACTCAAGCACTATTTAAATGGCAACGAAATCCGCTACCAAACGTTCCAGCCCAGGGACGAGCGCGCATACCGTATAGTGGTCAAAGGACTCCACCACTCCACTGACACCGACGAAATCAAAGACGCATTGGCTGCGCTAGGGCATACAGTTCGTGGCAACGAAATCAAAAATGCCATTATCCGCAATACAAATACGCCAATGTCCATATTTTTCGTTAACCTGGAACCTGCCAGTAACAACAAGGATGCCTTTAACATCAAGCGTTTGGGTCGCTGCGTGGTCTCTGTCGAGCCACCTCACAAAACCAGGGAGGTCATTCAATGCTTCCGCTGTCAGGGATTCGGACACTCCCAGCGCTACTGCCGCCTTGCTCCTAAGTGCGTCAAGTGTGGAGGAGACCACAACTCAGTGGAATGTCTGAAGGCCAAGGACACCCCTGCCTGCTGCACCCACTGTAATGGGAACCATGCAGCGTCCTACAAAGGTTGCAAGGTCTACCAAAAGTTCAGGGTACTGCACTTCCCAAAACCAAGGGTAATCACCCAGTCAAGAAGAGACACTGCACCAGCCACACTCGTGCCCGGCACTTCCTTTGCCAGCATTATGCGTAGACAGCAGCAGCCACAGCCACAGGACGAAAATGTCCCATCCACCTCCAGCCAAACATCGTCTAGAATGGACAAACTTGAGGCCATGATGGAGAAGCTTATGGACCAGTTTTCAGCAATGACCAGCCTCCTAACGTCACTGATCGCAAAACAATGCAAATAAGTCTCCATATAGTCCTATGGAATGCGAACGGCCTATGCAGCAGCAGGGCAGAGGTAGAACTCTACCTTAAAACAAAACAAAGTGGACATACTTCTAGTTTCTGAGACCCATTTCTCCCAAAGATCACACTTTTCAATTTCAGGTTACGACGTGATAGCAGCCAATCACCCTAACGGCACTGCCAGAGGAGGAGCGGCCATCATCATAAAAAGCGGCATTAAATTTATTGAGCTACCGGCTTTCCAGCAACAGTGGGCTCAGTGTGCAAAGGTTAGAGTATCGGGTCCGTGTGGAGACTTGACCATCGCTGCTGCGTACTGTCCACCTCGACACATTATTGAGCAAAGACAGTTCCAGGAGATGTTGGACAGCCTTGGCCCAAAGTTTATAATAGGTGGCGACTTTAATGCCAAGCACATCTGGTGGGGATCCAGGCTCAATAACCGCAAAGGCAAAGCGCTGTACAACTGCATCATGGAGAAACACCTGGAATGCCATTCATCAGGTGAGCCGACGTACTGGCCCACTGACAGCAATAGGGTTCCGGATGTGCTCGACTTTGCATAGCCAGGCACAAAATCACCAGCTCAAATGCCAATGATCTCTACTCCGATCACAGCGCTGTCACACTCTGGGTTAACTTACCAGCAGGTACAAAGGCGAAAACTACCAGGCTGTTCAAGCAAAACACCAATCTCGAGCGGTACCAAAGATGGCTGGAGCAAAAACTGGATCCTGAGGTTATCATCGAAAACGGCGACGACCTGGACAATGCCGTAGAGGAACTAAACATGGAAATCCACAACGCCGCCCGCTATGCCACCCCTGCTCAGAGACCGCGCAACACAGTGCCACACAGAGACAAGCATCTCTGGTCTCCTAATGTTGCTGCCACAGTTGCCGAGAAGAGGCGTCTACGACGAGTATGGCACATTTCTCGTAACCCGCGCGACAAGACGGCGTACAACAGACCAGCCAAGGCCCTGAAGGAGCTGCTCCAGAGTCTGAGGAGAGAGTCCCTTGAGCAGTACCTGCTACAAGTGGCACTATGCCAACCCGACCACAACCTATGGCAAATCACTAAGGGGATCAAGAGACCCGCAAGGAGAGTCGAACCTGTGAAGGATGTATCTGGTTCCTGGTGCAGAACCGAAAAAGAAAGGGCCTTCGCATTCGCCGAACACCTCTACTGCTCTTTCTCCTCCTTCACAAGGTGCTCTCCAGAAGACGAGGAAGACACTATCCGTTCCCTAGATATACCCCTCCAAATGTCTCTTCCCATCCCGGAGATTGAATATGACGAACTCCTTGGCGAAATAAAGCAGCTCAAGTCCTCTAAATCGCCTGGATATGACGGTATCGACGTCCCAGCCATTAAAGCTCTACCGCCAAAGGGGACTTCCCTTCTTCTCAAAATCGCCAACAAATGCTTCCAGCTAGGACACTTTCCCACCCAGTGGAAATGCGCCGAGGTGATACTGATCTGAAAACCTGGGAAACCTGCAGCCAATCTCGCCTCCTATCCCCCGATTAGCCTATTGGCCTTACTCTCCAAAGTAGTTGAGAGACTACTTTTGCGTAGAGTTCGACCAATACTGGAAGAGGCCGGTTTGATCCCACATCACCAGTTTGGCTTCAGGGAGCTGCATGGCACTCCGGAACAATGCCATAGGATCGTTCACAAAATTCTGGAAGCTTTTAAGGAAAAGGAATACTGCTCGGCCGTCTTCCTTGATGTCAGGCAAGCTTTCGACAGGGTTTGGCATACAGGATTGCTCTACAAGCTGAAGCTAGCGCTACCAGCCCCTCTCTATCTGCTGCTCAGATCTTACCTAACTGGTAGATCTTTCTACGTTAAATGCGGCGAGGAGAGCTCAGCAATAAGAGAAGTCAGAGCTGGAGTCCCACAGGGAAGTGTCCTGGGCCCGACGCTATACACAATGTATACAGCAGATATGCAAACCATCAGCGACCCTAGAATGCTCACTGCCACTTATGCCGATGACACCGCCTTTTTAGCCAATGAAAAGTCCCCAATCGTGGCGTCCAGCATAATCCAAACTCAGCTGGACCGCTTAAACACATGGCTGAGACGGTGGAATATTGTAGTCAACCCAGACAAATCCACACACACTACGTTTGCCCTGAGAAGAGGAGACTGCCCTACCTTCAGCCTGGACGGCGTTGCCATACCCAGCAGCGTTACTGCAAAGTACCTAGGCCTGGTATTGGACAGGCGCCTAACCTGGAGTAGTCACCTCACACAAAAACGTTCCCAGTTGAACGTGAGGTTTCGCAAGCATCTGTGGCTGCTAGATAGAAGGTCCACCATCAATCTAAGGGTCAAACTCCTCATTTATAAAGCCATACTAAAACCTATGTGGACGTATGGAATAGCACTCTGGGGCACTGCAAAGAGAAACAACAGGGAAAGAATCCAAGTCTTCCAAAACAAGGTCCTGCGCATTATATCTGAGGCGCACCCATACCACACAAATGCAGAATTTCACCAAGAACTAGAAGTCCCTCGCATAAGCCAGGAGGTGGCTAGGCTCTCGAAGGTATATCTGGACAGGCTGGACAACCATGTCAACCCTCTGGCCATAAACCTGCTGGACAACAGTACAACGACTCGGCGACTGAAGAGGCTACACCCACTGGATTTGCCACACATAAAAAATTTCAAATCAAACAATTTGGATGCCACGCCCACCCATACCACCTCAGCCCCCCTTTCCCCACCCTTTACAATTTTCGAGCTTGAGTCACCAAATTTGCAACGAAGACAGCTGGTGGAACCACATCTGCATCGGAGAATCTTTAAGGCAGCGTACACCCCTGCCGCATCCGTACCCCTTTGCAATCAGGCCTCTTTTTACCGGTTTTAATAATTCTATTGAAACATGTTCAAGGATTATGTCATTCGGTGCCATTTTTAGTTCGCGTATATCATGTACACCGGCTATGCTTTCAAGCCGTTGGAAAAATTGACCTAAATCAATAACTCCATTTGCATACAGATCGCTAACATCTATTCTTGCAATGATTTGTTTGCCATGCTTAAAGCAACACAGCATATCTTTCATTTGCAAGGTCACTACTTTTTGTACATCGTCATTTGTTATGACTTCATATATGTACATTGGGCTTTGAAGCTTTATTTAGAGGTTTGTTTTGCAAATTCTCTATTTCTATATCTTTTTCATCACCTGCGCAGGAAATTTTCTGTCTTTTCTCTTGTCTAGTAGTGACTTTTAAAATTTGTTTTGCCATTTTTTTAAGCTCTTTGATGGTTATTCTTGATAACGCATCGGCTACATAATTATCTTTCCCCTTAAGATATTCCACCGTAAACTCATATTCTTCTAAGTCAAGTCGCATTCTAGTTATTTTGAGCTTGGATTGACCATTGAAAATAAATAAGTGAGGGGCCTGTGATCTGTTTTGACAGTGAAGTGTCTACCATATATATGTATATGGTCTGAAATGAATAATTGCCCAGTGTATTGCTGCTAATTCCTGCTCTGTTGTGTTTTTATTTCTTTCACCTTTAGTGAACGGACGAGATGCGTATGCAACTGGAAGCTGAATATCATTGTAGTTTTGAGTTAAAACTGCTCCACAAGCTACTTTGCTTGCATCTTTGATTATGCTAAATTCTTTGCTAAAATCTGGATACTGTAATAATGTAGGACTCATTAATTTATTTTTTAAGTATTCAAAGGCATGTTGACATTCAAGTGTCCAGTCAAATTTTACATCCTTTTTACTTAAATTTGTTATTGGGCGAGCATATTCAGCGAAATTTTTAATAAAATATCTATAATAATTGCAAAATGCAACGAATCGTCTAGCACTGTCTGCGTCCGTAGGGACTGGGTATTTTTCAATGACATCATACTTTTTTTCATTTAGGAGAATACCTTTGTCAGTACACTTATGACCTAGAAATGTCACTTCATGCATGAAAAATGTGCACTTGTCTGGGTGCAGCTTTAGATTGTTCTTTCTGCATAAATCGAAAACGTTTTTAAGGTTTTGATCATATGTTGTTTGGAACAACCGATGACTATTGGGTCATCCATGTAAAGAAATGCCAGTGATGTTTCAAGACCAGAAATCAATTATTTTATTTGAATCCGTTGTATTCAGAATGCGGACAAATGTTATTTTGGAATCGGATATGAAGCTTGCTATAAATAATCCATTCTCGATTTCTTGACACGGGATCATAATATGATCATCTTTCGTATCAAATTTTGTTTGTCGGACAACTTCAGATCGTAATGGTAAGATAGTGGTATTATTGTCAGTGGTATGAACTATAGGGATAGTTATTGGAAAATTTAAATTCTGAGGTCTTAGTATAAACAAGTCTTCGCTTGCTTTGAAGTCTAACTGACAATTGAATTTTTTTATGAAATCCATACCAATTATTCCGTCACATGGAATAGGAAAATTTGTATCGACTAAATGAAAATGATGTGGAATAATATATTTTCCGTTTGTTAATTCAACGAAAGTTAGTCCAATGGAATTGGTTGAACCTTCTCCGATTCCGCTGATATTTGTAGTTACATTGGTATCTATGTCATGAAAGATGTCGGACTGTTCTTTTAAAATTGAAATGTCTGCGCCAGTATCAATGGTGCCGATGAACTAGTGAGATGGTTCTGAGGTGGGCAAGCTGAGGCCACCGGACGGGTCGCAGGTTGCGGATAGCGCAAGGCCTCTAGTAGAGGTTAGCTGCGAATAGCGACTTGTCGTGAATAAGCAGTCCCGGACAACAGCGGGTACCACACCGTTGTGTGGGACCGACAAGGCGCTTGTCTGACCGCCTTCTTAACATAGTCTTACACACACCCTTCTCCTACACATGCTTTTCCTACCAAACTCCTACCCCCCACATCTCACAACGGGCAGTGGTGACGTCCTGAGGCAAGGGTGCCACTTCACCCCCCTAAGCCAGAGTGTTATGTGGTCCGTGCTCATTGGCTGGTTTGCAGTCAGGGGTAACCGACTGTATTTGTACGGAGCCTCACCGATACCTGGCCGCCTCGGTGAGTATACCTGGCCCCGGCGTGTTAGTGGGGGCTATGACACGCCGGTACTACTTTCCCCTACTTAAGCACAACCCAAACAGCAGAGCGGATGGAAGAGGTGGCTCTGGACAAAGGCGGCAAGCAGTGCCCGGCACTGCGCCGGCGGCTGCCCCGCGGGCTAATGCAGCAAGCGGGGGAGACGCCGCAACACCCTCTTCTGTTCTACAGAAGAGGCTGCAAAAGAAGCCGCCTCTACCGGCACCGGGTCAGCCTGGCGGCTCTGGCGACCCGCTAAGGCAAGGCCTCAGCGGATCCGGTCGCAAATGGTACCTCCGGTACCTCGAGCGTGGCTTGAAGCCGGAAGAGGCTCGCAAGAGAGCGCTGGAGCATCGGGCCCCGACCGCATCTCCAGCTGGGCGTATCGACGGTCAGGCCGTGGCGGGCAAGAAGCGACCTCTCCAGCATACGTCGCCTACGGAAATCCCCATCGACCCCAAGAGGCCGAAAAGTAGAGGCAACGCAACTCCGGAGGGCCAAGGTACCTCAAGCGGTTCTAAGCGACCGAAGGCGGCCACGTATGCCAGTGTAGCTAAGGGCACGAACCTTGCTATACTGGCTCGTGAATTCCCGAGGAAGCGGCTGACCAAGGAGGAGTTGTCGGCGGTGGAGTCAGCTCTGGTAGAGGAGATGAGGAAGGGCTGGACCGCCAGCCTCAACTTTAATGGCATCCTTTTCTGGGATGGTCTGGTCCTAGTGGACTGTTTGGACGAGGATGCCAGGAAGTGGCTGGAGCTGAAGGTGCCCAGCATCAGTGCCGCAGTGGGTGTGGAACTCCGCACATGCCCGCAAGGTGAGATACCGGAGACCAATATCGTCACGGTGTACCTGCCACGCACGGCTGGTGAGACGGTGGAGAAATCCCTTGGACTGCTCATTGAGCAGAATAAGGGTCTTCTCACCGAGACGTGGCGTATTCTCAGGCGCCTTGAAACCAAGGGCGGAAAGGTGCTGACCTTTGGTTTGGAGGATGAAGCTCTAACACTCCTCAGTAATAGGGGAATGATGGTGAGCTTCAGATTTGGTCAGCTGAGGTGCCGGCTGCACAAAAAGCAAGCCGCGAAAGAGACGGCTGTGAAGGTGCAAGCAGACGATGTGCCTGGCACCTCTTCTGCTGCAGCACCCTCCGATGAGGCAGCCGAAGCAGAAGCGATTGCAGCCTGGGAAGCCGAGTTGGACTCGGACTTGTCACGGCTACACGTGCGCAGCGATGTAGGCTCTGGGAGCGATGAGAAGCCATCCGATGATGAGCAGACACCCACCGGGACGTTGTCAGAGGCTTATCTGACACTCTCGGAAGGGGAACCTGAGCTCTAAGGATGCTGACCACCAGCGTGGCACAGATCAACCTGCATCACGCGAGGGCAGCTTCGGCTGTCATCAGCAGGTTGATCTCCAGGTCTGACCTGGGGCTGGTGCTCATCCAGGAGCCATGGGTCGTCAGAGGTAGGATCTGCGGCCTTGATCAAGTAAGTTCACAACTAGTTGTAGATATTAGGGAGACATCGCCAAGAGCATGCATCTTGGTACGAAAGAACACTAACTTTCTTTGTCTCTCCAAATTTCTCAGCAGGGACCTTGTAGCAGTGCTAATCACTGGCGAGTTCGGGAGTATGGTGGTGGCGTCAGCATACTTCCCGGGAGATAATGCGGAAGCCCCCCCAACAGAGGTTCAGGATCTGGTGGCACACTGCAGCAGCAATAAACTCCCATTGCTGCTGGGATGCGACGCAAACGCGCATAGCGTTGCGTGGGGCAGCACGGACAACAACAGTAGAGGTGAGTGCTTGCTTAACTATCTCGTAGCTAATGATCTTATGGTGTTCAATATGGGGGCTGAACCCACTTTTATCACCAAAAATAGAGCCGAAGTACTTGATATTACTTTCGGCAATGGGAGGGCCTCTGGGCTGGTTTACAACTGGAGGGTCTCAACAGAACCGTCAATGTCGGATCACAGGATCATCCTCTTCGACATTAAGGTGGGTATCCAGTACAGCGAAAAAAAAATTTTTCATACAAAATCGTCGCAGCAGGAATTGTTTTTTTTTGGCTGCGTGTATTCTAGGTATCCAGCAACGTAGCAAAAAATACTAAACTGCTTATCGATAGTATCGATTTATTTAATATGTACACACTGGCGCTGGGCGCAGGAAATACCAAATCATATATCTTTTTGTGCCCAGGCCAGCAAACACATTTTGTAAAACGTTTATAAAAACTTATAAATAATAATGGAAAGAAAAACCAAAAAACGGGTGGAAAATTTTAGTCACGAGGGGAAGATTTTGCTTATCAAATCTGTCGAGTCGCGACCATGCCTTTGGAGGTTGACATTTTGACTTTATTTCGGTGAGACAGGCATGGGAAAGTATTGACACTGCAACAAAATATGCTACCAACAACGGAATAAGCATATTCGCACTATTTATCTTTCATTTTTTATTTTGTGTTTGTGGGTTTGTTTACTTTTTAAATTTGATGCCTTAGTGTGACCATGTATCTCTTAAGCTATATAGGGCAAAATGCCATATTTTTACCACAAATTAGTGGACTATGGTCACACTATAAAATCTTGTGCCCACGCTTCCAAAATATATCACAAATTCCTGCCAGGAATTTTTTATTGTACTGGAACCGGACCTTTAGTAGTAATTTCAGGATTACCAGTCCACCACCTGGGGTTAAATCTGAGCAGACTAAACCATAGTAGGAGGGTCTCTTCTCAGGAAGAGCTAGAGCAACTCTCGACAGAAGTTGGCGAGACGATCATGCATGCCTATCATGCAAGTTGTCCAACCAACTCCATAGAGTCCAACAGGGATAGCCCTTGTTGAAATAAAAAGCTTAGTATGCTTCGAGCAGAGGTTAGGAGGCTGTTTAATACAGCCAAAAAGAATAGTGACAGATGAGACTTATACACCAAGAAACTAACAGAATACAATAAAGATATCCGGTACAGCAAACGTGCTCATTTCCGGAGATTTTGCTCCAACCTAGAGCAGGCCACACCTGCTGTGAGAGTCTTTAAGTCGATCTCGAAAGGCAAAGTGTTGTTTGAACTCTGCTTAAAGAGGTCAGATGGTTCCTTCACGGAAAATGAGGTGGAAAAGGCAGAACTTCTCCTGCAAACTCACTTTCCACTTTGTAAAACCATCACCAACACCGACAGCTGTTACGAAACGGTTCCCATCAGGAAACCGGACTGGAGCCTGGCTGCAGCCATAGTAACAGAGCAAAGAATAAGATGGGCCATTGGTACGCTTAGTCCCTACAAGGCCCCAGGTACGGACGGTATCCTCCCCGTCCATCTACAGAAAGGGATGGAACAGCTTATGGTGTTCCTCATTCGTATTTTCCGGGGTAGCCTAGCTATGGGCTACATACCTAGGGCATGGAGGACGGCCAGGGTGATCTTTATCCCGAAAGTGGGGAAAAAGGACCCCTTTCACCCCAAATCTTTCAGGCCGATCAGCCTGACATCCTTCTTGCTAAAACCCTTGAAAAGATAGTTGATAATCACATCAGGATCTCGTACCTAGTGTCCAGTCCCCTGCATGATCACCAACATGCCTATAGAGAAGGAAAGTCGACAGAATAGGCTCTCCTTGACCTAGTAAACAGTCTTCAGTGCTCAGTGAAGGCCAAAGACGTTGCTCTCTGTGATTTCATGGACATAGAGGGCGCTTTTGATAACACAGCACATGATGTTGTGGTTAGGGCGCTTCAGGGAAAAGGGGTTGAGCCAGGACTTACTCTCTGGCTAGGCAAGCTCCTTGACTCTAGAATTGCGGAAGTCACTGTCAACAATTTGACGGTCAGGGCCCAAACCACCAGAGGTTGTCCACAGGGGGGTGTCCTATCACCTCTCCTCTGGAGTCTCGTGGTGGACGAGCTACTAGTCAAACTTACAGATAATGGGTTTGAATGCCAAGGCTACGCTGATGACATTTCCATTGTCTGTAAAGGCAACTTCGAGAACACGCTTTGTGATAGAATAACTCTGGGTCTTAAACTCTGCTTGGACTGGTGCAAGGACGTGGGGCTGAATATCAATCCAGCAAAAACCACAATTGTCGCCTTCACCAATCGTTACAAGTTAAAGTCCATAAGACCCATATCTGTTGGGGGTACGGTAATTCCACTCTCTACGGAGACAAAGTATCTGGGGGTAATCTTGGACAAGAGACTACTGTGGAAACAGCATATTGAGCATGCGGTACGCAAGGCCACAATAGCCCAAATGTGCTGTAGGTCTCTCGCAGGGAAAAACTGGGGTGTGTCCCCAAAAATCCTTCTGTGGATGTACACAGCAATGGTGAGGCCCACAGTCAGCTACGGCGCTGTGATATGGGCAGGACGTGTTGACCTGGATGTCACTAAACGGCAACTGGGCAAACTCCAGAGACTTGCCTGCACGTGCATCTCAGGCGCAATGCGTACGTGCCCATCCTCAGCACTGGACATACTGCCAGGACTTCCGCCTTTGCATGTCTACATCAAACACAGTGCGAACAGGTCTATTATGAGATTGGCAGGAGCGAACGCAATCACCTCGGTCACTAGTGCAACTGGCACACTGTTGGCCTTTCCGCAAGATGCGCAGATGGCCCTCTTTAGTTTCGATAAGCTCTTTAAAACGGAGCTTAGCAATAAAGCAGAATGGACTAGTCTGTCAACCACCTATAATGTGAAACCACATGCTATTAGATGGTACACGGACGGATCATTAACAGATGAGGGTGCTGGATCTGGAGTCTGCGGACCCCGACTCAAGTATCATGAGCCCCTGGGCAAATTCGCCAGCATTTTCCAAGCGGAAGTGCACGCGATTGAAAGATGTGCTACCTTTAACTTTGAGAGGGGATACGTTCATAGAGACATAGCCATTTTCTCAGACAGCCAGGCAGCGATAAAAGCACTTAGTGCTTATAAAATCGTCTCCAAACTGGTTTGGCAATGTGTCGAAGCACTCAATAGGTTGGGCAGTAAGAACAAAGTCACCATCTATTGGGTACCGGGACATGCGGGTGTTCCCGGTAACGAGGTCGCCGATATTTTGGCCAGGAGAGGAGCTAGCACTCCTTTCCAGGGCCCTGAACCTTTCTGTGGGCTAGGACCAGGGTTTATCAGTCAGAGCAGTCGCATCGATCTGCTCAACGCATGCGAGGACGCTTGGCGGCTTTCACATGGGGCAAGACAGAGCAAGCGACTGCTAGGTAGCTACAACAAGAAGAGAACTGAGGACTGTCTGAAGTTGAGCAAAAGATCTCTTCGTATAGTCACGGGTTTCTTGACCGGGCACTGCAGACTGCGCAAGCATCTGCATAATCTCAGGTTAGGGGAAGACAGTCTTTGCAGACTGTGTCTGGAGGGGAATGAGACTCCAGAGCACCTGCTTGAGGAGTGTCCCGCCATCAGCCGACTGAGGCTCTCTCTTCTGGGGAGCCTCTTTCTGTTTACAGAGAAGATGAGCGCTCTCCGACCATGCCACATCGTCGCGTTCCTGCGATCGATCGGGCTGTTTGAGGAGCTGTAACTCACAAAATAGTAAGAGGGCACAGTAGATCCTACTGGTCGCAGTGCATGATCCTCCTTCCAATAATAATAATAATCAATGAGCAACGTCCACATTGTTTTTGTATACTCATTTTGTAATTTTGTAAAAATATTAAGACTAAGATTGATGACATGAACTGTTCAATTTATTGGTTTGGAGTGTTTAAGGGGCTTGCTGGTTTTCCGAACTACTTTGGGTATATCGGACATTGCCATTTTGCCTACTGTTCGAATTATTTCCGTAATTATTGTTTTGGTAATAACTATTTTGGCTGTTGTATCCCCTGTTGGAGTTACCACGGCCACGGTTATTGCTCGGAAATTTCCGTGTCCTCGGCTATTGTTATTACTGTAATTGTTGTAATTATTATAATTATATCCTTGGTTGTTGCTCCTACCTCGATAATTTCCTCGGAAATTACCTCGGTTGGAGTGTCCTCTTTGTGCAAATAAAATTGCATTGGTAGTTCCTGTCATCTCAGTACTGCAGTTTATGTATTTACTCACAGCGTCATTCATTGTTGCGAATGTCCCTGCTTCCAATATTTTCCAATAATTGCTTCTTTTGTGCTGAACTTATCAGCAAGCTCTGCTGGCAATCCCTCATCTATATACGCTGATTCAAGCGATCTTCGTTGATTATCAATTTCATTGGTAAATTGCGTAGCAGTTTTACCCTTCTGGTATGCGTTGGCCATTTTTTTTTTTACAACGTCGGATGTTTCGCCGACAATAGATTCTTGCAATTTCTTTATTATTGCATCTATAGTTGTTTCGTTCTGTATTTTGTAAAAGGTCGAGCCAATTGTTTTGGACTTGATTACTTCTACGGCTATACCTTCAAAAGTGCCTTTTGTTAAATTTATCAGTCTTAACGAAGTAAAGAATCTTTGTAAATTTAACTTTTTCCCGTCAAATTCTGGGATTGAGGAGGATATCTTCCTCATATATGCCCTATCGGCATTGGCTGTGTCTGTCATGGCTGGTTTTTGTATTTCTTTGTCGGTGTTATCTGAATCAGAACACTCTTGTTCTAACTCATCAAAGTCAACTGTTGGCTTGGACTCGTTTAAATACTGGAGTTGACTTTCATCAAACTCAATTGGAAAATAAGGGTTTTTGGGAATAGTTAGTTTAATATCACGACGAACACTTATCGTCTCAAACTTTAGAGCTAATTGCCGTAATAATAAACAATATTCGTTGTGCGCATTCGTTAGCTTGCTCTTTAGCGAAGATACTAACTCGCTAAGTGTGTTATATTCAGTTGTTAATGCTCTAACATGGTGCAACAACGTTTCGACTCTTATTGTTGTTTTTTTATTGACACATTTATATGACTTGTCGAATTTTTGTTTTATGAGTTCGATTTTTTTTTTTCTATTTATTGCCAACTCATAACTATTCCTTATACATTTTGTTGTTAATTGGAACTATCACTTTCTGAACTCAATAGTACTACTTTTATGATATATTCAACAAATACTAAGTGAAGTGACTGTGTCATTTTGACATTCTTTTTAAGCAACTTTTTATATTGCATCATTAATTCTCTTAATTTGTTCATGCATATGTCTACGTATTGTTGCATTATTTTTAATCCACTTTAGGATTAAAACTAATTTTGGGTGTGCAGGTGGAATGCTGGTTAATAGTTCTAAAAACGGTATGTAGATTGCCAATAATTTTGACTCAACCATGTTGCTTATCTGTGCAAGCGGACTTTTAAGATTTCAATTGATACTAAAAATGAGTTCTCTTAATTAATGGCCTTTACTGTAACGTAAGTAAATGTATTATAGTTCAAATTTATAAATGGTTGTGTATTCACGAAATCGTGATATAATTTTTATAGCTTATATACGAAAGTCTGGGTATTTACTATATATTGTATCTATTTTTGCTTCTAACATAATGAATAATTTTTGGGAAAAATTTATATTTTGTCTACTTTGTCTAAGTCGTTTGCTCGATTCATGTACTTTTTCTAAAAGTTCTCTTATGGAATTTATATAATTTGGACACTGTGTTCAATATCATAAGAAAAGCGATAATCAATACTTGTATGAGCATGTATTTCAAATATGGGCACGACACTTCAACTTTATTTATTACGTTGGCTGTCGAGTCCACATATTTTTAATATGTTTATTCTATCTTCAATATAAACTGACATGATAGTCTAGATCAAGATTGTATATATATATATTTTTTTTTCATATTTAAATCAAATGAATTTATTTTCCATATTTTATTTAATAGTGTCCTTATTAATAATTTTCATAGTAAATTGTTTTTCTTTATAGAATACTAGTAAGTGGCCCGCTTACTTCGCTGCGCGGATAGTTTATATGAGTTTTAGCAATAGAAGGTAGATACAAAATAAATAAATTAGAAAATATTTCAAAAAATATTAAAGCAAAGTATTTAATATTCTCTTTTCCACGCCACCATTGAGGTAGAGAATCAGGCGCGTAATTTTTTATTGTGGTTTCCCCAGTAGGCCTTATCCACTTATTGAATTGAATTTGCAATTATTAACAACTTTTAAGAGCTTTTTTATAAACGATATTGGTTGTTTTTCCGTCAGGTGCTAATACAAATAAACTTTTTGGTGAACTGACTCTTGAGCAGGCTACATAAAATTGGCCATGAGAAAAACAATCGTGTCTTAAGTCTAGTCTGGCTAATTTAAGAGTTTGTCCCTGTGATTTATTATTAATTGTTAAGGCAAATCAAACTTTTAAAGGAAATTGCAATCTTTTAAATTGAATTGGCAATTCAGAATCAGAAGGTATTAATGGAATTTTCGGTACAAAAACCGTTTCCCCTATACCATTGCCAGTAAAGATAATTGCTTCGACAACATTCTTATGAAGGACTTTAACTTGCAATCTTGTACCATTGCACAGTTTTGGCGGCTTCAAGTTGCGAATCAACATTACAGGTGAACCAATCTTTAAAGTTAACTTATGTTGAGGCAGGCCAGCCGGATTTAATGAATTAAGAAACTCGACGGGGTAATGAACTGCATCTTCGATTTCAGTCACAGAATCAATAGAGTTATATGTCATTTCTTCACTTTGAAATGATTTTAATAAAAACTCGTTTATTTCCAATGCATTGTCATTTCTCGCAGTCAAAATAGCACGTTTTGAAAACTATTCGAGTGATTTTTGAGAGATATTTGTAATATCCGGAAATATTTTTAGAGTTAGCTCTTCAATACTTTTCACAACATGACACAAAGTGGATGGTAAAGTTATTTTGCCATCATGGGTTGGAAATAATCCATTTCCTATTTGAAGAAGCATTTCTGCAAATTCACCAGCTATGCTATCACCTGTGCACTCGCATATTCTTCGTTAATGCAATTTTCTGTATTTTGGGCCACAAAATTGAAGACTTTCATCTGCTCTTGTTCCTCTGGGGATCACTGGAAGAATTTGTCGAAAATCACCAGCTAAGAGAACAGTTATGCCACCCATTAAGTATTCTCTATCTCGAATGTCTTTCAAAGATCGATCTACAGCTTCAAAAACACCTTTATGGCCCAAAGTACACTCATCCCAAACAATAAGCTTGCAATCTTTGAGCACAGCAGCAATATTAGATTGCTTTGAATTTGAGCAATGTGGTGTTTCTAAATGAATCAAATTAAATGGAATCTTAAGTGTAGAATGCGCTGTGCGACCACCATTTAGTAAAGTGGCTGCAATACCGGAAGAGGCAACGGCCAATGCAATGTTTTTACTTTGCCGTACCTTAGCCAATAATAAATTTAAAAGATACGTTTTACCTGTTCCACCAGGTGCATCTAAAAAATAGATTTCTCCTTTTTCTGCTTCAACGCTATTTAGTATCTTTTCGTATACTTGTTTTTGCTCAGCAGTGAGGAGTAGCTCATTATTAACAACAAAATTATCGCAATTATCGTAATTGTTTCTCTATGATATTCAATATTTGAACAATTTCCTCGGTTCTGATTGGTAATGGAAGTCCATAATAAGTCAAGTTTTGACCACCAATAGACAGAACAATATCTTCAATGTAAATAAGACATTTATTTAAAACATTATTCACAATACTTTCATCAATATATCTGTCTTGTGAAAAATTAAAGGCTTTTAAAATATCTTCTGAGAAACTGTCTTTATAAGTATTCCAAAGTTTAAGAGCATCCGAAATTTGACAAAATACTAACATTATTGCAAAAAGTTCTCTCAGTTTTGTAGGATTTTGACATATGACAGCTTCGGCTATTGTTGAATCCCAGTGCTTATCATCTTCTAGTAATCCTAGAGCTTTACGCGCCAAATGAAATGATGCGAATGCTATACCATTAACGGTTTTTAAATTTAAAAATGAAGTTGGGCCCCTTACAAAATGTAATAAAAGTCTTAAATAAAAACATTCTGTATTATTAGGATGAATAGTGTAAACTCTTCCCAAAGCTGAATCTCTTTTAACTCCAGGAAAATTTGGCACATCATGCCCACGTTTTCTTCTTTGAAATTCTTTATTGTTCCATGTAAAATACGAAGGAACTTCACAATATAGAAGCGTTCTTGCAAACTCATCACGTGTGCAGAGCTCAAAGAAGGCTAGCAAAGTGGTTTTGGGTGTAGTGCTTAATCTGTCAAGTAATTGTTGCGGATTATTGGGGTTAAAATATATCCGTTGACCATTTTCTAAATGAACAGCTAAGTGTGTAATAGCCGGAAAACGTTCATGTATGGGAAATGCAAGGATTCTACATACCGCTTCTGAGCTACTTATATAACGGCCACTTTCGTACATACTAATTTCATTACGTTGGTCTTCAAGAGTAAATGATGCTTGATCACTTCCCTTGTTAACATATTTACAAATGTATTTAATAGACTTTACAGAACTACAATACTCAACATTTATGTGAGCTTCAAATGTTCTCAATAGTACGCAGTTATAGGCACAACCCAACGATTATCTATGCAATTACCATTTATATTAATTGCATTACCACCATCTTCTATCGCTCTTCTACGATATAGAGGGTAACTATCTTTTCCAGTCACAGTTTCTTTAAGTAATTCTCGAGGAAACCTTTTAGTACATTTTCCCTTTTTCATGCATGGCGATTTATTATTAAATGCACCGCAAGGACCATGAATCATTTTTGACTTAACAATCTTAAATAACAAAGGCACAGATAATTTTATCAATTTTATCTGGTCTTATTTTATTTTCTAACCAAAGTAGAATATGTATATGTGGTAAGCCCCGCTTTTGCCATTCCACAGAGTACATGAAACATTGCACGCTTCCAAACAAAGAACCTATTATCAATAGTGACATTAAAGCTTTAACTTTTAAATGAAAAACTCGAGCTATAATATCGTGACGATCATGCGATTTTTGACCCGGTAATAAAACACTTTTGATGTCATTCCATTGTGGATTGCATGTGAATGTTATGAAAGGTCTGGTCGCCCATAATGGCGAACATATGTCATAGCATCTTGAGTCTTTTCATGCATATATCGTGCAGAGCTTGTAAAAGCAGATGGTAAAATTACCATCTGACCAAGTTGAGCTGCGACAACATCTTGTTGGCCTATTGCATCTTGTAGATGTATATAGCTATCTGCTCTGAGTTTCGCTTGATTGTAGCGAATATAATTTAACCTTTCTGTTTCAATTTAAGCATACATATCAACCAAAAACGGACTAAAAAGGGAACGACAGTAAATTAAATGATTTATCTCAGATTGACGAATCATAATTTTATAGCTGTAAAAGCTTAACGCAGATATCTTTTTTTTTTTTGTTCCTCTTTTTGTAATAATGGATTCCATTGTGGTATATACACTGAATAGCCATCTTCGCCATAAGGAAATAGCAAAGGGTACTGTAAGGCATCGTATGATCGATGCGCCTCACTTATACGATGTAATTTATTATTATAGCTTTCAATAATAATATCACGCTTTTCAAATTGCTGACCAACAATAACTAAAGCTACTTCGCTTGATTGAGGTGCATTGTAAAGCCCTTTGTGAGCACCAGCGGGTGTTCGATCAGCATGTATAATCAATTTATAGTCTTTAGTACTTGTTGGTATTTTATTGAGAGCCATTTTTAGATCTTTAACATAACGATTATGATGATGAAACATACATTGAAGATCCTTTACTACGCTTAAATCAACATTTGAAATATTTTTGCAACGTTGTTGAGCTTCCTTTTCATCATCACCAACAAAATAAATTTGAAGAAAATGCATTTCTTCATTTGGCAAAGGTCGGACACTACCAATTAGGTGATACACTTGTCCTTGGACTTTAAAGGTTGACCAACTTTCATTTATAGTTTTTGTACTTCCAAAAAAAGTCATTTGAAAGCAGCTGTTATACTTTCTTATACGATCAAGGAAATGATCATGCTTTGGATGTCCACCAATTATTAAGCTTTTAAGTGGATCAGGCAAACTTTCATTTTGTGAAAGTTTAACTTTTCCTGCCTTGCAACAGATACCCAGAGGCTCATTTTTCCACTTTAAAGCATTACAATGTTTGCATATCAAATTCATACTACCAAGTTGAGTAATTTTATCTGACTTGTAAGCTATTTCAAAATCATAGTTTAAGCCAGACATGGCTTTAACACTCCATGCACGCAAACGCCTTTCCTGACGTGCATCGGGATTATTAGCCTGATGTCTTCTCACTGCAACTCTATGAGCTTCAGGATTATTAGTCTGATCTCTTCTCACTACAACTCTAATAACATCAGGATTATTAACCTGATATCTTTTTGATGCTTCTATGCGCTTACCCCTATTGATATCACGATATTTTTCAAATGAATGTTTTAGTACCTTTTTTTCTGTTTTGCCGGTGAACCGACTACGTCTTTTAACAGGACTTTTAACATTTTCAGTTATACATTCACTTGAAGTATCAGAATCTTGAGTTAATACTTCCTCTAAAGGAATATAAACATCAAAATGTCCATTCATTAATGGACCGGTAAAACGCAATCTTTTTACAGGATGCATATTATTTCCGAATGCTTGTAATAAATTTTCATTCTGAAAAACTTGGAAATTTACAGCATAAATTTCTGCTGCTGCTTGAAGCTCACATGCAGTACCATAAGTATATGAGTATGACATAGCGCACTCATATTGTTCAGAAGAGCTATAACACTCTCCATTTAAGTTTATGCTGAAGCAAGCAAAAGTTTGCCAGTTGGTTACAACATGTTCAACAATATTTTGGCGTATGGTGCCATGGAAGCCTTGCCTGCCAAATAAAAGGTAGGAAATAGATCTAAAAAGACAGGCTCCATCACCAATTATGGCAACAACTGAATGCGGCACCAAAACACAACTAATACCTAAAGCTTCAATAGACATATTTTAATTTGGCTGTGAGTCAATTGACTTCACTGTAAAACGATTGTTACAACGTTACAGCGTCGATACAAAGTATAGAATTCAATAAAATTGAATATACCAACTTATATTAATTTAATACAATATTCATACTGCTTAGTTTTATTTGATTTTTAAATGCACTAACGCAGCGTCTATATGACTATTATATAATATGCAAAATAGAAGACAACTATATATAATGTTGCTTCAATTATTAAGTCTAAAATCGACTTAATTTTCTTGTGTTTAAAAAACAACAAAAGAAATTAAAATACGTTGATCGTTATTTAAATATTTAAATAATAGCAATTCAATTTTATTATAACTTATCATAAAATACGTATTTAAAATGAACTTATATATATACGTAATTTTAAAGGAATGTATATATAGTATATAATACGAAAATCAGAATATTGAAAAACTCACTGATTCAAAAAGTAACTTTCGATTTTATTATTATCCTTAATATAAACAATATTAAAAAATTCACTGAAACGAAAATTAACTTTCTTTGTTCACATTAAATATTAACTAAAATGCAAAACCAATTCTCTTACCATTGTATGCAAAAACATAATGTTGGAAAGCGCATTACAGTTATTCCTCTAAGCAACAGACACCGAGCTCTAACATACAACGCTTGCACTTAAGAGCTAGGTATGGGTGGTGCAAATTAGGCAATGCCATTCCCTTAACTGCAGCCTCTTAGTTATGGCAAGCTTAGCTTAGTGATTACGGAGCAGATAGCGATATTAAGATTTATGTTTGACATGCATATGGAATCGATAACGAAAAAATCTCGAATTAAGAGAATATAAAAATAGAATTTGAAAATATGGATAACTTTATAACTTCTGTGAAAATTTAATCCAAATCGGTTAAGAAACACCGTAGATATTTTATATTAAAGTTCAGTCAAGAAAAACTGCACTACCGCAAGTCATTTTAATACACGGGCTCAGGGCATCTTTTAGTCGGGATTTAACGACTAAAACCTACTTACTTGTTTTTATAATGCAACTTATTTTTTCTGTTTAACATTTTGTTTTTAAGAACTTCAAAACATATCATTTGGCTTTTGTATGCTAGGAATAAATACAGCAAAAAAAAAAAACGTATACATAAATTAAAATATAAAACTTTTTTTGTCAAAGTACCTTTGTCGAGCAGTGCATGTATGTATACAGCTGTGTTTATGAAAATGGCTCCTCACAACGGGGAATGTGTGTCCGATGCAAGGAGGCATATTTTATGAACAGATAATATGGATATAATATATATAATACTAGTAAGTGGCCCGCTTACTTCGCTGCGCGGATAGATTATATAAATTTTACCAATAGAATATAGAAATTAATTAGAAAATATTTAACAACAAATAAAAGCAAAGTATTTAATATTCTCTTTTCCACGCCACCATTGAGGTAGAGAATCAGGTGCGTAATTTTTTATTGTGGTTTCCCCAGTAGGCCTTATCCACTTGTTGAATTTAATTTGCAATTATTAACAACTGTTAAGAGCTTCTTTATAAACGATATTGGTTGTTTTTCCGTCAGGTGCTAATACAAATAAACTTTTTGGTGAACTGACTCTTGAGCAGGCTAGAAAAACAATCGTGTCTTAAGTCTAGTCCGGCTAATTTAAGAGTTTGTCCCTGTGATTTATTAATTGTTAAGGCAAAGCAAACTTTTAAAGGAAATTGCAATCTTTTAATTTGAATTGGCAATTCAGAATCAGAAGGTATTAATGGAATTCTCGGTATAAAAACCGTTTCCCCTATACCATTGCCAATAAAGATTATTGCTTCGACAACATTCTTATGAAGGACTTTAACTTGCAATCTTGTACCATTGCATAGTTTTGGCGGATTCAAGTTGCGGATCAACATTACAGGTGAACCAATCTTTAAAGTTAATTTATGATGTGGCAGGCCAGCCGGATTTAATGAATTAAGAAACTCGACGGGGTAATGAACTGCATCTTTGACTTCAGTCACAGAATCAATAGAGTTATATGTCATTTCTTCACTTTGAAATGATTTTAATAAAAACTCGTTTATTTCCAATGCATTGTCATTTCTCGCAGTCAAAATAGCACGTTCTGAAAACCATTCGAGTGATTTTCAGAGATATTTGTAATATCCGGAAATATTTTTAGAGTTAGCTCTTCAATACTTTTCACAACATGACACAAAGTTGATGGTAAAGTTATTTTGCCATCATGAGCTGGAAATAATCCATTTCCTATTTTGAGAAGCATTTCTGCAAATTCACCAGCTATGCTATCACCTTTTAAGTTCACTCGCATATTTTTCGTTAATGCAAGTTTCTGAATTTTGGGCCACAAAATTGAAGACTTTAAGCACGCATTTATTTCATCTGCTCTTGTTCCCCTGGGGATCACTGGAAGAGTTTGTCGAAAATCACCAGCTAAGAGAACAGTTATGCCACCCATTAAGTATTCACTATCTCGAATGTCTTTCAAAGATCGATCTACAGCTTCAAAAGCACCTT
The DNA here is from genome assembly GCA_030179655.1 of Scaptomyza flava. Lineage (NCBI taxonomy): Eukaryota > Metazoa > Arthropoda > Insecta > Diptera > Drosophilidae > Scaptomyza > Scaptomyza flava. The sequence goes on along the minus strand of JARNME010000180.1, from coordinate 545,619 downwards.
TATGAGCCATAGTACACTCATCCCAAACAATAAGCTTGCAATCTCTGAGCACAGCAGCAATATTAGATTGCTTTGAAATTGAGCATTGTGGTGTTTCTAATGAATCAAATTAAATGGAATCTTAAGTGTAGAATGCGCTGTGCGACCACCATTTAGTAAAGTGGCTGCAATACCGGAAGAGGCAACGGCCAATGCAATGTTTTTACTTTGCCGTACCTTAGCCAATAATAAATTTAAAAGATACGTTTTACCTGTTCCACCAGGTGCATCTAAAAAATAGATTTCTCCTTTTTCTGCTTCAACGCTATTTAGTATCTTTTCGTATACTTGTTTTTGCTCAGCAGTGAGGAGTAGCTCATTATTAACAACAAAATTATCGCAATTATCGTAATTTGTTTCTCTATGATATTCAATATTTTGAACAATTTCCTCGGTTCTGATTGGTAATGGAAGTCCATAATAAGTCAAGTTTTGACCACCAATAGACAGAACAATATCTTCAATGTAAATAAGACATTTATTTAAAACATTATTCACAATACTTTCATCAATATATCTGTCTTGTGAAAAATTAAAGGCTTTTAAAATATCTTCTGAGAAACTGTCTTTATAAGTATTCCAAAGTTTAAGAGCATCTGAAATTTGACAAAATACTAACATTATTGCAAAAAGTTCTCTAAGTTTTGTAGGATTTTGACATATGACAGCTTCGGCTATAGTTGAATCCCAGTGCTTATCATCTTCTAGTAATCCTAGAGCTTTACACGCCAATTGAAATGATGAGTATGCTACACCATTAACGGTTTTTAAACTTAAAAATGAAGTTGGGCCCCTTACAAAATGTAATAAAAGTCTTAAATAAAAACATTCAGTATTATTGGGATGAATAGTGTAAACTCTTCCCAAAGCTGAATCTCTTTTAACTCCAGGAAAATTTGGCACATCATGCCCTCGTTTTCTTCTTTGAAATTCTTTATTGTTCCATGTAAAATACGATGGAACTTCACAATATAGAAGCGTTCTTGCAAACTCATCACGTGTGCAGAGCTCAAAGAAGGCTAGCAAAGTGGTTTTGGGTGTAGTGCTTAATCTGTCAAGTAATTGTTGCGGATATTGGGGTTAAAATATATCCGTTGACCATTTTCTAAATGAACAGCTAAGTGAGTAATAGCCGGATAACGTTCATGTATGGGAAATGCAAGGATTCTCCATACTGCTTCTGAGCTACTTATATACCGGCCACTTTCGTACATATTAATTTCATTGCGTTGGTCTTCAAGAGTAAATGATGCTTGATCACTGCCCTTGTTAACATATTTACAGATGTATTTAATAGACTTTACAGAACTACAATACTCAACATTTATATGAGCTTCAAATTTTCTCAATAGTACACAATTGTAAGGCACAACCCAACGATTATCTATGCAATTACCATTTATATTAATTGCATTACCACCATCTTCTATCGCTCTTCTACGATATAGAGGGTAACTATCTTTTCCAGTCACAGTTTCTTTAAGAAATTGTCGAGGAAACCTTTTGGTACATTTTCCATCTCTCATGCATGGCGACTTATTGTTAAATGCACCGCAAGGACCATGAATCATATTTGATTTAACAATGTTAAATAACAATGGATCCTCATCTGCGTTTGGTATTTCGGCACAAATAATCTTATCGATTTTATCAGGTCTTATTTTATTTTCAAACCAAAGTAGAATATGTATATGTGGTAAGCCCCGCTTTTGCCATTCCACAGAGTACATGAAACATTGAACGCTTCCAAACAAAGAACCTTTTGTCAATAGGGACATTAAAGCTTTAACTTTTAAATGAAAAACTCGAGCTATAATATCGTGACGATCATGCGGTTTTTGACCCGGTAATAAAACACTTTTGATGTCATTCCATTGTGGATTGCATGTGAATGTTATGAAAAGATCTGGTCGCCCATAATGGCGAACATATGTCATAGCATCTTGAGTCTTTTCATGCATATATCGTGCAGAGCTTGTAAAAGAAGAAGGTAAAATTACCATCTGACCAAGTTGAGCTGCGACAACATCTTGTTGGCCTATTGCATCTTGTAGATGTATATAGCTATCTGCTCTGAGTTTCGCTTGATTGTAGCGAATATAATTTAACCTTTCTGTTTCAATTTTAGCATACATATCAACCAAAAACTGACTAAAAAGGGAACGACAATAAATTAAATGATTTATCTCAGATTGACGAATCATTATTTTATAGCTGTAAAAGCTTAACGCAGATATCGTTTTTTTTTTTGTTCCTCCTTTTTTAATAATGGATTCCATTGTGGTATATCCACTGAATAGCCATCTTCGCCGTACGGAAATAGCAAAGGGTACTGTAAGGCATCGTATGATCGATGCACCTCACTTATACGATGTAATTTATTATTATGGCTTTCTATAATAATATCGCGCTTTTCAAATTGCTGACCAACAATAACTAAAGCTACTTCGCTTGATTGAGGTGCATTGTAAAGCCCTTTGTGAGCACCAGCGGGTGTTCAATCAGCATGTATAATCAATTTATAGTCTTTAGTACTTCTTGGTATTTTATTGAGAGCCATTTTTAGATCTTTTACATAACGATTATGCTGATGAAACATACATTGAAGATCCTTTACTACGCTACAATCAACATTTGAAATATTTCTGCAACGTAGTTGAGCTTCCTTTTCATCATCACCGACAAAATAAATTTGAAGAAACTGCATTTCTTCATTTGGCAAAGGTTGGACACTACCAATTGGGTGATACACTTGTCCTTGGACTTTAAAGGTTGACCAACTTTCATTTATAATTTTTGTACTTCCAAAAGAAGTCATTTGAAAGCAGCTGTTATACTTTCTTATACGATCATGAAATGATCATGCTTGGGATGTCCACCAATTAATAAGCTTTTAAGTGGATCAGGCAAACTTTCATTTTGTGAAAGTTTAACTTTTCCTGCCTTGCAACAGATACCCAAAGGCTCATTTTTCCATTTTAAAGCATTACAATGTTTGCATATCAAATTCATACTACCAAGTTGAGTTATTTTATCTGACTTGTAAGCTATTTCAAAATCATAGTTTAAGCCAGACATGGGTTTAACACTCCATACACGCAAACGCCTTTCTTGACGTGCATCAGGATTATTAGCCTGATGTCTTCTCTCTGGAGCTCTATGAGCTTCAGGATTATTAGCACGATGTCTTCTCATTATATCTCTATAAACATCAGGATTATTAACACGATATCTTTTTGATGCTTCTATGCGCTTACCCCTATTAATATCACGATTTTTTTCAAAACTGTGTGTTTTAACCTTTTTTTTGTTTTGTCGGTAAATCGACTGCGTCTTTTAACAGGCGTTTTAACATTTTCAGTTATACATTCACTTGACGTATCGGTATCTTGAGTTAATACTTCCTCTAAAGGAATATAAACATCAAAATGTCCATTCATTAATTCGCCGGTAAAACGCAATTTTTTCACAGGATGCATATCATTTCCTAATGATAGATATAAGTTTCCATTTAGAAAAACTTGAAAATTTACAGCATAAATTTCTGCTGCTGCTTGAAGCTCACATGCAGTACCATAAGTATATGAATTTGACATAGTGCACTCATATTGTTCAGAAGAGCTATAACACTCTCCATTTATGTTCATGCTGAAGCAAGCAAAAGTTTCCCAGTTGGTAACGACATGGGTTACAATATGTTGGCGTATGGTGCCATGGAAGCCTTGCCTACCATATAAAAGGTAGGAAATAAATCTAAAAAGGCAGGCTCCATCACCAAATATGCAAACAACTGAATGCGGCACCAAAACACCACTTATATCTTAAGTTTCAATAGACATCTTTTAATTGGCTGTGAGACAATTGACTTCACTGTAAAACGATTGTTACAACGTTACAGTGTCTATAGGTAAGTATAAAATTCAATAAAATTGAATATGCCAACTTATATTATTTTAATAGAATATTCAGACTGCTTAGTTTTATTTGATTTTTAAATGCACTAAAGCAGCGTCTTTATAACTATTATATAATATGCAAAATAGAAGACAACTATATATAATGTTGCTTCAATTTCTTCAATTATTAAGTCTAAAATCGACGTATTATTTTAAAAAAAAAAAAAAAAAACAACAAAACAAATTAACAACTTAATTTTAAGTAAGTATTATAAATAAATAATACTTCAAAATAAGTCAAAAATTGACTTCACTGAACAACGTTACAGCGTCTATACAAAGTATAGAGTTCAATAAAATTGAATATGCCAACTTATATTATTTTAAAAGAATATTCAGACTGCTTAGTTTTATTTGATTTTTAAATGCACTTAAGCAGCGTCTATATAACTATTATATAATATGCAAAATAGAAGACAACTATATATAATGTTGCTTCAATTATTAAGTCTAAAATCGACTTATTATTTTTGTTTAAAAAAAAAAACAACAAAACAAATTAACAACTTAATTTAAGTAAGTATTATAAATAAATAAATACTTCAAAAAAAGTCAAAAATTGACTTCACTGAACAACGTTACAGCGTCTATACAAAGTATAAAATTCAATAAAATTGAATATGCCAACTTATATTATTTTAATAGAATATTCAGACTGCTTAGTTTTATTTGATTTTTAAATGCACTAAAGCAGCGTCTATATAACTATTATATAATATGCAAATAGAAGACAACTATATATAATGTTGCTTCAATTATTAAGTCGAAAATCAACTTAATTTTCTTGTGTGCAAAAAACAACTAAAGAAATTAAAATACGTTGATTGTTATTTAAATATTTAAAAAATAGCAATTAAATTTTTGTTTAACTTATCATAAATACGTATTTTAAATTAACTTATATATATATATACGTATTTTAAAGGAATGTTTATATATATATATAGATATAGATATACGAAAATCAGAATATTGAAAAACTCACTGATCCAAAAAGTAACTTTCGATGTTATTATTATCCTTAATATAAACAATATTATTATTAAAAAACTCACTGAAACGAAAATTAACTTTCTTTGTTCACATTAAATATGAACTAAAATGCATAACCAATTCTCTTACCATCGTATGTAAAAACATAATGTTGGAAAGAGCATTACAGTTATTCATCTAAGCAACAGACACCGAGCTCTAACATACAACGCTTGCACTTAAGAGCTAGGTATAGTTGGTGCAAATTAGGCAATGCCATTCCATTAACTGCAGCCTCTTAGTTATGGCAAGCTTAGCTTAGTGAGTTCGGAGGAGATAGGGACATTAAGATTTATGTTTGACATGCAGAGCGCGCGCATAAACAAAAGAGCGTAAATAACAACAAAGACGCATGATTGCATTCAAATTATTTTATATGTAGCGACAGTCATAAGAGCGACGCACGCGCTGATCAAGCTTTAAGCCGCTCTTTGTGATGCAGACATGCATCAGCTGAGCATGCTGCTTGCAGTGAGTACCATTAACAGTTATATTTCTTCTTCTTTGTTCTTCTCTCTGTTATCTTACTGTGGCTACAAAATATTAGAAAGCAATCGATGCGTAAAATATAAAATTTTTTTATACCCTAAACCATGAAATGGGTATATTTGTTTTGTGTAAAAGTGTGTAACAGGCAAAAAGAAGCATCTCCAACCCCATATATAAAGTATATATATTCTTGATCAGCATAAACAGCCGAGTCGATATAGCCATGACCGTATGTCCTTCTGTCAGTCTGTCCGTCCGTCCGTCCGTATGTATAAACGCGTCAATCTCAAAGACTAAATATGCTAGAAACTTCCAATTTGGATCATAACTTCTCCTAATCCACAGGCAGATCAAGTTTATTTCAAACTATCGATAACTATTCTCGTTTCCGATACACATATGGAATCGATTACGAAAAAATCGCGAATTTAGAAAATGTAAAAATAGGAGTTGAAACTATGGATAACTTTATAACTTCCATGAAAATTTGATCCAAATCGGTTAAGAAACACTGGAGATATTTTAAATTAAAGTTAAAGTCAAGAAAAACTCACTTCTGCAAGTCATTAATACACGGGCTCAGGGTATCTTTTAGTCGGGATTTCTCGACTAAAACCTTCTTACTTGTTTTCAGATTCGCTCGCGCATCGCTCTTCATGTTCGGCGCTAGATGACAAATTATTTTTAAATCGCGCCTTCGTTGTTGGCTATTTCGGCTAATTCTCTTATCTAAGCGCGCGCTCTGCAAGTCAAACAAAGAGCGTAGTATCGCAACCTTCTTCACACGCACTGAATCAATGCAAAACATATCTAAGAGGCTGCAGTTAAGTGAATTGTACATTGCCTTTAGCTTTAATTTAGTGTGTGTGCGGAGGAGCTAGGGTTATTAAACTTTATGATTGACATGCAAAGCGCGCACATAAAATAGAGAGTGAACGTAAATGAGCAACAACAAAGGCGCATGATCGGAGCGAGATTTCAAATTATCTGATTATCATAAGAGCAACACACGCGCTTATGTGAACGCCCTTTGCTTATTCAAAATTGTATATCAATAATATATCAATAAATGTTAGTGTGTTACGTTTTGTCTAAGTTATATAAGCAGCAAGTAGGCGAATCCACCCCCAAAACATATTCTGGTGTGGGAAATTTTTCTGGACGCACCAAGTTTTGTTATATTGTTGTTGTTTTTTAAAATCAATGACACCAACAAAAAGTAGCAGTGCGGGCCCAACAACAACAACAACAAACGCTTCTTGCAAGTATACGAACCTTTTTTTATGACACTTTGCTTGCGGCACTCAAAGGCGTCATTGCCCATTGTTTTGTTTTTGTATTCTCGCTCGCGATCGAGCTCACAGCTTGTGGGACAATCAGGCAACTGTAGTGGAATGGGTAATTGTTGTAATTATTTTATTATCTTAAGAGCAACACGCGCACTTATGTGAACGCCCTATGCTTGTTCGCAATTGCATATCAATAACATATTAATAATGTTAGTTAGTTTTGTCTAAGTTATATAAGCAGCAAGTAGGCAAATCCACCCCCATAACATATTCTGGTGTGGGTAATTTTTCTAGACGCACCAAGTTTTGTTTTGTTGTTTTTTTTTTTTTAAATCAATCACACCAACAAAAAGTAGCAGTGCGGGCCCAACAACAACAACAACAAACGCTTCTTGCAAGTGTACGAACCTTTTTTTTATGACACTTTGCTTGCGGCACTCAAAGGCGTCATTGCCCATTGTTTTGTTTTTGTATTCTCGCTCGCGATCGAGCTCTCAGCTTGTGGGACAATCAGGCGACAGTAGTGGAATGGGTAATTGTTGTAATTATTTATTATCTTAAGAGCAACACGCGCACTTATGTGAACGCCCTATGCTTGTTCGCAATTGCATATCAATAACATATTAATAATGTTAGTTAGTTTTGTCTAAGTTATATAAGCAGCAAGTAGGCGAATCCACCCCAAAACATATTCTGGTGTGGGAAATTTTTCTAGACGCACCAAGTTTTGTTATGTTGTTCTTGTTTTTTTTTTTAAATCAATGACACCAACAAAAAGTAGCAGTGCGGGCCCAACAACAACACTTACAACAACAACAAACGCTACTTGGGTCGTAAATCAATTGTCAAAGGCACACAAATTTGAAAAAAAAAAGAATATGCACTGTGCGAAGTGATACATGTACATAAAATTATGAAAACTATTTTCAAGCGCATTGTTCACTTAATTGTGTATGCACATATTCATTAAGAAGCAGAATCCGTTTCGTTTTTGCAAGTGTCGAACCTTTTTTTATGACTTTGCTTGTGCGACGCGAAGGCGTCACTGCGCATTTGTTTTGTTTTTGTATTCTCGCTCGCGATCAAACCCTCAGCTTGTGCGACAATCAGGCGACAGTAGTGGAACGGGTAATTGTTGTAATTGTAATTTGATTTTTAAAATGGGTAAAAAGTGCTCCAAATCGTATGGGAGGTACTTGAAGGAGTTGTCCAAATAAAAATTCCCTTCTTAGTGCTCACTTACTACCTGCATAAAAAATTGTGTGAAAATTTCAGCCTTCTAGCTCTTTTCGTTTAGGCTGTGGCTGATCCATTTTAACGCGGACGAACTCTTTTATATATATAGATGTGCCTAAATGCATCGGATACATTTTATGTTCTGAGGTGGTGCAATTCTATTGTTATAAACACAGCTGTACGTGTAAATAAATAAATATGTAAATACACCAACAGCAACAATAACATCTACAGCGCGCGTCAAAGGCAGACAAAACGGCGTATCTGAAGCAGCAGCGTCGCCTTTTAAGCGGCGGCGGCGTCGGCATCGTCAAAACATAACATACATACGTATTCATATCAAAGGTAGTTAAAAGTATTTGCACTACACTTAAGGTTAAATCTACCCATTGCTTAAATTTACTTTATGAAAAGTATGGTATCGATGGAAAGGTCATTTAATTTCCGATTGAATGATATAATACTCTTCTTAACTCATTAAGTGCCCATTGAAAGATTTCAATTTTAGTAAAAGTCTACTTTTGAAACTTTTCTCCCTGGGCTTAAACAAAAAATGCTTTGATGTAAAAATAACTTCAAACAATTCTAATAATGATTTAAATAAAATTTCAAGAATCTATTCGCATGTATTTTTATGATTTTTTTAAAGCAACAGCTTTATCAGCCGCAGCTACACCAGCAGCAGCAGTTTCAGCCACACCAGTGGCAGCATCAGCGTCAGCACCTGCAACAACAAAAGCATCGTCAGCAACAACAACAACTAAAGCATTTAAAACTGCGCCAGCAACAAAACATTAAACCGCTGCACAGTCAAATTGTTAAATAAAATAAAATAAGAAATTTTATAATGAAAAAAACAAAAACAAAATTAATTGTGAAATAAAACTAAATTCGAAGCAATGAAATTAGAAATAAAAAATGATGCAAAGAAGAGTTGCAAAATCTGCAATATGAGTTGCAAACGCTAAAGATTTAAGAACATTAGTACAAAACAAGTAGAAACGTTGCAGTCGGACGCAACCGACTGCGGCATACTCGATACCAGTATTAAAACAGGTAAAAAGAGGCCTGATTGCAAAGGGGTACGGATGGGGCAGGGGTGTACGCAGCCTTAAAGATTATCCGATGCAGATAGGGATTCCACCAACTATCTTCATTCCAAATTTGATGACTTTAGCTGAAAGTTTGTAAGAGCTGTTGATAGGGGGCTGGGGGCAGTATGGCTGGGCGTGGCATCCAAAGTTTTGATGCAGATCTGTGTGGAATGTCAATTGCTATCTTCATACCAAATTTGGTGACTCTAGCTCAAAGTTTGTAAAAAGTGGGGAAAGGGGGGCTGGGGGCGGTATGGGTGAGCGTGGCATCCAAAGTTTTGCTGCAGATCTATGTGGAATGTCAGTTGCTACCTTCCTTCCAAATTTGGTGACTCTAGCTCAAAGTTTGTAAAAAGTGGGGAAAGGGGGGCTGGGGGCGGTATGGGTGGGCGTGGCATCCAAATTTTTGCTGCAGATCTATGTGGAATGTCAATTGCTACCTTCATACAAAATTTGGTGACTCTAGCTCAAAGATTGAAAAAGGTGTGGAAAGGGGGTGGAAGGGGTGCGCGTGGCTCCAAAACTTTGATGTACTTTTTCGGGGGTCGTTGCAAGCTATCTTCCTGCCAACTTTGGTGGCTCTAGCTCCACAACTCTGGAAGATACACGCATTCCCGTTTTTGACGAAGCGTTGAGGCATCTGGGGGCGGCTAGGGTGGTATTGGTGGGCGTGGCATCCAAACTTTTGATGCAGTTTTTGGGGGTCATCATCGCCTATCCTGGCACCAAATTTGGTGTCTCTAGCTCAAAATCTGTGGGAGATATAAGCTTTTCTGATTTTAAAATGCGGGGGGGGGGGGGGGCTGGGGGCGGAATGGGTGGGCGTGACTCCAAAACTTTGATGCAGTTTTTTGGGGTTCGTTACCAGCTATCTTCCTACCAAATTTGGTGGCTATAGCTCCACAAATCTGGAAGATACACGCATTCCCGTTTTTGACGAAGCGTTGAGGCATCTGGGGGCGGCTAGGGTGGTATTGGTGGGCGTGGCATCCAAACTTTTGATTCAGTTTTTGGGGGGTCATCATCGCCTATCTTGGCACCAAATTTGGTGGCTCTAGCTCAAAAACTGTGGGAGATATAGGCTTTTTTGACTTTCAAATGCAGGGCGGCTGGGGGCGGAATGGGGGGCGTGGCTCCAAAAATTTTGATGCAGTTTTTTGGGGGTTGCTATTAGCTATCTTCTTACCAAATTTGGTAGTTCTAGCTGTAAGGGTGTGTGAAATATGCGGACTTATCGTTTTTAATTTATCGATTACCTTCGGTATCGAGTATAAAAATACTTTACATACAGTAACAAAATGCAATTGTCGTTCCACAAAAGATAATAGCATCTTTGTCTTTAAGAAAACCTACATTCTGAAAGTAAACGTATAATGATTTAAAGCAAAAAGGCGGCAGTTTAGACACAAAGTTTATATAATTTTTGTTATTTTTTTTTTTTTATTATGTTTAATATTCATTTTTATACCCTTAACCCATAAAATGGGTATGTAGTATGTAACAGGCGAAGGAAGCATCTCCGACCCTATAAAGTATATATATTCTTGATCAGCATCAACAGCCGAGACGATATAGCCATGTCCGTCTGTCCGTCTGTCTGTCCGTCTGTCCGTCTGACCGTCTCACAGTGGGGCCATTTGAGTTTTTTCATATCAAAAATCATAACTTTTGAACCAAATAAGATAATCGAACAAAAATAAAAAAGCATATGATAGATAATTAATCAACCTATAAAATGAGCGTTTGAAATGAATTCTACGATTTTTCTGTGCCTATTTATGGGTATGCAAAGTTTAAATTTGTGGAAAAATCAACTTTACGGGAAGGAAAAAAAATATTTTTTAAATTTTTTGATTTTTATTGTTTCGTTTTAACGGTTTTTATAATCTAAAATTAATATTAAAATAATTAAAAATAATTTTTTTTTTTTTTTTTAATTAATTTTTTGTAAAATATTTATCACAATCCGTAAAAGATGGTATATCTAAAAGAGAAATCATCTCTGAACTATAAGTATTTTCTAATTCTTTTCGTGACTTAACATGCCTCAGTGATGAAATTAGTGGATCTGAAGATGCTGCTAACATGTTGAAGAGGTCCTCATTTTGTCTCACCCTTGAAGCTTTGAAAGTGTTTAGCAATCTGTATTTTTTATAAAACTTATTAAGGGACTCTTGTGCTTCTTCAGAGAGCTCTCCAATTGGCAAAGACTGATACTCAATTATATCTTTGCCATGCGCCAATATTTTATGGACTGCCGGGGTCAACTTTTTCTGCGGATATAATTCTGCTAAAAGTGATGCTGTTTTTGAAGCATATTCTCCATACTTGGCAGAATCAACTTTTTCCTTGCAGTTCAAAACATTTAAGATCGTTCCCAATCTCTTAACGATTTGGTTGTTAATCCCTGTGATTTGAGTTACAGCTTCATCATTTTCAAAAAATCTCCTTGAAGTGTTTCCATCGTTTGAGTTTCCGTATCCGTACTTGGGGCAGTCTACTTTAAGTTCAACTTGTTTGAAAAACGCATCCTGTATTCGCTTCTTTCTGATATTTTCCTTATCTTTGTTTGATGTGTTTTCGTCAAAGTTTTCAACCTCTTGTGGAAGCGTATACGCTAATTTTAACAAGAACTCCATACATCTTATTCTTGCGTGCAATGGTGAGATCCCAAATTCATAATTCTCTTCATTTGTAGAATCATTTAAATTGTCGAAGTTTTTGTGCGTCTTTTTGCAAATTGGGCATGACAAAGTTGACCTTGCGCTTGTCAGTTCGTTGACCACTTTTCCGTCAACCATGGTCAGGTGGAACTCGTAACTACATTCAATGTATTTTCCTTCACTGATTTCGAACTTTGCTGGCTTAATCTTGCTTATTTGGTCTTCAATATCCTTTACTGTGTTTCGAATGAGTTCTGGCGATTCCCTTGCATACTGAAACATTATTGGTCGGCAATAATGTACAGATGACGGCCGTTCATTTTTCCAGTGTAAAGAATCATCAGACTTTAAACTTAAGACATTAGACTTTCATTATATAGTCTAATCTATTACCTGATATATACCGTTTGGATTAAGGGTTCAAGAAAAGAGTTAGCTTTCATGCCTAACAAATTTACCTATTGTTTGTATAAGTCCAGGTCAATAAGGTCAATTTATGCAATTTGGGTACTTGGCACGTGTCCGAATAAGATTTGTGCCTACCTGAATGGGATGTGTGCCTAGTTGTACGCCAACGCAATTTCTGTATTCGGTGCGTACCTGGTAATTTATTTGTATATCCTGTAACTGCACCTGAATTTAGGGACCAGGATTTGACAAATGATCTCAGGTAAGCATTACAGAATGAAAAACAAAAGTCAAGTATCTTCACTATAACGAACGTAACAACAACAACAAAAATGGGTTTTCACGGTTATATGTCATAAATTGCCCAAAAATGCATGCAACACATTTTTTTCCTATGACTTTTTTCACTTTTTTTACATTTAAAAAAAAAGGGGCAAAAACGGGCACATGAAACTTTTTGCATTTAATAGAGGAATAATAAAAGAAATTAATTTAAAAAAATAGCCGATATAATGTGATATGATTTTTTTTTATTTTCCATCAAAGTTGAGAAATAGTGAAAAAGTGAATAGTTGGTAAATATTGAATTGCCTGGCCAAACGCAAAGCAAACAGTATAATTTTTTTTTTATTCTTTTCTTAATAAATAGATCTATCAATAGAACCAAAAATAATGATGATCCGTAACTTAGTTTTTGAGATATTGTATCTCAAAGCCGACCAAATTACCTTAAAATTGTGATTTTTATGTAACACAAAAAATCAGACAACTTTGAAAAGCTATATCTTCTAAACCGGTAAAAAATCCGGTTACATTATGGATTGCAGATTTAAAATCGCTGGAAAATTTCCTATAAAGTAGGTTCATTCAATATTTTTTAGAGGCACATGCAATTTTTGATTTTTGACACTTGACTTGTTCTACGGGCGCCACTGTGCGTGTGTCCGTCTGTCCGTCTGTATAAACGCGTGGATCTCAGAGACTACAAGAGCTAGAGACTTCTGATTTTGTATTTAAGTTCTCCTATACCATGAGCAGAACAAGTTTGCTTCAAATTATCGATAACTATTCTGGTTTCCGATATACACATAATATCGATAACAATAAAATATCGAATTTGGAAAATCTAAAAATGAGGGTTGAAGTAATGAATAATGATAGAACTTTTCTGAAAATTTCGTCCAAATCGGTTGAGAAACACCGGAGATATTGAACTTAATCGATGGAAGCTAAGCCAGTATACCAAAGTCTTATATAAATTAAATATATTTATTGCAACTGGGTTCAGGGTATCTTCTAGTCGGGCTCTCCCGACTAGAGCCTTCTTACTTGTTTGTAATTTATTACGCAAGTTTTTAATTTCATTTTTATATTGATTACTTAATTCTATTTTTAAAGCTTTTAATTTTTTTCCGTTTTGTTTTTCTATTGTCTTCTGTTTTTTAATAATAAATTCGAATTTTTTGTTTATTTGTTGTAATTTGGCTGTTCAGCTTGTTGATTATATGTTGCTGGCCCAGCTTTGCCTTCTTAAAATGTTGTTTTTTTGCTGCCGCCGGTGTGGCTGAAACAGCTGCTGCGTCTGCTGCGGCTGAAGCTGCTGCTGGTGTTGCGGCTGAAGCTGCTGCTGGTGCTGCGGCTGAAGCTGCTGCTGGTGCTGCGGCTGAAACTGCAGCGGCTGAAATTGCTGCTGTTGAAAACTCTGTTGCGGCAGCTGCTGATACAGCTGCTGAAACTGAGGCTGCAGCGGCTGCATATAGTACTGTGACAGGGCCACAGCAGGCAAAGCACCCCAATAATTATGCGCGTTCATTGTTGTAAGTTACGTTTAGAAATGAAATGAAGCAATACGCAAATGGCACACTAAGTTAAAAATTGTTAAATTCCCTGAGAGTGAAAGAGTTACAGTTATTTATGCGAATTGATCTCATCTGCAAAACAATATCACATTTTCATGCTCTTAAGCCAATCGCATTCCTCTTAGTCCTCCCTTGTTGTTTCAAATTCGTGTGTGCATACAACGGCCTGAAGCGATAAACAAAAACAGCAACAACAAATCTTTTGTATTCACAGTTATATTTATACCCTGAAATGGGTAAAAAAGGGTATAATTGTTTTGTGCAAAAGTATGTAACAGGCAAAAAGAAGCATCTCCAACCCCATATAAAGTACATATATTCTTGATCAGCATCAACAGCCGAGTCGATACAGCCATGTGCGTCTGTCCTTCTGTCCGTCTGTCCGTCCGTCCGTCCGTCCGTCCGTATGTATGCACTATAAGAGCAAGAGACTTCATATGTGGAACATAACTACTTTCAAACTATCGGTAACTATTTTGGTTTCCGCTATACATGTGGAATCGATAACGGAATCGAAAATCTCGAATTAAGAAAATTTAAAAATAGAAGTTGAAACTATGGATAACTTAATAACTTCTGTGAAAATTTGATCCAAATCGGTTAAGAAACATTGGAGATATTTTAAATTAAAGTTAAAGTCAAGAAAAACTCACTGCTGCAAGTCATTTGATACACGGGTTCAGGGTATCTTTTAGTCGGGATTTCTCGACTAAAACCTTCTTACTTGTTATCAGATTTGCTCGCACATCGCTCTTCATGTTCGGCGCTAGATGACAAATTATTTTTAAATCGCGCCTTCGTTGTTGGCTATTTCGTCTAATTCTCTTATCTATGCGCGCGCTCTGCAAGTCAAACAAAGAGCGTAGCATTGCTACCTTCTTCACACGCACTGAATCAATGCAAAACATATCTAAGAGGCTGCAGTTAAGTGAATTGTATATTGCCTATAGATTTAATTTAGTGTGTGTGCGGAGGAGCTAGGGTTATTAAACTTTATGATTGACATGCAAAGCGCGCACATAAAATAGAGAGTGAACGTAAATGAGCAACAACAAAGGAGCATGATCGGAGCAAGATTTCAAATTATCTGATTATCATAAGAGCAACACACGCGCTTATGTGAACGCCCTTTGCTTATTCAAAATTGTAAATCAATAATATATCAATAAATGTTAGTGTGTAACGTTTTGTCTAAGTTATATAAGCAGCAAGTAGGCGAATCCACCCCCAAAACATATTCTGGTGTGGGAAATTTTTCTAGACGCACCAAGTTTTGTTATGTTGTTGTTGTTTTTTTTAAATCAATGACACCAACAAAAAGTAGCAGTGCGGGCCCAACAACAAAACTGACAACAACAACAAACGCTACTTGGGTCGTAAGTCAATTGTCAAAGGCACACAAATTTGAAAAAAAAAAAAAAAAAAATTGCACTGTGCGAAGTGATACAAGTACATTAAATTATGAAAATTATTTTCAAGCGCATTGTTCACTTAATTGTGTATGCACTTATTCATTCAGAAGCGGAAATCCGTTTCTTTTTTGCAAGTGTCGAACCTTTTCTTATGACTTTGCTTGTGCGACGCGAAGGCGTCACTGCGCATTTGTTTTGTTTTTGTATTCTCGCTCGCGATCAAACCCTCAGCTTGTGCGACAATCAGGCGACAGTAGTGGAATGGGTACATGTTGTAATTGTAATTTGTTTTTTAAAATGGGTAAAAAGTGCTCATCGTATGGGAGGTACTTGAAGGAGTTGTCCAAATAAAAATTCCCTTCTTAGTGCTCACCTCCTAGCTGCATTGAAAATTGTGTGAAAATTTCAGCCTTCTAGTTCTTTTCGTTTAGGCTATGGCAATGTCAACAATCACTTAGGACAAACTCTTTTATATATAGTGATATATGTTAAGGAAAATGTGTGTTTGTGTTATTATCAACAGGACAAACTCTTTTATGCCACGTTCTGATATAGCTCTGAATCGCGCGATTAGGGTCATTAACGAGATTAAAGCACTAATCTACATATAATCGCGTGATTAACTCATACAAAAACTGTCAAACGTAATCCTCTCATTGACGAGATTACCTGCTAATCTAGTTGATTAGCGTCAATGCAACCCTGTTTTTGTCTAACATTAACGACAGATGGCGCTGTTTTTTGCATATGAGAACAGCTGTTATTTGTTATTGTTGTTTTATTTGCAATTTGTAAGAAAATATGGCAGCAAAAAAGAAAATAATAAATTGGTGCGATGGGGCAGAAATCAGCCTCATCGAGATATGGCAGAGCAGATTGCAACAACTGCGATCTGCTAGGAAAAAGTCGCATATCTATGAGGAAATGGCGGTAGAGATGCGGAACTTTGTCTTTCACTTCACGGGCGCAGAAATAAAGGTTAAAGTGCACAATTTTACAAATAGATACAGGTATGTACAATTTTTTATATGTAAAAACACTTATTATTATTATTATTATTTATAATAGTCAGATATAATTAGCAAATTAACACTAACTTAATTTCTAGAAGCACTGGCTGCAAAGGCCTTCGGCTTAAAAAAACACTTATAAATATGATAAATTTATTGAAAATTGTATTCACAGGAGAAGACAAAAATTGGCCCGTCTGGGGGTGCGCCATCTTTGTGGAAGCACTATGCTGCTGTGCACCAAATATTGAATGGCTGCAAAAGTATTGACACTGAAGCAATTGTGGAAGACAGTATTATGGGTAAATATAATATTTTATTGTTTAATATATTAAGTACTAAAAAGTATTATTTTCCATAGAAGAAAGTTATGATTCGTTGAATGTGGATTCATCAACATATTCTGCACCTGCAACTCCAATGTCGCCTTCTCCAACATCGCCAAGAATGCTATTTAATGAAACGCCTTCAGCAACATCAGATTCCGAATGTGAGCGTTCATCTAAAAAGAAACAACAAAGCTTTCAGGCGAAGATATGCGATTATATGGAGCAGTCCTCTAAGGATTTTAAAGAAGCTCTTAAAGAGAATAAAGAAATAGAGGAGAAGGTGGTACTTTTGGAACGCTGCGTTTCAGATTTTAGTGAACTGAAAGACCCTATGGTGTCATTTTTAAAAAAACAATAATTAATATAATAAAATATGTACTTACAAATGAAAGATGTCAATGCTTTACGTATATCCTCTGCTCTACCAACATTTTATCCGCTGGTTGTGCAACAGTGAAAGGGTACGGTTTCATAAGCTCATCACCAAGTCTAAATGCAGAGTCTCCTATTATGAAAACCGGTACTCTTGTGTTGTTCATGTTTCTTGCCATATCATTTAAAAGCTCACAGTTTTTGAGTTCTCTCTTGAGCAATGATTTTTCATAAATGTTAGAATCATGACAGCGACCTGGGCTACCAACATTTACGTAAATGAAACGACACCTGAAGAAGACTTATTATGTTATACATTCTATTAGCAATATTAGTTGTTTACAAACCTTGCATCTACTAAAGCTAGCAAAACTGTAGAGTACCATCCTTTGTAGTTATGATAATCTACAGCGTCTTCTGTAGATGGGTGAATTGCTATATGACATCCATCTGAAAATGTGGAGTGATATTATACAAATTTAAAAGTATTGAAAAAAAATCTTACCAATAGCGCCAAGGCATTGCGGAAATCCCAAACCTTCAAATCCACTTACGCACTCTTCAACTTTTCCAGCTGTCAATGGAAAATTTTGAAGATACAGAGGTCGTAATTGCTTCCAAGTCTCTCTACAAAAGTCCAACACTATTGTGCACACTGTCGACTTTCCAACTCCGAACATGTTTGCTATGGTCCGGTACTCAGCTGATGAACCTAGCGCGTACATTGCTATTGCAACACGTTTTTGTAGAGGAATTGCCTTTCTATAAGTGGTATCTTTTTTTTCTATATTTTTTACCAGCTCACAAAGCTTGTTGAAAGATTTGCGGCTCATGCGCAAATTGCTCTTAAAGAAAGCATCTGAGCAGTTTTGGCAATCAATTTCCCAGAAAAATTGTGAACGTTCCTAAAAGAAAACAAGTGGAAACGTTGCAGTCGGACGCAACCGACTGCGGTATACTCGATACCAGTATTAAAAATTTTGATGCCCATCCATGTGGGATGTTAATTGCTTTCTTCATACCAAATTTGGTGACTCTAGCTCGAAGTTTGTATAAAGTGGGGAAAGGGGGGCTGGGGGCGGTATGGGTGGAATTGCATCCAAATTTTTGATGCAGATCTTTGTGGAATGTCAATTGCTATCTTCATAACAAATTTGGTGACTCTAGCTCAAAGTTTGTAAAAGTGGGGAAAGAGGGGCTGGGGGCGGTATGGTTGGGCGTGGTATTCAAATTTTTGCTGCAGATCCTTGTGGAATGTCAAATGCTACCTTCATACCAAATTTGGTGACTCTAGCTCAAAGTTTGTATAAAGTGGGGAAAGGGGGGCTGGGGGCGGTATGGGTGGAATAGCATCCAAATTTTTGATGCAGATCTTTGTGGAATGTCAATTGCTATCTTCATAACAAATTTGGTGACTCTAGCTCAAAGTTTGTAAAAGTGGGGAAAGGGGGGCTGGGGGCGGTATGGTTGGGCGTGGCATTCAAATTTTTGCTGCAGATCCTTGTGGAATGTCAAATGCTACCTTCATACCAAATTTGGTGACTCTAGCTCAAAGTTTGTATAAGGTGGGGAGAGGGGGGCTATGGGGCTGGGGGCGGTATGGTTGGGCGTGGCATGCAAATTTTTGCTGCAGATCCTTGTGGAATGTCAAATGCTACCTTCATACCAAATTTGGTGACTCTAGCTCGAAGCATGTAAAAGGTGGTGAAAGGGGGGCTATGGGGCTTGGGGCGGTATGGGTGGGCGTGGCATTCAAATTTTTGCTGCCGATCCATGTGGGATGTCAATTGCTATCTTCATACCAAATTTGGTGACTCTAGCTCGAAGTTTGTAAAAAGTGGGGAAAGGGGGGCTGGGGGCGGTATGGGTGGAATTGCATCCAAATTTTTGATGCAGATCTTTGTGGAATGTCAATTGCTATCTTCATAACAAATTTGGTGACTCAAGCTCAAAGTTTGTAAAAGGTGTGGAAAGGGGGGCGAAATGGGTGGACGTGGCACCAATACTTTGATGCAGATTTTTGGGGGTCATTGCCAGCTATCTTCCTACCAAATTTGGTGGCTCTAGCTTAAAAACTCTGGAAGATACACGCATTCCCGTTTTTGACGAAGCGTTGGGGTGGATGGGGGCGGCTAGGGCTGTATTTGTGGGCCTGGCAGCCAAATTTTTGATACAGTTTTTTGGGGGCTTATAGTAGCTACCTTCTTACGAAATTTGGTAGTTCTAGCTGTAAGGATGTGCAAAATATGTGGACTTATCGGTAGATATCGTAGAACCCCAATCTTGACACTGTAATTTACTATCCCATAGATAAAAAGAATTGAAAAGTTTCAAGTTTTTAGCTTAAGGGTGTGGAAAAAAGTTGCGTTCATACAGACGGGCAGACGGACGGACACCATGACGGACATTGCACAAACCCAATATATTCTATGTAAACACAAGCGAAGGTTCTGTTCCTTAGCAAAATAATTTGGCTGGTCTTTAAATTAAACTAGTAAGTGTCCCGCTTACTTCGCTGCGCGGATAGTTTATATACATTTTAGCAATAGAAGATAGATGTAAAATAAATAAATTAGAAAATATTTAACAACAAATTAAAGCAAAGTATTTAATATTCTCTTTTCCACGCCACCATTGAGGTAGAGAATCAGGTGCGTAATTTTTTATTGTGGTTTCCCCAGTAGGCCTTATCCACTTGTTGAATTTAATTTGCAATTATTAACAACTGTTAAGAGCTTCTTGATAAACGACATTGGTTGTTTTTCCGTCAGGTGCTAATACAACTAAACTTTTTGGTGAACTGACTCTTGAGCAGGCTACATAAAATTGGCCATGAGAGAAGCAATCGTGTCTTAAATCTAGTCCGGCTAATTTGAGAGTTTGTCCCTGTGATTTATTGATTGTTAGGGCAAAGCAAACTTTTAAAGGAAATTGCAATCTTTTAAATTGAATTGGCAATTCAGAATCAGAAGGTATTAATGGAATTCTCGGTATAAGAACCGTTTTCCCTATACCATTGCCAGTAAAGATTATTGCTTCGACAACATTCCTACGAAGGACTTTAACTTACAATCTTGTACATTTGCACAGTTTCGGCGGTTTCAAGTTGCGAATCAACATTACAGGTGAACCAATCTTTAAAGTTAATTTATGTTGAGGCAGGCCAGCCGGATTTAATGAATTAAGAAACCCGACGGGGTAATGAACTGCATCTTCGATTTCAGTCACAGAATCAATAGAAATATGTAATTTCTTCACTTTGAAATGATTTTATTAAAACATCGTTTATTTCCAATGCATTACCATTTCTCGCAGTCAAAATAGCACGTTCTGAAAACCATTCGAGTGATTTTTGAGAAATATTTGCAATATCCGCATATATATTTTCTGTATTTTGGGCCACAAAATTGAAGACTTTAAGCACGCATTTATTTCATCTGCTCTTGTTCCTCTGGGGATCACTGGAAGAGTTTGTCGAAAATCACCAGATAAGAGAACAGTTATGCCACCCATTAAGTATTCACTATCTCGAATGTCTTTCAAAGATCGATCTACAGCTTTAAAAGCACCTTTATGAGCCATAATACACTCATCCCAAACAATAAGCTTGCAATCTCTGAGCACAGCAGCAATATTAGATTGCTTTGAAATTGAGCATTGTGGTGTTTCTAAATGAATCAAATTAAATGGAATCTTAAGTGTAGAATGCGCTGTGCGACCACCATTTAGTAAAGTGGCTGCGATACCGGAAGAAGCAACGGCCAATGCAATGCTTTTACTTTGCCGTACCTTTGCCAATAATAAATTTAAAAGAAACGTTTTACCTA
Organism: Scaptomyza flava; assembly: GCA_030179655.1. NCBI lineage: Eukaryota > Metazoa > Arthropoda > Insecta > Diptera > Drosophilidae > Scaptomyza > Scaptomyza flava. The sequence continues at coordinate 524,604 of JARNME010000180.1, read as the reverse complement.
TTCCACCAGGTGCATCTAAAAAATAGATTTCTCCTTTTTCTGCTTCAACGCTATGCAGTAACTTTTCGTATACTTGTTTTTGTCCAGCAGTAAGGAGTAGCTCATTATTAACAACAAAATTATCGAAGTTTTCATAATTTGTTTCTCCATGATATTCAATATTTGGAACAATTTCCTCGGATCTAATTGGTAGTGGAAGTCCATGACCACCAATAGACAGTACAATATCTTCAATGTAAATAAGACATTTATTTAATACATTATTCACAATATTCATCAATATTTCTAAGTTGTGAAATATGAAAGGCTCTTAAAAGATCTTCTGAGAAAATCTCTTTATAAGTATTCCAAAGTTTAAGAGCATCTGAAATTTGACAAAATACTAACATTATTGCAAAAAGTTCTCTTAGTTTTGTAGGATTTTGACATATGACAGCTTCGGCTATAGTTGAATCCCAGTGCTTATCATCTTCTAGTAATCCTAGAGCTTTACACGCCAATTGAAATGATGCGTATGCTATACCATTAACGGTTTTTAAATTTAAAAATGAAGTTGGACCCCTTACAAAATGTAATAAAAGTCTTAAATAAAAACATTCTGTATTATTGAGATGAATAGTGTAAACTCTTCCCAAAGCTGAATCTCTTTTAACTCCAGGAAAATTTGGCACATCATGCCCTCGTTTTCTTCTTTGAAATTCTTTATTGGTCCATGTAAAATACGATGGAACTTCACAATATAGAAGCGTTCTTGCAAAGTGGTTTTGGGTGCAATGCTTAATCTGTCAAGTAATTGTTGCGGATTATTGGGGTTAAAATGTATCCGTTGACCATTTTCTAAATGAACAGCTAAGTGTGTAATAGCCGGAAAACGTTCATGTATGGGAAATGCAAGGATTCTCCATACCGCTTCTGAGCTACTTATATAACGGCCACTTTCGTACATACTAATTTCATTACGTTGGTCTTCAAGAGTAAATGATGATTGATCACTGCCCTTGTTAACATATTTACAAATGTATTTAATAGACTTTACAGAACTACAATACTCAACATTTATGTGAGCTTCAAATGTTCTCAGTAGTACGCAGTTATAGGCACAACCCAACGATTATCTATGCAATTACCATTTATAATAATTGCATTACCACCATCTTCTATCGCTCTTCTACGATATAGAGTGTAACTATCTTTTCCAGTCACAGTTTCTTTAAGTAATTCTCGAGGAAACCTTTTAGTACATTTTCCATTTTTCATGCATGGCGATTTATTATTAAATGCACCGCAAGGACCATGAATCATTTTTGACTTAACAATCTTAAATAACAAAGTATCCTCATCTGCGTTTGGTATTTCGGCACAGATAATTTTATCAATTTTATCTGGTCTTATTTTATTTTCTAACCAAAGTAGAATATGTATATGTGGTAAGCTCCGCTTTTGCCATTCCACAGAGTACATGAAACATTGCACGCTTCCAAACAAAGAACCTATTATCAATAGTGACATTAAAGCTTTAACTTTTAAATAAAAACTCGAGCTATAATATCGTGACGATCATGCGATTTTTGACCCGGTATCAAAACACTTTTGATGTCATTCCATTGTGGATTGCATGTGAATGTTATGAAAAGATCTGGTCGCCCATAACGGCGAACATATGTCATAGCATCTTGAGTCTTTCCATGCATATATCGTGCAGAGCTTGTAAAAGCAGATGGTAAAATTACCATCTGACCAAGTTGAGCTGCGACAACATCTTGTTGGCCTATTGCAACTTGTAGATGCATATAGCTATCTGCTCTGAGTTTCGCTTGATTGTAGCGAATTTAATTTAACCTTTCTGTTTCAATTTTAGCATACATATCAACCAAAAACTGACTAAAAAGGGAACGACAATAAATTAAATGATTTATCTCAGATTGACGAATCATAATTTTATAGCTGTAGAAGCTTAACGCAGATATCTTTTTTTTTTGGTTCCTCTTTTATGGCTTTCAATAATAATATCGCGCTTTTCAAATTGCTGACCAACAATAACTAAAGCTACTTCGCTTGATTGAGGTGCATTGTAAAGCCCTTTGTGAGCACCAGCGGGTGTTCGATCAGCATGTATAATCAATTTATAGTCTTTAGTACTTGTTGGTATTTTATTGAGAGCCATTTTTAGATACATTGAAGATCCTTTACTACGCTTAAATCAACATTTGAAATATTTTTGCAACGTTGTTGAGCTTCCTTTTCATCATCACCAATAAAATAAATTTGAAGAAACTGCATTTCTTCATTTGGCAAAGGTCGGACACTACCAATTAGGTGATACACTTGTCCTTGGACTTTAAAGGTTGACCAACTTTCATTTATAATTTTTGTACTTCCAAAAAAAGTCATTTGAAAGCAGCTGTTATACTTTCTTATACGATCAATTAAATGATCATGCTTTGGATGTCCACCAATTATTAAGCTTTTAAGTGGATCAGGCAAACTTTCATTTTGTGAAAGTTTAACTTTTTCTGCCTTGCAACAGATACCCAAGGGCTCATTTTTCCATTTTAAAGCATTACAATGTTTGCATATCAAATTCATACTACCAAGTTGAGTAATTTTATCTGACTTGTAAGCTATTTCAAAATCATAGTTTAAGCCAGACATGGCTTTAACACTCCATGCACGCAAACGCCTTTCTTGACGTGCATCAGGATAATTAGCCTGATGTCTTCTCACTGCAACTCTATGAGCTTCAGGATTATTAGTCTGATCTCTTCTCACTACAACTCTAATAACATCAGGATTATTAACACGATATCTTTTTGATGCTTCTATGCGCTTACCCCTATTGATATCACAATTTTTTTCTAATGCACGTTTTTTAACCTTTTTTTCTGTTTTGCCGGTGAACCGACTACGTCTTTTAACAGGACTTTTAACATTTTCAGTTATACATTCACTTGACGTATCAGAATCTTGAGTTAATACTTCCTCTAAAGTAATATAAACATCAAAATTAATGGACCGGTAAAACGCAATCTTTTTACAGGATGCATATTATTTCCGAATGCTTGTAATAAATTTTCATTCTGAAAAACTTGGAAATTTACAGCAAAAATTTCTGCTGCTGCTTGAAGCTCACATGCAGTACCATTAGTATATGAGTATGACATAGCGCACTCATATTGTTCAGAAGAGCTATAAAACTCTCCATTAAAGTTTATGCTGAAGCAAGCAAAAGTTTGCCAGTTGGTTACAACATGTTCAACAATATTTTGGCGTATGGTGCCATGGAAGCCTTGCCTGCCAAATAAAAGGTAGGAAATAGATCTAAAAAGACAGGCTCCATCACCAATTATGGCAACAACTGAATGCGGCACCAAAACACCACTAATATCTAAAGCTTCAATAGACATATTTTAATTTGGCTGTGAGTCAATTGACTTCACTGTAAAACGATTCTTACAACGTTACAGTGTCTATGCGTAAGTATAGAAATCAATAAAATTGAATATACCAACTTATATTAATTTAATAGAATTTTCAGACTGCTTAGTTTTATTTGATTTTTAAATGCACTAACGCAGCGTCTATATGACTATTATATAATATGCAAAATAGAAGACAACTATATATGTTGCTTCAATTATTAAGTCTAAATTCGACTTATTAATTTCGTTTAAAAAAAAACAACAAAACAAATTAACAACCTAATTTAAAGTAAGTATTATAAATACTTAAAAATATGTCAAAAGTTTACTTCGCTGTACAACGTTACAGCGTCTATACAAAGTATAGAATTCAATAAAATTGAATATACCAACTTATATTAATTTAATAGAATATTCATACTGCTTAGTTTTATTTGATTTTTAAATGCACTTAAGCAGCGTCTATGTAACTATTATATAATATGCAAAATAGAAGACAACTATATATAATGTTGCTTCAATTATTAAGTCTAAAATCGACTTATTAATTTTGTTTAAAAAAAAACAACAAAACAAATTAACAACTTAATTTAAAGTAAGTATTATAAATAAATAAATACTTCAAAATAAGTCAAAAATTGACTTCACTGTACAACGTTACAGCGTCTATACAAAGTATAGAATTCAATAAAATTGAATATACCAACTTATATTAATTTAATAGAATATTCATACTGCTTAGTTTTATTTGATTTTTAAATGCACTTAAGCAGCGTCTATGTAACTATTATATAATATGCAAAATAGAAGACAACTATATATAATGTTGCTTCAATTATTAAGTCTAAAATCGACTTATTAATTTTGTTTAAAAAAAAACAACAAAACAAATTAACAACTTAATTTAAAGTAAGTATTATAAATAAATAAATACTTCAAAATAAGTCAAAAATTGACTTCACTGTACAACGTTACAGCTTCTTTACAAAGTATAGAATTCAATAAAATTGAATATACCAACTTATATTTATTTAATAGAATATTCAGACTGCTTAGTTTTATTTGATTTTTAAATGCACTTAAGCAGCGTCTATACAACTATTATATAATATGCAAAATAGAAGACAACTATAAATAATGTTGCTTCAATTATTAAGTCTAAAATCGACTTATTAATTTTGTTGAAAAAAAAACAACAAAACAAATTAACAACTTAATTTAAAGTAAGTATTATAAATAAATAAATACTTCAAAATAAGTCAAAAATTGACTTCACTGTACAACGTTACAGCGTCTATACAAAGTATAGAATTCAATAAAATTGAATATACCAACTTATATTAATTTAATAGAATATGCATACTGCTTAGTTTTATTTGATTTTATAACTATTATATAATATGCAAAATAGAAGACAACTATACATAATGTTGCTTCAATTATTAAGTCGAAAATCGACTTAAAATTCTTGTGTTTAAAAAACAACAAAAGAAATAAAAATACCTTGATCGTTATTTAAATATTTAAATAATAGCAATTCAATTTTATTATAACTTATCATAAAATACGTATTTAAAATGAACTTATATATATACGTAATTTTAAAGGAATGTATATATAGTATATAATACGAAAATCAGAATATTGAAAAACTCACTGATTCAAAAAGTAACTTTCGATTTTATTATTATCCTTAATATAAACAATATTAAAAAATTCACTGAAACGAAAATTAACTTTCTTTGTTCACATTAAATATTAACTAAAATGCAAAACCAATTCTCTTACCATTGTATGCAAAAACATAATGTTGGAAAGCGCATTACAGTTATTCCTCTAAGCAACAGACACCGAGCTCTAACATACAACGCTTGCACTTAAGAGCTAGGTATGGGTGGTGCAAATTAGGCAATGCCATTCCCTTAACTGCAGCCTCTTAGTTATGGCAAGCTTAGCTTAGTGATTACGGAGCAGATAGCGATATTAAGATTTATGTTTGACATGCATATGGAATCGATAACGAAAAAATCTCGAATTAAGAGAATATAAAAATAGAATTTGAAAATATGGATAACTTTATAACTTCTGTGAAAATTTAATCCAAATCGGTTAAGAAACACCGTAGATATTTTATATTAAAGTTCAGTCAAGAAAAACTGCACTACCGCAAGTCATTTTAATACACGGGCTCAGGGCATCTTTTAGTCGGGATTTAACGACTAAAACCTTCTTACTTGTTTTTATAATGCAACTTATTTTTTCTGTTTAACATTTTGTTTTTAAGAACTTCAAAACATATCATTTGGCTTTTGTATGCTAGGAATAAATACAGCAAAAAAAAAAAAACGTATACATAAATTAAAATATAAAACTTTTTTTTGTCAAAGTACCTTTGTCGAGCAGTGCATGTATGTATACAGCTGTGTTTATGAAAATGGCTCCTCACAACGGGGAATGTGTGTCCGATGCAAGGAGGCATATTTTATGAACAGATAATATGGATATAATATATATAATATGTGCCTAAATGCATCGGAGATACATTTTATGTTCTGAGGCGATGCAATTCTATTGTTATAAACACAGCTGTACGTGTAAATAAATAAATATGTAAATACACCAACAGCAACAATAACATCTACAGCGCGCGTCAAAGGCAGACAAAACGGCGTATCTGAAGCAGCAGCGTCGCCTTTTAAGCGGCGGCGGCGTCGGCATCGTCAAAACATAACATACATACGTATTCATATCAAAGGTAGTTAAAAGTATTTACACTACACTTAAGGTTAAATCTACCCATTGCTTAAATTTACTTTATGAAAAGTATGGTATCGATGGAAAGGTCATTTAATTTCCGATTGAATGATATAATACTCTTCTTAACTCATTAAGTGCCCATTGAAAGATTTCAATTTTAGTAAAAGTCTACTTTTGAAACTTTTTTCCCTGGGCTTAAACAAAAAATGCTTTGATGTAAAAATTACTTCAAACAATTCTAATAATGATTTAAATAAAAATTTCAAGAATCTATTCGCATGTATTTTTATGATTTTTTTAAAGCAACAGCTTTATCAGCCGCAGCTACACCAGCAGCAGCAGTTTCAGCCACACCAGTGGCAGCATCAGCGTCAGCACCTGCAACAACAAAAGCATCGTCAGCAACAACAACAACTAAAGCATTTAAAACTGCGCCAGCAACAAAACATTAAACCGCTGCACAGTCAAATTGTTAAATAAAATAAAATAAGAAATTTTATAATGAAAAAAACAAAAACAAAATTAATTGTGAAATAAAACTAAATTCGAAGCAATGAAATTAGAAATAAAAAATGATGCAAAGAAGAGTTGCAAAATCTGCAATATGAGTTGCAAACGCTAAAAATTTAAGAACATAAGTGCAAAAAAATACTTTACATACAGTAACAAAATGCAATTGTCGTTCCACAAAAGATAATAGCATCTTTGTCTTTAAGAAAACCTACATTCTGAAAGTAAACGTATAATGATTTAAAGCAAAAAGGCGGCAGTTTAGACACAAAGTTTATATAATTTTTTTTATTTTTTTTTTAAATTATCTTCTATATTCATTTTTTGTAATTTATTACGCAAGTTTTTAATTTCATTTTTATATTGATTACTTAATTCTATTTTTAAAGCTTTTAATTTTTTTCCGTTTTATATTTCTATTGTCTTCTGTTTTTTAATAATAAATTCGAATTTTTTGTTTATTTTTGTAATTTGGCTGTTCAGCTTGTTGATTATATGTTGCTGGCCCAGCTTTGCCTTCTAAAAATGTTGTTTTTTTTGCTGCCGCCGGTGTGGCTGAAACAGCTGCTGCTGCTGCTGCGGCTGAAGCTGCTGCTGGTGTTGCGGCTGAAGCTGCTGCTGGTGCTGCGGCTGAAGCTGTTGCTGGTGCTGCGGCTGAAGCTGCTGCTGGTGCTACGGCTGAAGCTGCTGCTGGTGCTGCGGCTGAAACTGCAGCGGCTGAAATTGCTGCTGTTGAAAACTCTGTTGCGGCAGCTGCTGATACAGCTGCTGAAACTGAGGCTGCAGCGGCTGCATATAGTACTGTGACAGGGCCACAGCAGGCAAAGCACCCCAATAATTATGCGCGTTCATTGTTGTAAGTTACGTTTAGAAATGAAATGAAGCAATACGCAAATGGCACACTAAGTTAAAAATTGTTAAATTCCCTGAGAGTGAAAGAGTTACAGTTATTTATGCGAATTGATCTCATCTGCAAAACAATATCACATTTTCATGCTCTTAAGCCAATCGCATTCCTCTTAGTCCTCCCTTGTTGTTTCAAATTCGTGTGTGCATACAACGGCCTGAAGCGATAAACAAAAACAGCAACAACAAATCTTTTGTATTCACAGTTATATTTATACCCTGAAATGGGTAAAAAAGGGTATAATTGTTTTGTGCAAAAGTATGTAACAGGCAAAAAGAAGCATCTCCAACCCCATATAAAGTACATATATTCTTGATCAGCATCAACAGCCGAGTCGATACAGCCATGTGCGTCTGTCCTTCTGTCCGTCTGTCCGTCCGTCCGTCCGTCCGTCCGTCCGTCCGTATGTATGCACTAGAAGAGCAAGAGACTCCATATGTGGAACATAACTACTTTCAAACTATCGGTAACTATTTTGGTTTCCGCTATACATGTGGAATCGATAACGGAATCGAAAATCTCGAATTAAGAAAATTTAAAAATAGAAGTTGAAACTATGGATAACTTAATAACTTCTGTGAAAATTTGATCCAAATCGGTTAAGAAACATTGGAGATATTTTAAATTAAAGTTAAAGTCAAGAAAAACTCACTGCTGCAAGTCATTTGATACACGGGTTCAGGGTATCTTTTAGTCGGGATTTCTCGACTAAAACCTTCTTACTTGTTATCAGATTTGCTCGCACATCGCTCTTCATGTTCGGCGCTAGATGACAAATTATTTTTAAATCTCGCCTTCGTTGTTGGCTATTTCGTCTAATTCTCTTATCTATGCGCGCGTTCTGCAAGTCAAACAAAGAGCGTAGTAAAGCTACCTTCTTCACACGCACTGAATCAATGCAAAACATATCTAAGAGGCTGCAGTTAAGTGAATTGTATATTGCCTATAGATTTAATTTAGTGTGTGTGCGGAGGAGCTAGGGTTATTAAACTTTATGATTGACATGCAAAGCGCGCACATAAAATAGAGAGTGAACGTAAATGAGCAACAACAAAGGAGCATGATCGGAGCAAGATTTCAAATTATCTGATTATCATAAGAGCAACACACGCGCTTATGTGAACGCCCTTTGCTTATTCAAAATTGTAAATCAATAATATATCAATAAATGTTAGTGTGTAACGTTTTGTCTAAGTTATATAAGCAGCAAGTAGGCGAATCCACCCCCAAAACATATTCTGGTGTGGGAAATTTTTCTAGACGCACCAAGTTTTGTTATGTTGTTGTTGTTTTTTTTTAAATCAATGACACCAACAAAAAGTAGCAGTGCGGGCCCAACAACAAAACTTACAACAACAACAAACGCTACTTGGGTCGTAAGTCAATTGTCAAAGGCACACAAATTTGAAAAAAAAAAAATTGCACTGTGCGAAGTGATACAAGTACATAAAATTATGAAAATTATTTTCAAGCGCATTGTTCACTTAATTGTGTATGCACTTATTCATTCAGAAGCGGAAATCCGTTTCTTTTTTGCAAGTGTCGAACCTTTTCTTATGACTTTGCTTGTGCGACGCGAAGGCGTCACTGCGCATTTGTTTTGTTTTTGTATTCTCGCTCGCGATCAAACCCTCAGCTTGTGCGACAATCAGGCGACAGTAGTGGAATGGGTACTTGTTGTAATTGTAATTTGTTTTTTAAAATGGGTAAAAAGTGCTCCAAATCGTATGGGAGGTACTTGAAGGAGTTGTCCAAATAAAAATTCCCTTCTTAGTGCTCACCTCCTAGCTGCATGGAAAATTGTGTGAAAATTTCAGCCTTCTAGCTCTTTTCATTTAGGCTGTGGCTCTTCCATTCTAGTCAGAACAAACTCTTTTATATATATAGAGATAAAATAGTAGTTTAACAAAAGTTTTTTTTTTTTTATATCTGATACTTATTGATTTGTTTGACAATTGCCTGCCTATTGTTGTGCATAGCTTTCCGGGCTATGCTTTATCAGGCGGAAAAAGTTCCACGCGATTTTACAAAGTATTCATTTTTTATTTATATTTATATCTGGAACTGTTGTCATCGTTTGGTTCCCTTGACTCCCTCGTTGGTGAAGACGGCGGTCCTGTGCCTTCCTTGCTGTCAATTTATCTTGTCGACTTGCTGATTCCCCTCGATGGTGTAGACGGCGGTCCTATGTTTCCACACTCTATGTTAATTATTTTAGTTGGTTGATGCATCAGCTGGTTGTCTTTTCGCTGATGCTCCCTGGGATGCGAAGACGGCGGTCCTATGCCTTCTGCGTTTAATTTTTCTTCGTTGTGCATGTATATTGGCAATGCGGCGACTCCAATGGTCCCGCGCAGTCCTGAGGGCACGTCTTCTTCCTTTTTGGTAGATCTTTAATTGGACGATGTTCTTTAATAGCTGATTTATTTATATTTTTAATGTGAGCTGAGTGAGATGCATAGTTTGGGGTTCTTGAAATTGACTTTAAATAGTCAAGTTCAGCTTGCAATTTTGCAGCTGTTTCCCACGCGGGTGATGGAGTTTTTGTAAATAATAGCCACTTTATGTGTGCTATCCTTTTTGTTATTTTATTTTTTACTCCACCGCGTTTGCCTAAACTATACACTCTACTCACTCAGATTGTTTGTTGGTTTTTGGTTTACCTCGACGATCCATTGATGTTGTTTTGTTGTTCACCATCAATGCAGGCTTGCAGCTCTTGTTATTAATGTCCTTGGTCCTCCAGGACCGATGCCACGGTCGCCATGTAAGGTGTTTGGTGTAGAGGTGTTCTTAGTTTTTCAGACATTTAAAAACACGTCTATTTCAAAGTAGGTTTCTTTATTGAATAATTGAAGGTGCTTACTTCTAAGTATATATAGTATAAGGCAGACCGCTGCTTCGGCAGAGAAGTCAGCGCGCGAGCCATACATAGTCTAATACATAATATAAAGAGAGTGTGAGTATGCACATATGTAGTCTGAATGAGGTCACAGCGTGAGAGTGCTGACGCTGCATCGTTTGTGCCCGTTGCAACGTTACGCGATCATTTTACCAGCGCTTGAAAGTGAGCTGGGTGACCCACTTAATGTAATCGAGCTGGGTAACCAACTTAATGTTAATGTTTGGGTGAAGTGTTGCTATTTAATATATTTGAAGTGTGTACAGGGTACACTCGATATATGTGTATACTATATCCCATATGATTGTGTGTTTGTCCCTGTATATATATATGTCATACTTAAATGTACGCATAGCCTTTGCCATGGCATTCATTGACCTTTTTCTACTATTATCAATCAAAGTTGGTGTATATTTTTATTTTGCCTACAAACACCTAAAAAGCAAGACTTCCAAGGCAGTCAAATTTCATATTTTGTGCTGTTCGACCATTTGCAGGAACAGGCGAACAGAAAAATAATCAAGCGTCTAGTAAAATAAGCAGGCAAAGATCAGTTTTGCTTTGCTGGTCATATATACTCTTTCATGTTTTTAGCTCTGTGACACTTTCCAACAATTTTGCCATTCCAACTACTATACAACTACAGAAAGTGTATTCAGTTGTGCATATGTCGAAGGCATTTGCTGAAACTTTTGAACAAAATTAAATAAAATCCAAAAAAGGGTCGGCAAAGGTTTCACACACATTATCATATTTATATGTATGTATGGTATACATACGCTTATGTCAGGCTAGGCACCAAAAACCTAGACTGTGGCACCAGCCGATCAGCAGCAACTGCCGAGATTTTATTTTATTTTCTTTATTATTTTAACAAAATAATTACTTTGCTGCTCAAAATGATATGCAGGTCAGTTCTTTTCAAAGGCCTGTACGCAGATGCCCGTACAGCGCCCGCGTAATGAAAACTTTATATAAATAAAATGGTCTCGTACAGCTTCAGTACCGTTATAACATTTTCGGTATGCAGTTCTGTTCGCTACTGGCCGTACGGTAGTGTTGAACAATGAAAATGTTAACATATTATGTTAAAATGTAACGGCAGTATACAGCGTTCAGCAGGTATTTACGGTCGTAAAAAAGCAACAAATTGTTGGGATGCAAGAGTCGGTTCAAAAATTTTGAGGAATATGGTGATAAATTAGCACTTATTCAGGCAATTGAGCGTCGGTCAGTCTTGTGGGACCTAACCAGCAAGTTGCATTCTAATATTATATTAATAACAAGTGGAAACGTTGCAACCGACTGCGGCATACTCGATGCCAGTATTAAAACCGGTAAAAAGAGGCCTGACTGCAAAAGGGTACGGATGCGGTAGGGGTGTACGCTGCCTTATAGATTCTCTGATGCAGATGGGGATGCCACCAGCTATTTTCCTTCCAAATTTGTGACTATAGATAAAAGTTTGTAAAAGGTTAGGAAAGGGGGGCTGGGGGCGAATTGAGTGGGTGTGGCATCCAAAATTTTTGCTGCAAATCTTTGTGAAATGTCAATTGCTATCTTCATACCTAATTTGGCGACTCTAGCTCAAAGTTTGTAAAAGCTGGGAAAAGGGGCCTGGGGGCGGATTAAGTGGGTGTGGCATCAAAAAATTTTGCTGCAACTCTTTGTGAAATGTCAATTGCTATCTTCATACCTAATTTGACGACTCTAGCTCCACAACTCTGGAAGATACACGCATTCCCGTTTTTGACGAAACGTTGGGGTGGATGGGGGCGGCTAGGGCAGTATTGGTGGGCGTGGCATCCAAACTTTTGATGTAGTTTTTGGGGGGTCATCATCACCTATCTTGGCACCAAATTTGGTGGCTATAGCTAAAAAACTGTGGGAGATATAGCCATTTCTGATTTCCGCTGGGGGCGGAATGGGTGGGCGTGGCTCCAAAAATTTGATGCAATTCTTTGCGAAATATGTGGACTCATCAGTTTTGAATTAGCGAATTTATCGATTTGTCAGCCCCCCGGTTATTGTAGAACCCAAATCTTGACACTTTAATTTACTTTCCCATAGATAAGGAGAATCGGAAAGTTTAAAGTCTCTAGCTTGAAGGGTATGGAAAAAAGTTGCGTTGATACAGACGGACAGACACCATGACGGACATTGCGCAAACCCAATATAATCTTTACCTTCAGTATCGAGTATAAAAAACGCTTGTAAAGAAATTGGCGCCGAATTGGGAAAAGATGGTAAATAGCTTGAACAAAATAACCAACATAATTATATGCGTGTTTACATTGCAGTTCATGATTGCAAAATGGCATTGGAAGGACTACGCGATAGCCACAGGTACCAACTGAAACAAATGCGAGTGCTGGCGGCAGTGTGCTTAGTGCCCCAAATATAGGCGAATGGGAGTTTGCCGCGCAAATGGCTTTTTTGCCTGACGTGTCAGAGTAGAGAATGTAAGTCATTTTAAATTTGTATTATTTTAATTTCATATTATTTACAATTCACTTTACGACGGTGGTGCAAACGGTCTTACTGAAGAAAGCCACGAAGTGGTCGTTAAGTAACAGCAAGCTGCGTTAGACAGCCTTGCTGTGGTGGGGAGGCGCTTCAGATCACGTGTCCTTGGGTATCTTCCCTGTTTGGAAGTAAGGCACAATATACCCTTGCAAAGTTGCGTTATAAAACAAAACACGTCTGGTGCTTTCAAGAATATATTTTAGAGTAACACAAACGGCAACTCCTGGTACACTGCCTGCTTTTAGGCATGAACATACCGCCCCCGTTGCAGCATCATGCGAAAAAAATAAAGATTATATAAAAAAAGGGAATGAATGGAGCCACGGCGCCAAATATTATTGGTGGGCGCATGAGCCGGACTGCATCCAGCCGAAAACCGTGTTCTGGGCCAACGGCCCTCCTTGGCTTGAAATTATGCCGGGCAGAATTACCTCTGGGTAGAGGTCAGCTCCAAGCACTATACTCGTCATGCACGGCTGGAACCAGCGGTCACCCGCCAGCACAATGTGGCTCGTGTTGACGAAACCGCTCTGCGATTGGGTCACTGGTGTGCGGATTTTGGTGGGCACCACTTGGAAAATGACTTTCTTCTGGAAATCAGAGCAGCGCGACCTGAGCACTGCCGTGCATACCCCTTCAGAACCGACACGAGTGACGGAAAGGCCAAAAGCCACTGCCAATGACGTTTCGATTCGACTCAAGGAGCAGCACGGGTCGACCACTGCCCGTGTGTCGAATACTTTGGCGCCTGTGTCACATCTCAGTAACACCGTCGGCATCACAGTGGTGATGCGCCAAAATGGATGAGAGCGAAGGGCTACTCAATGCTCTTGTGGATAGACGTTGTGGAGATCCGTCAGTGCGTGGCTTGCTAGGAACGGTCGCTGGCAAAGACTGGCGTGCCTCGTGCATATATGGTCACTCTGACACACACGGCACCTATCCTCCCGTCGGCATGTCGACCCCGAGGGCTGATGCGCGAGGCACTTGGGACAGTACTTGTTGACAAGCACTGCTCTCAGTCGCTTCTCCGCTGTGAGTCGCATGAACCGATGGCACTTCTTAAGCGCGTGGACTCCTCGACGGAAGGAGTTGATTCCTCGAGTATGTCTGTCCTCAGCTGCGTGTGGATTAGCTTTCCTGGGAGCCATCTTATTTTCGTGGTAGATAACTAAACGATAAGCAATGTATTCGGAATTGGTTGGATACCATGGATTCTGGAAAGAGCGGACGAGCGCAAACGAATATGGAAATAACGGAGTTGTTAAGTAAAAGAAACGTCTGGACCTTGTGCTTGAGCAGTTGGCTCATGAAGAAGTAGCACGCGCTTAGCTACGGATCTCTTAACTACACCGCGTGCCGTCAGAATATCTACGACTTGGACATTATTGTCGGAGCCTAAATATATCTTTTGAATGTGAGCGAGCCGCCACTCATTGGCTGGGATGTGGTCTTCCATGATAATGACCATGTCGCCTGGCTGCAGATTAACTTGCTGCGATTGCCACTTGGCCTTTTTATGCAGCTCTTTTAAGTACTCTTCCTTCCAACGGACACAAAATTGCTGGTTGAGGGCCTTGAGGTGTTGCCACCTGTTCTATATGGACACTGCACTCTCCTTAATTTCGGGCTCGCATACGGATAAAAGCGGTGCTCCGATCAGAAAGTGAGCAGGGGTAAGGGCTAATAAGTCAGTCGGATCTTTTAACATAGGGGAGATTGGTCTCGAGTTTAGACATGCTTCGACTTTAGAGAGCAGCGTGGATAGCTCTTCGAACGTGTACTTCAAGGAGTAAGTAGATTTGTAGAAAAGAGCTTTAAAGCTCTTAACACCAGCTTCCCACAAGCCACCCATATGAGGTGCACCTGGTGGGTTGAACCGCCACGAAAGCCTTTGTTGGCTATAATTGGAAAGAATGCATTTTCGTGTAGCTTCGAGGAAATCGTGATCCAGAACCTTGGAAGCTCCGACAAACGTTTTACCATTGTCAGAGAACATTTGCTGAGGACACCCACGTCGTGCAGCGAATCGAGCAAATGCTGCGAGGAATTTCTTAGTGGTTAAATCGGTTGTGGCTTCCAGATGAATAGCCTTAGTGCTGAAGCAAACAAAAACGCAAACATAGCCCTTGGTCCGGCGAAGTCGGCACCCGTGTGGGTAAAGGGTTTGGAAAAGGTGGTTCGTTCAACTGGCAGATGAGTTGGGTTTGGAGTCGCTTTTTGTAAACGACACAAATCTTACAGGAGTTTATTGTTGCTTTAATGAGGACCTTGACCTTTGGAATCCAATACCTGGATCGGATCAGACGTAAAATCAGCTGGTTTCCTCCATTGAGCGAAATGCGAGGATTGAAAGAAATAAGTCCGATAAAAAACATGGATGGCCAAAAAATGAGCACAATTGACACGAAAGGTGACTGTGTCAAGTTCGAAATCGCACAAGTCATTATTTTTGTTTAGGAACAGAATCCGCTGATATGGAGTGTGCTTGGAATGCACCATGATCTGGCGATACATCTTGGTGATGTATGCATTAAAAACGTAGCGAAAATAACGCCACTTGAGGATCTGTACGGCCAGATCGGATTGTTGGACTGGTCCTGGGTATAGGATGCGTTCAACACAACGCGAACTTTAGTAGTAGTGCTGTCTGGGTTGAGAACAGCATGGTGGGGAAGATAAAAATGGTTACAGTCAACACTTGGAGGGACTTGTCTCATGTGACCTAAGTCTATGTACTCCTGAATCACGGCGTCATATTGCTCTTTTTGAGGAATGTTTCTTTGCAAACGGCTTTCGTTCGTTAGAAACTGAGCTAACACAATGGACCTTGAATGTCCCAACTGGATGTGATCAGGGTTCCGAACGGGGAGTGTGACTACATATCTCCCATCTTTATTTCTCTTAGTGGTGCGGACGAAATTGCTTTCACACTTGGAATCCGAGTCTTTTATCGGACTTAGAGGAAGATCCTCCACCTCCCAAAACTTTCTGAGAAGCTTGTCTAACTGGAGGTTAGGATCGACGGAAACCTTTGTTGTGAACGCTCGAATGGATGAGCCAATACTTTTGGCATTTGGGCCTGTGAGAATCCAGCCAACGATAGACTCTTGCCCTAATAGGGTTCCGCAAATGTTGGATTGGGAGCCGCCTAATTAAATGGACGGGAGGATATCTGCACCAAGAAGCACATCTATCTGCGAGCTCCTATAAAACGTAGGGTCAGCCAATTGGATATTTGGCAGGTCCTTCAATAAACTTTGGGGGATTGTATAGGAGGGAAGGTTACCTGCCAAATACGCCGACGATTCAATTTGAAATCTCGGCTTTGTTATGGAGCCTATTAAGAAGTGGCACAACTTCGAGGCTTGGCTGAAACGGTTTGATTTAACCCACTTATTTGGGTTGAACGAATTGGAATGGAAGCTTAATCAAGTTAAAAATTCGAGTCGCAATGAAGGCGTCTTCCGATCCTGAATCAATCAGCGCACGTTCCTTGTACGTAGTACCTGCATAGCAAATGTTTACAAGGGCAGTGCCCAGCTGAACACCTTGTGTGTTTGCAGAAAAGTATGGTTGGACATTGAAGGTAATGTATGACGAGGTGGATGGAGTGGAGGCTGTCGCATGAGACGCTTGAGACTGGGGATCGCTTCGATGAAGAAGTGTATGATGGTGACTTTTGCAAAGGAAGCAACTGTGTGCACTAGTGCAATCTCTAAGGAGATGGTCTCTAGCGAAGCAATTCATACATAACTTATGCTGCTTTATTTGTGAGCATCTGTCTTTGACAGACATCTGGAGAAATCGCGGACCTATGCGAATCGGGTGATTCTCTTTCGAACATAGCCGACAGGATTGAGGTTTTGCTATTAGTTTGTTCTCAAAAGTGTTCACCCTTTTTGGAGCTGCATCGTTGCGGTTGGGTCTTATATGTGATTTGTGTTTGGCTTCACGTCTTCTATAGCTTCTAGAGTGCGATAGCGTTCACTAAGAGAGGAATTTAGTTCTTGCCAAGTCGGAATCGCTGACTTATCGGATAAGGATTATTCCCACAATAACAACGTGAGCTTAGGTAACCTTGATGAGCACAAGAAAACAAGCAAGCAATCCCAATTTTCTGTGGAGCTTTGAGAATGTTCAAGACCCGCTAAGCAACCTTGGCTGGTGCTCTGGATGTCTTTTAAAGACGCACCTGACTCAGCACTAATAACTGGCAAATCGAACAGGATATGCAATTGGCTATTAACTAGGAGCCGCTTGTTTTTAAAACGCTCGTAAAGCGCTTCTCAAGCAGAAGCAAAACCGTCATTCGTGAGCGGTGATTTACTGACTATTGCCTTGGCCTCTCCGCCAGTCTTGAAATTGAGGTGGAATAATTTTTCCACCGGGGTTAAATTGGAGTTGTTTATGTAAATGGCGGTTAAGAGATCTCGGAAAGTTGGCCACTTTAAATAGTCTACATAAAAAACTTCTGTGTCCACGGATGGAAACCTACAGCCTCTGGACACGGTGATAGCTTGAGCAGTGGTTTGGATATAACAGAAGTCATATTTTGACTGCATAATAACGGCCTCGTTGGTACTCTCAGATTGGCTTATGGTTCGGGAACACTTCTCATATTCAGTCTCGACTTTATCCCACAACGATCGTACTTGCTCAAGGCGGATTTTTAAAGTCTATGGGGATGGAATTGTATCGGAAGGTGTAGAGATCTTGGATCGGAAATGACTTAGACTGTCAGTGACTGAAATAAAATCAGTTAGAGCCATGTCGACTGTATATATTTGAATTTGTGGTTTTTGCTTGGCTGGTTTCGGATAGTGCGGGCTATTTACTTTTTTTGGAAAACGCGGGCTTCTGCGTCTGATTGCCCCCTTGCTTTCAACTGTCGTCGGTTCCTTTTTGGGTTTGGTTGTGGAAGCTGCTGGAGTTAGCCTTCCCGAAACGTTTACAGAGGGACTGGAAACTCGCTTCGGAACGAATGGTGAATTCTTAGCTATTGATTTCCCAACCGGTTTCATAAACCCGACAGATTAAACAGTGAAAAATAATGTTATTTGTAATGCCCTCGGATGTGGAGCGGAGACTTGGTGTGAACGGATGACAAAAAAAAATATATATATATATAAAATAAATAAATAAATAAATCTATTTGATTTTTGTTAACAAAGTGTCCCAGTTTATTATCGCAAGAAAATATCGAAATTTTTATTTATTGTTTTTTTTTTCAAACGTTACAAATAATTTAATCGGACGAGAAAACCGTTTTACGAAACAGCAATTTATAAATAATAATAATAATAATAATGCACGTATTGGATGTACAAGATTAGATTCTGTTAATTTATAATTTAATATATATAAATAATAATGAAATCGAAAAAGTTTTCTTTATATTTGATTTGTCGATATTTAATTTGTTTGGAAATGTTTTCTGCAACAACGTGACAAACGTGCGGTGCGATATGTTTGACTGCAGCTTAAACGATTAATCGATAAAATGTGACGGCCCGTCACTAAATGCTACTTGCTACGTGCATAAATAATACACATGTAAGTAATATTATTATTAATATAAAACAAATAATACGGTGGAAAGTTCAAATAAACGTTAAAGGAAATATATTGCTGCTGGTGTTGGTGATTGCGCGTAATATGAGCTGTAGATGTATGTGGTTTTGTTATGTACTGTGAATGTATGTACAAAGCGTTTTGGTTATGCCGGCCACCGAAAATAATTTCATGTCATTTTGTGAATTCTGTGCGGCTTATTTTATTGTTTATATTTGTTTAGTTTAGTCACTTAGTTTTATAGTTTGTGTTATGTTTAGTTTTATGCGCAATCACCAATAACTACCATATGGAGACTGAGTGAAAATAAATTACATTCAATTATTTATTTTCTCAGACGGCATACTAAAAAGAAAAAAACAGCTGAAGCAGCGGAGCAGCCGATGCAACCACTTGCAGGCTGCTAAACAATGGAAAAAGCAACAATTGAAACAAATGTAAGTAGTTTATTTATATGTTGGATGGATTTCTTTGTTTCAACAATTTATTTATTCTACTCACAAGTGAAATCAACTTCCCGATGCTCTTCACACTCGTTGGATGGATATATTTAAGAATATTTGATTGCGGATATAAGCATATTATATGTGAAGTTGGAATAGTGTAGCTTAGTGTAAGTGCTAAGCATAAAAAAATTGAAAATGTGTGTGTCATAAATTGTAAAATATAAAGCGTGTTTACTGGCAATGCTTCTTATTTTTTGTTTGTTAATTAATTATGACAATTTTATTCAAAGTGCGCTTTGAGTTTCTTACATATGTATGTGCGTACATATGTAAGTTCTGATGTATGTTCGTACAAACAAGTAAGGAGGACACCCACTGCACTTTGCAATTTGATATAAATTCGGATTATATTTTATAATATAAGGAATTAAGCGGACTGTTTGCTTTTATTTTTATTTTATTTTTTTAAATAAGGAGGTTGGACTTAACTTTTTTTTTGTCGGACCTTGATCCATTAGCGTTCACCGTTGCGAGCTGGTGCGAGCGGAGTAGGGAGGATGAAATCCTGATTTCCCTTGAAATTCCTTTGCAGAATAATCCGGCTCGAAGAAACAAATGTTGTGGTGGGGTGGCGCTTCAGATCACTTCCCTGTTTGGAAGTATGGCACAATATACGCTTGCAAAGTTGCGTTATAAAACAAAACACGTCTGGTTAAACGTTTGCTTAAAATATCTAAGGCTAGCTTACAAGTAACAAGTTGCTAATGTGTGGTGGATTAATGATGTCTGCAGAGAGAGGATGAGGATACGGAAACTCCTGGTTCACTGCCTGCTTTTAGGCATGAACAATCCTAAAACACTGTCTTACGACCGCCCGGTCCTGGCTTTTCAGGCTTTCGCCGAAAAGGTCGCCTTACAAACGGACGCGAGTGATTATGCCCTGGAAGCAGTCCTGACGAAAACTATCGACCATCAGGAGCAGGTCATATCCTGCGTGAATCGTGAACTTTCAATGGCAGTGAAATTTTACTCGGCGACTGAAAAGGAGTGCCTGGCGATAGTGTGATCGATCCGGAATCTAAAGTGCTACCTGGAGGGATATCGTTCTGAGGTTATCATGGATCATATAGCACTGAAGTGGTTAGATTCCATTGAAAGGCCATCTGGAAGGCTCGCTTGCTGGGCATCGGAGCTTCAGCAATACCAGATTGTCAGTATTTTTAATAATACCTTATATTCTTTATTTGATTTATGTGTCCCGGTTGGTGAGCTAAACAGGTCTAACAAACCTGTGTGGTTTACCCGAGAGTTGACAATTCTCAAAAATCGAAAATCTAAACTCTACAAGAGATTTAGAAAAAAACGGCTCATCGGTAACCTATTCTGCATACTTGATTGCTCGTGCCAGTTTTGATATCTTAAATAACCTATGTTATAAGAATTACCTGACTCGGTGTAGATTACAGTTTCAGCAGGATCCAAAGCGATTTTTTTATTTTGTTAATGCGAAGCGTAGGTCATCGACACTCCCAACGGAAGTATTCTTTGAGGAAACGAAGGCCAATTCTGATCAGGAGATTGCAAATATATTTGCCCAATTTTTTCAAACGACTTGTAGCTCATGTCAATCTCAAGTCGGTTTGCCTTACCCTTATCGGGTTAATGGCTCGAATCGCATCTTTGGACTGAAAATCACTGAAAACTCACTTTTAAATAATCTTCATGTTTTGAAACCTATATTTTCCCCAGGACCTGACGGAGTGCCAAGCTGTGTGCTTAGACACTGCGCTCATGGTCTTTTAAAGCCGTTGCTTAAAGTGTTTAACTTGTCCCTGGAGTTAGGCTCCTTTCCAAAAATTTGGAAAGAGTCATTTATTATTCCTCTCCATAAAAAGGAAACAAATCTAATGTTCAAAATTATAGGGGTATTTCCAAGTTGTCTGCTATTCCTAAGATTTTTGAAAAATTAATAACCTCCCATCTTCAACACCTTTGTAAATCTATTATTTCACCGTGCCAGCATGGATTTATGAAACAAAGATCTACTACCACTAACTTGTTAGAATTTACTTCGTTTGTTATCAAGGGTTTTCAGGACAAATTGCAGACTGATGTTATTTATACTGATTTTAGTAAGGCTTTCGACTCTGTAGATCATCATCTCCTAATACATAAACTAGAACTCTTGGGCTTTTCAAATATTCTAGTTCTTTGGATTAAAGACTACCTAACTCTTAGATTTCAGAGGGTTTTATTCAAAGGGTCCGTTTCCAAGACGGTTCAGGTCACTTCAGGCGTTCCTCAGGGTAGTCATCTTGGTCCTTTATTATTTATTTTGTTATAAACGATCTTCCATCGGTTATAAAGTTCTCTCGGGTTTTGATGTACGCTGATGATGTAAAGTTATGCACGTCAGCTGCAACTCCCCTAGCTGCTCAACAGCTTCAAAGAGATTTAGACAACTTTCAAATGTGGTGTAAAGTAAATTTTTTAAATCTTAATTACAGTAAATGTAAAGTAATGTCATTTTTTAGATGTTTGCCCTCTTTTAATATTTATTTTCTTGACAACAAACCACTAGATAGAATTGAATGGGTTGACGATTTGGGCATCCTTATGGACCCAAAGCTTAAGTTTGACAAGCATATTTCTTCAATTTCCAATCGAGCATCTGGTGTCTTGGGGTTCATTAAGCGCTGGTCGAAGGAGTTTAACGATCCCTACTTAACAAAAACTCTGTATACTTCTCTTGTACGACCGATTCTGGAATATGGATCTTGTATATGGTTTCCGAAATACGAAATTCATCAGAATAAAATAGAATCGGTACAAAAACAATTTCTGCTCTTCGCACTTAGAGGTCTTAACTGGGACACTAACAATAATTTGCCGTCTTATCGTAGTAGACTTTTACTAATAGATCTTCCTTCTCTGAGTGATCGTAGAATAATGCTTTCATTTTCCTTTTTTCACAAATTAATTAATGGTGAAATTGATTCTTCTGAATTAATTAACCAAATTAACTTTGCTGTTCCTATTAGAAATACTAGAAATTTTGTACCTATAGCTCTTCAAACTTGTAATTCTAATTATGCTCTTCATAACCCTTTTCGTATTCTGTGTTCTATTTATAACGATCTTTCCCACTTAATACACAGTGCCACTCCTACTTGCTCTTTTAAAAAGTTAGTTTTGTGTCATTTGTCTACATGTTCGCGATCATCGTAACCGCACGATAAGCGGAGCGCCCCTCGGTCGGATGGGCGGGAGGTGGGTCGCTTTGTGCGTGGGTCCGCGCGTTAACAAGCCGGTGCTTGGTATCGTTGGGCCACTTGACTGTACTGTTCGTTAGTACATCTACGTCCAATAATAATGTGCGTTACAGAAAGGGAAAGTTAAACGTGGTGTCGCAAGACCCGTTGGAGAACCTCTAGCAAGCAGCACTGGAACAGCCTTCTGGGGAGTGGATTCGAGGAATGAAGGAAAAAATGACAAGGGAACAAGCCAAGTACGCAGACTACGTGGAGGAGAACGGGCAACTGTTCCGGAATCTAGGCTACAGCGTGGAAGACGAAGATCACAATACTTGGAGGCTTTGTGTCGACGAGGATCAACGGATGCGTGTGTTACAAAAATGCCACGACGCACCGACGGTACTGCACCAAAAAAGAAGTAAGACAACTAAGAGGTTGTCACAGCGTTAATTTTGGCCGGGTATGTTTCGGGATCCAGCCAAATACGTTAAGTGCTACGAGATATGTCAGATATTCAAGACGGAAGACAGGAAGCCAGCGGGACATATGCTAGCCCGTTAGGTGGTGGAGCTGATGGCCACTCACGTGCTGGAGGTGTTCCATGACGCATTAACGAAGTGGCGAAACTGGTCTCCCTGAGACGAGCCACGGCGGCCACGTTTCTCGCGAGCAAAGCTTTTGCCGTTTCTTAGTTCCAAAGAGCTTCGTATGCGGCAACGGAGTACAGAAAACCCAACAGAGAAAACCAATCTAAACAGCCAATGATATACCCGGCAAACGTTTATTTCTCTTCGCGGATTTTGTTTTGCTCCTAAACAAATAAAAAAAAAATAAATAAAAAATAAAAATAAAAATAAAAAACAAACGAATATTCTAAAGCCCGACATAAGTAACACATTATTTATAAAATTTTCAGAAACAAAAGATGGATGGAATCATAGGAAATGCCCCGGAGGTTCCCATCATCGGTGGAAAACGCCAAACAGGGAGGCGATGAGAAGGTCAACCAAGAGGAGAACACCGAAGAGTTTACCAGAGAACTCGAAAAGCTGCCAAAATAGGGCAGGGCATAGCCAGACAGTTCGACGGAATACATGGTCAAGAAGAAAGCTTGGAGTCAGAGCTGGGCGTGCGGCCAGAGAATCCCCCCGAACAAATTTCCAATCCCCTGCACGGTGGTCCCAATATTTTAGACAGTCCACTTCAACGCAATAATTCTGATGGAGGACGCCATAAAAGAGATTGGAGCACAATTGAAGCGGAGAGGTAAACGAGTAAGGCGCGATAGGTTCACGGCAGGACCAAACCACCGTGACGGCAAGGTAATATGAATGGTGGGAAGTTAGATCAACATATATCTTAGCATACATACGTGAGAAGATATGTGAGTATGAGTTAGTGCTGCAGGCAGTGAAAGAATGCGTACGCGTAATTTATATATATATATATATGTATATATATATATATATATATATATATATATATATATATATATATATATATATATATATATATATGGGTTCAGTAACGCGATCGGCGGATGAGACCCCGATTAGTGCGGAACAAAAATCTATGCTATCAGTAGTACCTGTACGGAAGTTCACCCCGTAAGCTTCCCAGCCGTTTAGGTAAGCGCGACCCCAGTATCATATTTTCGTGACACTTGCCTCCATTTCGAGAATACGTTATTATTATTATTATTATTATTATTATTGGAACAAGGATCATGCACTGCGACCACTTGGATCTGTTGTGCCCTCTTACTGTTTTGTGAGTTATAACTCCTCGAACAGCCCGATCAATCGCAGGAACGCGACGATTTGGCATGGTCGGAGAGCCCTCATCTTCTCTGTAGACAGAAAGAGGCTCCCCAGAAGAGAGAGCCTCAGTCGACTGATGGCGGGACACTCCTCAAGCAGGTGCTCTGGAGTCTCATTCCCCTCCAGACACAGTCTGCAAAGACTGTCTTTCCCTAACCTGTGATTATGCAGATGCTTGCACAGTCTGCAGTGCCCGGTCAAGAAACCCTTGACTATCCAAAGAGATCCTTTGCTCAGCTTCAGACAGTCCTCAGTTCTGTTCTTGTTGTAACTACCTAGCAGTCGCTTGATCTGTCTTGCCCCATGTGAAACCTGCCAAGCGCCCTCGCATGCGTTGAGCAGATCGAACCCTGGTCCTAGCCCACAGAAAGGTTCAGGGCCCTGGAAAGGAATGCTAGCTCCTCTCCTGGCCAAAATATCGGCGACCTCATTGCCGGGAACACCCGCATGTCCCGGTACCCAATAGATGGTGACTTTGTTATTGCTGCCCAACTTGTTGAGTGCTTCTATACATTGCCAAACCAGTTTGGAGACGATTTTATAAGCACTAAGTGCTTTGATCGCTGTCTGGCTGGCCCTCTCGAAGTTGAAGGTTGCACATCTTTCAATCGCGTGCACCTCCGCTTGGAAAATGCTGGCGAATTTGCCCAAGGGCTCATGATACTTGAGTCGGGGTCCGCAGACTCCAGCTGCAGCATCCTCATCTGTTAATGATCCGTCCGTGTACCATCTAATAGCATGTGGTTTCACATTATAGGTGGTCGACAGACTATTCCATTCTGCTTTATTGCTAAGCTCCGTTTTAAAGAGCTTATCGAAACTAAAGAGGGCCATCTGCGCATCTTGCGGAAAGGCCGACAGTGTGCCAGTTGCACTAGTGACCGAGGTGATTGCGTTCGCTCCTGCCAATCTCATAATAGACCTGTTCGCACTGTGTTTGATGTAGACATGCAAAGGCGGAAGTCCCAGCAATACGTCCAGTGCAGAGGATGGGCACGTACGCATTGCGCCCGAGATGCACGTGCAGGCAAGTCTCTGGAGTTTGCCCAGTTGCCGTTTAGTGACATCCAGGTCAACACGTCCCGCCCATACCACAGCGCCGTAGCTGACTATGGGCCTCACCACTGCTGTGTACATCCAGAAGGATTTTTGGGGACACACCCCAATTTTTCCCTGCGAGAGATCTACAGAACACTAGGGCTATTGTAGCCTTGCGTACCGCGTGCTCAATATGCTGTCTCCACAGTAGTCTCTTGTCCAAGATAACAACCCCCAGATACTTTATCTCCGTAGAGAGTGGGATTACCGTACCCCCAATAGATATGGGTCTTATGGACTTTGACTTGTAACGATTGGTGAAGGCGACAATTGTGGTTTTTGCTGGATTGATATTCAGCCCCACGTCTTTGCACCAGTCCAAGCAAAGTTTAAGACCCAGAGTTATTCTATCACATAGCGTGTTCTCGAAGTTGCCTTTACAGACAATGAAAATGTCATCAGCGTTGCCTTGGCATTCAAATCCATTATCTGTAAGTTAGACTAGTAGCTCGTCCACCACGAGACTCCAGAGGAGAGGTGATAGGACACCCCCCTGTGGACAACCTCTGGTGGTTTGGTCCCTGACCGTCAAATTGTTGACAGTGACTTCCGCAATTCTAGTGTCAAGGAGCTTGCCTAGCCAGAGAGTAAGTCCTGGCTCAACCCCTTTTCCCTGAAGCGACCTAACCACAACATCATGTGCTGTGTTATCGAAAGCACACTCTATGTCCATGAAGGCACAAAGAGCAACGCCGTTGGCCTTCACTGAGCATTGAAGGCTGTTTACTAGGTCTAGGAGAGCCTATTCTGTCGACTTTCCTTCTCTATAGGCATGTTGGTGATCATGCAGGGGACTGGACACTAGGTACGAGATCCTAATGTGATTGTCAACTATCTTTTCGAGGGTTTTTAGCAAGAAGGATGTCAGGCTGATCGGCCTGTAAGATTTGGGGTGAAAGGGGTAATTTTTCCCCACTTTTTGGATAAAGATCACCCTGGCCGTCCTTCATGCCCTAGGTATGTAGCCCATAGCTAGGCTTCCCCGGAAAATACGAATGAGGAACACCATAAGCTGTTTCATCCCCTTCTGTAGATGGACGGGGAGGATACCGTCCGTACCTGGGGCCTTGTAGGGACTAAGCGTACCAATGGCCCATCTTATTCTTTGCTCTGTTACTATGGCTTCAGCCAGGCTCCAGTCCGGTCTCCTGATGGGAACCGTTTCGTAACAGCTGTCAGTGCTGGTGATGGTTTTACAAAGTGGAAAGTGAGTTTGCAGGAGAAGTTCTGCCTTTTCCACCTCATTTTCCGCGAAGGAACCATCTGGCCGTTTTAAGCAGAGTACGGACAACACTGATAGGCATTCATAATCGTCTCGCTAACTTCTGTCGAGAGTTGCTCTAGCTCTTCCTGAGAAGAGACCCTCCTGCTATGGTTTAGTCTGCTCAGATTTAACCCCAGGTTTGACTGGTAGAGCGGCCAATCAGTCCGCTGGGGATTCCTGATGACTTTACTAATCCTGAAATTACTACTAATGTCGAAGAGGATGATCCTGTGATCCGACATTGACGGTTCTGTTGAGACCCTCCAGTTGTAAACCAGCCCAGAGGCCCCCCCATTGCCGAAAGTGACATCAAGTACTTCGGCTCTATTTTTTGTGATAAAAGTGGGTTCAGCTCCCACATTGAACACCATAAGGTCATTTGCTACAAGATAGTCAAGCAAGCACTCACCTCTGCTGTTGTTGTCCGTGCTGCTCCACGCTCCGTAGGGGGGCTTCCGAAGTATCTCCTGGGAAGTAGGATGACGGCACCACCATTCTCCCCAACACGCCAGTGATTAGCACTGCTACAAGATTCCTGCTGAGAAATTTGGAGAGACAAACAAAGTTAGTGTTCTTTCGGACCAAGATGCATGCCCTTGGCGATGTCTCCCTCATATCAACAACTAGTTGTGTGCCACGCTGGTGGCCAGCATCCTTAAAGCTCAGGTTCTCCTTCCGAGAGCGTCAGATATGCCTCTGACAACGTCCCAGTGGGTGTCTGCTCATCATCGGACGGCTTCTCATCACTCCCACAGCCTACATCGCTGCGCACGTGTAACCGTGACAAGTCCGAGTCCAACTCGGCTTCCCAGGCTGCAATCGCTTCGGCTTTGGCTGCCTCATCGGTGGGTGCTGCAGCAGAAAAGGTGCCAGACTCTTCATTTCCATCCGTCTACTTGCACCTTCACAGCCGTCTCTGTCGCGTCTTGCTTTTTGTGCAGCCGGCACCTCAGCTGACCAAATCTGAAGCTTTTATTTTTATTTAATTTTTTTAAATAAGGAGGTTGGACTTAACTTTTTTTTGTCGGACTTTGTTCCAGTAGCGTTCACCGTTGCGAGCTGGGGCGAGCGGAGTAGGGGGGATGAAATCCTGATTTTCCTTGAAAAACCTTTGAAGAATAATCCGGCTCGAAGAAACAAATGTTGTGGTGGGGTGGCGATTCAGATCACTTCTCCTGGGGTATCTTCCCTGTTTGGAAGTATGGCACAATATACGCTTGCAAAGTTGCGTTATAAAACAAAACACGTCTGGTGCTTTCAAGAATATATTATCAAACAATAAACATGTTGCTTAAAATATCTAAGGCTAGCTTACAAGTAACAAGTTGCTAATGTGTGGTGGATTAATGATGTCTGCAGAGAGAGGATGAGGATACGGAAACTCCTGGTTCACTGCCTGCTTTTAGGCATGAACAATCCTAAAACAATGTCTTACGACCGCCCGGTCCTGGCTTTTCAGGCTTTCGCCGAAAAGGTCGCCTTACAAACGGACGCGAAAGATTATGCCCTAGAAGCAGTCCTGACGAAAACTATCGACCATCAGGAGCAGGTCATATCCTGCGTGAATCGTGAACTTTCAATGGCAGTGAAATTTTACTCCGCAACTGAAAAGGAGTGCCTGGCGATAGTGTGATCGATCCGGAATCTGAAGTGTTACCTGGAGGGATATCGTTCTGAGGTTATCATGGATCATATAGCACTGAAGTGGTTAGATTCCATTGAAAGGCCATCTGGAAGGCTCGCTTGCTGGGCATCGGAGCTTCAGCAATACCAGATTGATGTGCGTTACAGAAAGGGTAAGTTAAACGTGGTGTCGCAAGACCCGTTGGAGAACCTCTAGCAAGCAGCACTGGAACAGCCTTCTGGGGAGTGGATTCGAGGAATGAAGGAAAAAATGACAAGGGAACAAGCCAAGTACGCAGACTACGTGGAGGAGAACGGGCAACTGTTCCGGAATCTAGGCTACAGCGCAGAAGACGAAGATCACAATACTTGGAGGCTTTGTGTCGACGAGGATCAACGGATGCGTGTGTTACAAAAATGCCACGACGCACCGACGGTACTGCACCAAAAAAAAAGCAAGACAACTATGAGGTTGTCACAGGGTTAATTTTGGCCGGGTATGTTTCGGGATCCAGCCAAATACGTTAAGTGCTGCGAGATATGTCAGATATTCAATACGGAAGACAGGAAGCCAGCGGGACATATGCTAGCCCGTTAGGTGGTGGAGCTGATGGCCACCCACGTGCGAAGTAAGGTAATGCAATACTGGAGGTGTTCCATGACGCATTAACGAAGTGGCGAAACTGGTCTCCCTGAGACGAGCCACGGCGGCCACGTTTCTCGCGAGCAAAGCTTTTGCCGTTTCTTAGTTCCAAAGAGCTTCGTATGCGGCAACGGAGTACAGGAAAACCCAACAGAGAAAACCAATCTAAACAGCCAATGATATAGCCAAACGTTTATAGGCAAACGTTTATTTCGCTTCGCGGATTTTGTTTTGCTCCTCAACAAATAAAAAAAAAATAAATAAAAAATAAAATAAAAATAAAAACAAACGAATATTCTAAAGCCCGACATAAGTAACACATTATTTAAAAAATTTTCAGAAACAAAAGATGGATGGAATCATAGGAAATGCCCCGGAGGTTCCCATCATCGGTGGAAAACGCCAAACAGGGAGGCGATGAGAAGGTCAACCAAGAGGAGAACACCGAAGAGTTACCAGAGAACTCGAAAAGCCGCCAAAATAGGGCAGGGCATAGCCAGACAGTTCGGCGGAATACATGGTCAAGAAGAAAGCTTGGAGTCAGAGCTGGGCGTGCGGCCAGAGAATCCCCCGAACAAATTCCCAATCCCCTGCACGGTGGTCCCAATATTTTAGACAGTCCACTTCAACGCAATAATTCTGATGGAGGACGCCATAAAAGAGATTGGAGCACAATTGAAGCGGAGAGGTAAACGAGTAAGGCGCGATAGGTTCACGGCAGTGGCAGGACCAAACCACCGTGACGGCAAGGTAATATGAATGGTGGGAAGTTAGATCAACATATATCTTAGCATACATACGTGAGAAGATATGTGAGTATGAGTTAGTGCTGCAGGCAGTGAAAGAATGCGTACGCGTAATTTATATATATATATATATATATATATATATATATATATATATATATATGGGTTCAGTAACGCGATCGGCGGATGAGACCCCGATTAGTGCGGAACAAAAATCTATGCTATCAGTAGTACCTGTACGGAAGTTCACCCCGTAAGCTTCCCAGCCGTTTAGGTAAGCGCGACCCCAGTATCATATTTTTCGTGACACTTGCCTCCATTTCGAGAATACGTTATTATTATTATTATTATTATTATTGGAACAAGGATCATGCACTGCGACCACTTGGATCTGTTGTGCCCTCTTACTGTTTTGTGAGTTATAACTCCTCGAACAGCCTTATCAATCGCAGGAACGCGACGATTTGGCATGGTCGGAGAGCCCTCATCTTCTCTGTAGACAGAAAGAGGCTCCCCAGAAGAGAGAGCCTCAGTCGACTGATGGCGGGACACTCCTCAAGCAGGTGCTCTGGAGTCTCATTCCCCTCCAGACACAGTCTGCAAAGACTGTCTTCCCCTAACCTGTGATTATGCAGATGCTTGCGCAGTCTGCAGTGCCCGGTCAAGAAACCCGTGACTATCCAAAGAGATCCTTTGCTCAGCTTCAGACAGTCCTCAGTTCTGTTCTTGTTGTAACTACCTAGCAGTCGCTTGCTCTGTCTTGCCCCATGTGAGCAGATCGAACCCTGGTCCTAGCCCACAGAAAGGTTCAGGGCCCTGGAAAGGAATGCTAGCTCCTCTCCTGGGCAAAATATCGGCGACCTCATTGCCGGGAACACCCGCATGTCCCGGTACCCAATAGATGGTGACTTTGTTATTACTGCCCAACTTGTTGAGTGCTTCTATACATTGCCAAACCAGTTTGGAGACGATTTTATAAGCACTAAGTGCTTTGATCGCTGTCTGGCTGTCGGAGAAAATGTCTCTATGAACGTATCCCTTCTCGAAGTTGAAGGTTGCACATCTTTCAATCGCGTGCACTTCCGCTTGGAAAATGCTGGCGAATTTGCCCAAGGGCTCATGATACTTGAGTCGGGGTCCGCAGACTCTATCTGCAGCATCCTCATCTGTTAATGATCCGTCCGTGTACCATCTAATAGCATGTGGTTTCACATTATAGGTGGTCGACAGACTAGTCCATTCTGCTTTATTGCTAAGCTCCGTTTTAAAGAGCTTATCGAGCTAGTTGCACTAGTGACCGAGGTGATTGCGTTCGCTCCTGCCAATCTCATAATAGACCTGTTCGCACTGTGTTTGATGTAGACATGCAAAGGCGGAAGTCCCAGCAATACGTCCAGTGCAGAGGATGGGCACGTACGCATTGCACCCGAGATGCACGTGCAGGCAAGTCTCTGGAGTTTGCCCAGTTGCCGTTTAGTGACATCCAGGTCAACACGTCCCGCCCATACCACAGCGCCGTAGCTGACTATGGGCCTCACCACTGCTGTGTACATCCAGAAGGATTTTTGGGGACACACCCCAATTTTTCCCTGCGAGAGATCTACAGAACACTAGGGCTATTGTAGCCTTGCGTACCGCGTGCTCAATATGCTGTCTCCACAGTAGTCTCTTGTCCAAGATAACAACCCCCAGATACTTTATCTCCGTAGAGAGTGGGATTACCGTACCCCCAATAGATATGGGTCTTATGGACTTTGACTTGTAACGATTGGTGAAGGCGACAATTGTGGTTTTTGCTGGATTGATATTCAGCCCCACGTCTTTGCACCAGTCCAAGCAAAGTTTAAGACCCAGAGTTATTCTATCACATAGCGTGTTCTCGAAGTTGCCTTTACAGACAATGGAAATGTCATCAGCGTTGCCTTGGCATTCAAATCCATTATCTGTAAGTTAGACTAGTAGCTCGTCCACCACGAGACTCCAGAGGAGAGGTGATAGGACACCCCCCTGTGGACAACCTCTGGTGGTTTGGTCCCTGACCGTCAAATTGTTGACAGTGACTTCCGCAATTCTAGTGTCAAGGAGCTTGCCTAGCCAGAGAGTAAGTCCTGGCTCAACCCCTTTTCCCTGAAGCGCCCTAACCACAACATCATGTGCTGTGTTATCGAAAGCACACTCTATGTCCATGAAGGCACAAAGAGCAACGCCGTTGGCCTTCACTGAGCATTGAAGGCTGTTTACTAGGTCTAGGAGAGCCTATTCTGTCGACTTTCCTTCTCTATAGGCATGTTGGTGATCATGCAGGGGACTGGACACTAGGTACGAGATCCTAATGTGATTGTCAACTATCTTTTCGAGGGTTTTTAGCAAGAAGGATGTCAGGCTGATCGGCCTGTAAGATTTGGGATGAAAGGGGTAATTTTTCCCCACTTTTTGGATAAAGATCACCCTGGCCGTCCTTCATGCCCTAGGTATGTAGCCCATAGCTAGGCTTTCCCGGAAAATACGAATGAGGAACACCATAAGCTGTTTCATCCCCTTCTGTAGATGGACGGGGAGGATACCGTCCGTACCTGGGGCCTTGTAGGGACTAAGCGTACCAATGGCCCATCTTATTCTTTGCTCTGTTACTATGGCTTCAGCCAGGCTCCAGTCCGGTCTCCTGATGGGAACCGTTTCGTAACAGCTGTCAGTGCTGGTGATGGTTTTACAAAGTGGAAAGTGAGTTTGCAGGAGAAGTTCTGCCTTTTCCACCTCATTTTCCGCGAAGGAACCATCTGGCCGTTTTAAGCAGAGTACGGACAACACTGATAGGCATGCATAATCGTCTCGCTAACTTCTGTCGAGAGTTGCTCTAGCTCTTCCTGAGAAGAGACCCTCCTGCTATGGTTTAGTCTGCTCAGATTTAACCCCAGGTTTGACTGGTAGAGCGGCCAATCAGTCCGCTGGGGATTCCTGATGACTTTACTAATCCTGAAATTACTACTAATGTCGAAGAGGATGATCCTGTGATCCGACATTGACGGTTCTGTTGAGACCCTCCAGTTGTAAACCAGCCCAGAGGCCCCCCCATTGCCGAAAGTGACATCAAGTACTTCGGCTCTATTTTGGTGATAAAAGTGGGTTCAGCCCCCACATTGAGCACCATAAGGTCATTTGCTACAAGATAGTCAAGCAAGCACTCACCTCTGCTGTTGTTGTCCGTGCTGCTCCACGCTACGCTATGCGCGTTTGCGTCACATCCCAGCAGCATTGGGGGTCTTTTGCTGCTGCAGTGTGTCGCCAGATCCTGAACCTCCATAGGGGGGCTTCCGCAGTATCTCCTGGGAAGTAGGATGACGGCACCACCATTCTCCCCAACACGCCAGTGATTAGCACTGCTACAAGATTCCTGCTGAGAAATTTGGAGAGACAAACAAAGTTAGTGTTCTTTCGGACCAAGATGCATGCCCTTGGCGATGTCTCCCTCATATCAACAACTAGTTGTGTGCCACGCTGGTGGCCAGCATCCTTAAAGCTCAGGTTCTCCTTCCGAGAGCGTCAGATATGCCTCTGACAACGTCCCAGTGGGTGTCTGCTCATCATCGGACGGCTTCTCATCACTCCCACAGCCTACATCGCTGCGCACGTGTAACCGTGACAAGTCCGAGTCCAACTCGGCTTCCCAGGCTGCAATCGCTTCGGCTTTGGCTGCCTCATCGGTGGGTGCTGCAGCAGAAAAGGTGCCAGACTCTTCATTTCCATCCGTCTACTTGCACCTTCACAGCCGTCTCTGTCGCGTCTTGCTTTTTGTGCAGCCGGCACCTCAGCTGACCAAATCTGAAGCTTTTATTTTTATTTAATTTTTTTAATAAGGAGGTTGGACTTAACTTTTTTTGTCGGACTTTGTTCCAGTAGCGTTCACCGTTGCGAGCTGGGGCGAGCGGAGTAGGGGGGATGAAATCCTGATTTTCCTTGAAAAACCTTTGAAGAATAATCCGGCTCGAAGAAACAAATGTTGTGGTGGGGTGGCGATTCAGATCACTTGTCCTGGGGTATCTTCCCTGTTTGGAAGTATGGCACAATATACGCTTGCAAAGTTGCGTTATAAAACAAAACACGTCTGGTGCTTTCAAGAATATATTATCAAACAATAAACATGTTGCTTAAAATATCTAAGGCTAGCTTACAAGTAACAAGTTGCTAATGTGTGGTGTATTAATGATGTCTGGGTTAATTTTGGCCGGGTATGTTTCGGGATCCAGCCAAATACGTTAAGTGCTGCGAGATATGTCAGATATTCAAGACGGAAGACAGGAAGCCAGCGGGACATATGCTAGCCCGTTAGGTGGTGGAGCTGATGGCCACCCACGTGCGAAGTAAGGTAATGCAATACTGGAGGTGTTCCATGACGCATTAACGAAGTGGCGAAACTGGTCTCCCTGAGACGAGCCACGGCGGCCACGTTTCTCGCGAGCAAAGCTTTTGCCGTTTCTTAGTTCCAAAGAGCTTCGTATGCGGCAACGGAGTACAGGAAAACCCAACAGAGAAAACCAATCTAAACAGCCAATGATATAGCCAAACGTTTATAGGCAAACGTTTATTTCTCTTCGCGGATTTTGTTTTGCTCCTCAACAAATAAAAAAAAAATAAATAAAAAATAAAAATAAAAATAAAAACAAACGAATATTCTAAAGCCCGACATAAGTAACACATTATTTAAAAAATTTTCAGAAACAAAAGATGGATGGAATCATAGGAAATGCCCCGGAGGTTCCCATCATCGGTGGAAAACGCCAAACAGGGAGGCGATGAGAAGGTCAACCAAGAGGAGAACACCGAAGAGTTTACCAGAGAACTCGAAAAGCCGCCAAAATAGGGCAGGGCATAGCCAGACAGTTCGGCGGAATACATGGTCAAGAAGAAAGCTTGGAGTCAGAGCTGGGCGTGCGGCCAGAGAATCCCCCCGAACAAATTCCCAATCCCCTGCACGGTGGTCCCAATATTTTAGACAGTCCACTTCAACGCAATAATTCTGATGGAGGACGCCATAAAAGAGATTGGAGCACAATTGAAGCGGAGAGGTAAACGAGTAAGGCGCGATAGGTTCACGGCAGTGGCAGGACCAAACCACCGTGACGGCAAGGTAATATGAATGGTGGGAAGTTAGATCAACATATATCTTAGCATACATACGTGAGAAGATATGTGAGTATGAGTTAGTGCTGCAGGCAGTGAAAGAATGCGTACGCGTAATTTATATATATATATATATATATATATATATATATATATATATATATATATGGGTTCAGTAACGCGATCGGCGGATGAGACCCCGATTAGTGCGGAACAAAAATCTATGCTATCAGTAGTACCTGTACGGAAGTTCACCCCGTAAGCTTCCCAGCCGTTTAGGTAAGCGCGACCCCAGTATCATATTTTTCGTGACACTTGCCTCCATTTCGAGAATACGTTATTATTATTATTATTATTATTATTATTATTGGAACAAGGATCATGCACTGCGACCACTTGGATCTGTTGTGCCCTCTTACTGTTTTGTGAGTTATAACTCCTCGAACAGCCCTATCAATCGCAGGAACGCGACGATTTGGCATGGTCGGAGAGCCCTCATCTTCTCTGTAGACAGAAAGAGGCTCCCCAGAAGAGAGAGCCTCAGTCGACTGATGGCGGGACACTCCTCAAGCAGGTGCTCTGGAGTCTCATTCCCCTCCAGACACAGTCTGCAAAGACTGTCTTCCCCTAACCTGTGATTATGCAGATGCTTGCGCAGTCTGCAGTGCCCGGTCAAGAAACCCGTGACTATCCAAAGAGATCCTTTGCTCAGCTTCAGACAGTCCTCAGTTCTGTTCTTGTTGTAACTACCTAGCAGTCGCTTGCTCTGTCTTGCCCCATGTGAGCAGATCGAACCCTGGTCCTAGCCCACAGAAAGGTTCAGGGCCCTGGAAAGGAATGCTAGCTCCTCTCCTGGGCAAAATATCGGCGACCTCATTGCCGGGAACACCCGCATGTCCCGGTACCCAATAGATGGTGACTTTGTTATTACTGCCCAACTTGTTGAGTGCTTCTATACATTGCCAAACCAGTTTGGAGACGATTTTATAAGCACTAAGTGCTTTGATCGCTGTCTGGCTGTCGGAGAAAATGTCTCTATGAACGTATCCCCTCTCGAAGTTGAAGGTTGCACATCTTTCAATCGCGTGCACTTCCGCTTGGAAAATGCTGGCGAATTTGCCCAGGGGCTCATGATACTTGAGTCGGGGTCCGCAGACTCTATCTGCAGCATCCTCATCTGTTAATGATCCGTCCGTGTACCATCTAATAGCATGTGGTTTCACATTATAGGTGGTCGACAGACTAGTCCATTCTGCTTTATTGCTAAGCTCCGTTTTAAAGAGCTTATCGAGCTAGTTGCACTAGTGACCGAGGTGATTGCGTTCGCTCCTGCCAATCTCATAATAGACCTGTTCGCACTGTGTTTGATGTAGACATGCAAAGGCGGAAGTCCCAGCAATACGTCCAGTGCAGAGGATGGGCACGTACGCATTGCGCCCGAGATGCACGTGCAGGCAAGTCTCTGGAGTTTGCCCAGTTGCCGTTTAGTGACATCCAGGTCAACACGTCCCGCCCATACCACAGCGCCGTAGCTGACTATGGGCCTCACCACTGCTGTGTACATCCAGAAGGATTTTTGGGGACACACCCCAATTTTTCCCTGCGAGAGATCTACAGAACACTAGGGCTATTGTAGCCTTGCGTACCGCGTGCTCAATATGCTGTCTCCACAGTAGTCTCTTGTCCAAGATAACAACCCCCAGATACTTTATCTCCGTAGAGAGTGGGATTACCGTACCCCCAATAGATATGGGTCTTATGGACTTTGACTTGTAACGATTGGTGAAGGCGACAATTGTGGTTTTTGCTGGATTGATATTCAGCCCCACGTCTTTGCACCAGTCCAAGCAAAGTTTAAGACCCAGAGTTATTCTATCACATAGCGTGTTCTCGAAGTTGCCTTTACAGACAATGGAAATGTCATCAGCGTTGCCTTGGCATTCAAATCCATTATCTGTAAGTTAGACTAGTAGCTCGTCCACCACGAGACTCCAGAGGAGAGGTGATAGGACACCCCCCTGTAAACAACCTCTGGTGGTTTGGTCCCTGACCGTCAAATTGTTGACAGTGACTTCCGCAATTCTAGTGTCAAGGAGCTTGCCTAGCCAGAGAGTAAGTCCTGGCTCAACCCCTTTTCCCTGAAGCGCCCTAACCACAACATCATGTGCTGTGTTATCGAAAGCACACTCTATGTCCATGAAGGCACAAAGAGCAACGCCGTTGGCCTTCACTGAGCATTGAAGGCTGTTTACTAGGTCTAGGAGAGCCTATTCTGTCGACTTTCCTTCTCTATAGGCATGTTGGTGATCATGCAGGGGACTGGACACTAGGTACGAGATCCTAATGTGATTGTCAACTATCTTTTCGAGGGTTTTTAGCAAGAAGGATGTCAGGCTGATCGGCCTGTAAGATTTGGGGTGAAAGGGGTAATTTTTCCCCACTTTTTGGATAAAGATCACCCTGGCCGTCCTTCATGCCCTAGGTATGTAGCCCATAGCTAGGCTTCCCCGGAAAATACGAATGAGGAACACCATAAGCTGTTTCATCCCCTTCTGTAGATGGACGGGGAGGATACCGTCCGTACCTGGGGCCTTGTAGGGACTAAGCGTACCAATGGCCCATCTTATTCTTTGCTCTGTTACTATGGCTTCAGCCAGGCTCCAGTCCGGTCTCCTGATGGGAACCGTTTCGTAACAGCTGTCAGTGCTGGTGATGGTTTTACAAAGTGGAAAGTGAGTTTGCAGGAGAAGTTCTGCCTTTTCCACCTCATTTTCCGCGAAGGAACCATCTGGCCGTTTTAAGCAGAGTACGGACAACACTGATAGGCATGCATAATCGTCTCGCTAACTTCTGTCGAGAGTTGCTCTAGCTCTTCCTGAGAAGAGACCCTCCTGCTATGGTTTAGTCTGCTCAGATTTAACCCCAGGTTTGACTGGTAGAGCGGCCAATCAGTCCGCTGGGGATTCCTGATGACTTTACTAATCCTGAAATTACTACTAATGTCGAAGAGGATGATCCTGTGATCCGACATTGACGGTTCTGTTGAGACCCTCCAGTTGTAAACCAGCCCAGAGGCCCCCCCATTGCCGAAAGTGACATCAAGTACTTCGGCTCTATTTTTGGTGATAAAAGTGGGTTCAGCCCCCACATTGAGCACCATAAGGTCATTTGCTACAAGATAGTCAAGCAAGCACTCACCTCTGCTGTTGTTGTCCGTGCTGCTCCACGCTACGCTATGCGCGTTTGCGTCACATCCCAGCAGCATTGGGGGTCTTTTGCTGCTGCAGTGTGCCGCCAGATCCTGAACCTCCATAGGGGGGCTTCCGCAGTATCTCCTGGGAAGTAGGATGACGGCACCACCATTCTCCCCAACACGCCAGTGATTAGCACTGCTACAAGATTCCTGCTGAGAAATTTGGAGAGACAAACAAAGTTAGTGTTCTTTCGGACCAAGATGCATGCCCTTGGCGATGTCTCCCTCATATCAACAACTAGTTGTGTGCCACGCTGGTGGCCAGCATCCTTAAAGCTCAGGTTCTCCTTCCGAGAGCGTCAGATATGCCTCTGACAACGTCCCAGTGGGTGTCTGCTCATCATCGGACGGCTTCTCATCACTCCCACAGCCTACATCGCTGCGCACGTGTAACCGTGACAAGTCCGAGTCCAACTCGGCTTCCCAGGCTGCAATCGCTTCGGCTTTGGCTGCCTCATCGGTGGGTGCTGCAGCAGAAAAGGTGCCAGACTCTTCATTTCCATCCGTCTACTTGCACCTTCACAGCCGTCTCTGTCGCGTCTTGCTTTTTGTGCAGCCGGCACCTCAGCTGACCAAATCTGAAGCTTTTATTTTTATTTAATTTTTTTAAATAAGGAGGTTGGACTTAACTTTTTTTTGTCGGACTTTGTTCCAGTAGCGTTCACCGTTGCGAGCTGGGGCGAGCGGAGTAGGGGGGATGAAATCCTGATTTTCCTTGAAAAACCTTTGAAGAATAATCCGGCTCGAAGAAACAAATGTTGTGGTGGGGTGGCGATTCAGATCACTTGTCCTGGGGTATCTTCCCTGTTTGGAAGTATGGCACAATATACGCTTGCAAAGTTGCGTTATAAAACAAAACACGTCTGGTGCTTTCAAGAATATATTATCAAACAATAAACATGTTGCTTAAAATATCTAAGGCTAGCTTACAAGTAACAAGTTGCTAATGTGTGGTGTATTAATGATGTCTGCAGAGAGAGGATGAGGATACGGAAACTCCTGGTTCACTGCCTGCTTTTAGGCATGAACAATCCTAAAACAATGTCTTACCACCGCCCGGTCCTGGCTTTTCAGGCTTTCGCCGAAAAGGTCGCCTTACAAACGGACGCGAAAGATTATGCCCTAGAAGCAGTCCTGACGAAAACTATCGACCATCAGGAGCAGGTCATGTCCTGCGTGAATCGTGAACTTTCAATGGCAGTGAAATTTTACTCGGCGACTGAAAAGGAGTGCCTGGCGATAGTGTGATCGATCCGGAATCTGAAGTGTTACCTGGAGGGATATCGTTCTGAGGTTATCATGGATCATATAGCACTGAAGTGGTTAGATTCCATTGAAAGGCCATCTGGAAGGCTCGCTTGCTGGGCATCGGAGCTTCAGCAATACCAGATTGATGTGCGTTACAGAAAGGGTAAGTTAAACGTGGTGTCGCAAGACCCGTTGGAGAACCTCTAGCAAGCAGCACTGGAACAGCCTTCTGGGGAGTGGATTCGAGGAATGAAGGAAAAAATGACAAGGGAACAAGCCAAGTACGCAGACTACGTGGAGGAGAACGGGCAACTGTTCCGGAATCTAGGCTACAGCGCAGAAGACGAAGATCACAATACTTGGAGGCTTTGTGTCGACGAGGATCAACGGATGCGTGTGTTACAAAAATGCCACGACGCACCGACGGTACTGCACCAAAAAAAAAAGCAAGACAACTATGAGGTTGTCACAGGGTTAATTTTGGCCGGGTATGTTTCGGGATCCAGCCAAATACGTTAAGTGCTGCGAGATATGTCAGATATTCAATACGGAAGACAGGAAGCCAGCGGGACATATGCTAGCCCGTTAGGTGGTGGAGCTGATGGCCACCCACGTGCGAAGTAAGGTAATGCAATACTGGAGGTGTTCCATGACGCATTAACGAAGTGGCGAAACTGGTCTCCCTGAGACGAGCCACGGCGGCCACGTTTCTCGCGAGCAAAGCTTTTGCCGTTTCTTAGTTCCAAAGAGCTTCGTATGCGGCAACGGAGTACAGGAAAACCCAACAGAGAAAACCAATCTAAACAGCCAATGATATAGCCGGCAAACGTTTATTTCTCTTCGCGGATTTTGTTTTGCTCCTAAACAAATAAAAAAAAAATAAATAAAAAATAAAAATAAAAATAAAAAACAAACGAATATTCTAAAGCCCGACATAAGTAACACATTATTTATAAAATTTTCAGAAACAAAAGATGGATGGAATCATAGGAAATGCCCCGGAGGTTCCCATCATCGGTGGAAAACGCCAAACAGGGAAGCGATGAGAAGGTCAACCAAGAGGAGAACACCGAAGAGTTTACCAGAGAACTCGAAAAGCCGCCAAAATAGGGCAGGGCATAGCCAGACAGTTCGACGGAATACATGGTCAAGAAGAAAGCTTGGAGTCAGAGCTGGGCGTGCGGCCAGAGAATCCCCCCGAACAAATTCCCAATCCCCTGCACGGTGGTCCCAATATTTTAGACAGTCCACTTCAACGCAATAATTCTGATGGAGGACGCCATAAAAGAGATTGGAGCACAATTGAAGCGGAGAGGTAAACGAGTAAGGCGCGATAGGTTCACGGCAGTGGCAGGACCAAACCACCGTGACGGCAAGGTAATATGAATGGTGGGAAGTTAGATCAACATATATCTTAGCATACATACGTGAGAAGATATGTGAGTATGAGTTAGTGCTGCAGGCAGTGAAAGAATGCGTACGCGTAATTTATATATATATATATATATATATATATATATATATATATATATATATATATGGGTTCAGTAACGCGATCGGCGGATGAGACCCCGATTAGTGCGGAACAAAAATCAATGCTATCAGTAGTATCTGTACGGAAGTTCACCCCGTAAGCTTCCCAGCCGTTTAGGTAAGCGCGACCCAGTATCATATTTTTCGTGACACTTGCCTCCATTTCGAGAATACGTTATTATTATTATTATTATTATTATTGGAACAAGGATCATGCACTGCGACCACTTGGATCTGTTGTGCCCTCTTACTATTTTGTGAGTTATAACTCCTCGAACAGCCCGATCAATCGCAGGAACGCGACGATTTGGCATGGTCGGAGAGCCCTCATCTTCTCTGCAGACAGAAAGAGGCTCCCCAGAAGAGAGAGCCTCAGTCGACTGATGGCGGGACACTCCTCAAGCAGGTGCTCTGGAGTCTCATTCCCCTCCAGACACAGTCTGCAAAGACTGTCTTCCCCTAACCTGTGATTATGCAGATGCTTGCGCAGTCTGCAGTGCCCGGTCAAGAAACCCGTGACTATCCAAAGAGATCCTTTGCTCAGCTTCAGACAGTCCTCAGTTCTGTTCTTGTTCTAGCTACCTAGCAGTCGCTTGCTCTGTCTTGCCCCATGTGAAAACCGCCAAGCGTCCTCGCATGCGTTGAGCAGATCAATACGACTGCTTTGACTTATAAACCCTGTTCCTAGCCCACAGAAAGGTTCAGGGCCCTGGAAAGGAATGCTAGCTCCTCTCCTGGCCAAAATATCGGCGACCTCATTACCGGGAACACCCGCATGTCCCGGTACCCAATAGATGGTGACTTTGTTTTTACTGCCTAACCTGGTGAGTGCTTCTATACATTGCCAAACCAGTTTGGAGACGATTTTATAAGCACTTAGTGCTTTGATCGCTGTCTGGCTGTCGGAGAAAATGTCTCTATGAACGTATCCCCTCTCGAAGTTGAAGGTTGCACATCTTTCAATCGCGTGCACTTCCGCTTGGAAAATGCTGGCGAATTTGCCCAGGGGCTCATGATACTTGAGTCGGGGTCCGCAGACTCTATCTGCAGCACCCTCATCTGTTAATGATCCGTCCGTGTACCATCTAATAGCATGTGGCTTCACATTATAGGTGGTCGACAGACTAGTCCATTCTGCTTTATTGCTAAGCTCCGTTTTAAAGAGCTTATCGAAACTAAAGAGGGCCATCTGCGCATCTTGCGGTAAGGCCAACAGTGTGCCAGTTGCACTAGTGACCGAGGTGATTGCGTTCGCTCCTGCCAATCTCATAATAGACCTGTTCGCACTGTGTTTGATGTAGACATGCAAAGGCGGAAGTCTTAGCAATACTTCCCGAGCTGAGGACGGGCACGTACGCATTGCGCCCGAGATGAACGTGCAGGCAAGTCTCTGGAGTTTTCCAAGTTGCCGTTAAGTGACATCAAGGTCAACACGTCCTGCCCATACCACAGCGCCGTAGCTGACTATGGGCCTCACCACTGCTGTGTACATCCAGATGGATTTTTGGGGACACACCCCAATTTTTCCCTGCGAGAGATCTACAGAACATTAGGGCCACTTTAGCCTTGCGTTCCGCACGCGCAACATGCTGTTTCCACAGTAGTCACTTGTCCAAGATTACCCCCAGAAACTTTATTTCCCTAGGGAGTGGGATTACCGTATCCTCAATAGATATGGGTCTTATGGACTTTGACTTGTAACGATTGGTGAAGGCGACAATTGTGGTTTTTGCTGGATTGATATTCAGCCCCACGTCTTTGCACCAGTCCAAGCAAAGTTTAAGACCCAGAGTTATTCTATCACATAGCGTGTTCTCGAAGTTGCCTTTACAGACAATGGTAATGTCATCAGCGTAGCCTTGGCATTCAAATCCATTATCTGTAAGTTTGACTAGTAGCTCGCACGAGACTCCAGAGGAGAGGTGATAGGACACCCCCCTGTGGACAACCTCTGGTGGTTTGGTCCCTGACCGTCAAATTGTTGACAGTGACTTCCGCAATTCTAGTGTCAAGGAGCTTGCCTAGCCAGAGAGTAAGTCCTGGCTCAACCCCTTTTCCCTGAAGCGCCCTAACCACAACATCATGTGCTGTGTTATCGAAAGCACACTCTATGTCCATGAAGGCACAAAGAGCAACGCCTTTGGCCTTCACTGAGCATTGAAGGCTGTTTACTAGGTCTAGGAGAGCCTATTCTGTCGACTTTCCTTCTCTATAGGCATGTTGGTGATCATGCAGGGGACTGGACACTAGGTACGAGATCCTAATGTGATTGTCAACTATCTTTTCGAGGGTTTTTAGCAAGAAGGATGTCAGGCTGATCGGCCTGAAAGATTTGGGGTGAAAGGGGTAATTTTTCCCCGATTTCGAGATAAAGATCACCCTGGCCGTCCTTCATGCCCTAGGTATGTAGCCCATAGCTAGGCTTCCCCGGAAAATACGAATGAGGAACACCATAAGCTGTTTCATCCCCTTCTGTAGATGGACGGGGAGGATACCGTCCGTACCTGGGGCCTTGTAGGGACTAAGCGTACCAATGGCCCATCTTATTCTTTGCTCTGTTACTATGGCTTCAGCCAGGCTCCAGTCCGGTCTCCTGATGGGAACCGTTTGTAACAGCTGTCAGTGTTGTTGATGGCTTTACAAAGTGGAAAGTGAGTTTGCAGGAGAAGTTCTGCTTTTTCC
Source organism: Scaptomyza flava (assembly GCA_030179655.1). NCBI lineage: Eukaryota > Metazoa > Arthropoda > Insecta > Diptera > Drosophilidae > Scaptomyza > Scaptomyza flava. The sequence goes on along the minus strand of JARNME010000180.1, from coordinate 481,281 downwards.
ACCTCATTTTTCCGCGAAGGAACCATCTGGCCGTTTTAAGCAGAGTACGGACAACACTTTGCCGTTCGAGATCGACTTAAAGACTCTCACAGCAGGTGTGGCCTGCTCTAGGTTGGATCAAAATCTCCGGAAATGAGCACGATTGCTGTACCGGATTTCTTTATTACATTCTGTTGGTTTCTTGGTGTAAAATTTCCATCTGTCAATATTCTTTTGGGCTGTATTGAACAGCCTCCTGACCTCCGCTCGAAGCTTCCCAAGCTTTTTATTTCACCAAAAGTTATCCCTGTTGGTCTCTATCGGCTTTGGCTGCCTCATCGGTCGGTGCTGCAGCAGAAGAGGTGCCAGGCACTTCATTTCCATCCGTCTGCTTGCACTTTCGCAGCCGTCTCTGTCGCGGCTTGCTTTTTGTGCAGCCGGCACCTCAGCTGACCAAATCTGAAGCTCACCATCATTCCCTATTACTGAGGAGTGATAGAGCTTCATCCTCGATACCAAAGGTCAGCACCTTTCTACCCTTGGTATCAAGGCGCCTGAGCATGCGCCACGTCTCGGTGAGAAGACCCTTATTCTGCTCAATGAGCAGTCCAAGTGATTTTTCCACCGTCTCACCAGCCGTGCTTGGCAGGTATACCGTGACGATGTTTGTATATGGTATCTCTCCTTGCGGGCATGTGCGGAGTTCCACACCCACTGCGGCACTGATGTTGGGCACCTTCAGCTCCAGCCACTGCCTGGCATCCTCGTCCAGACAGTCCACTAGGACCAGACCATCCCGGAATAGGATACCATTAATATTGAGGCTGGCGGTCCAGCCCTTCCTCATCTCATCTACTAGGGCTGACTCCACCGCCGACAACTCCTCCTTGGTCAGCCGCTTCCTCGGGAATTCACGAGCCAGTATAGCTAGGTTAGTGCCCTTAGCTACACTGGCATACGTGGCCGCCTTCGGTAGCTTCGAACCGCTTGAGGTACCTTGGCCCTCCCAAGTTGCGTTGCCTCAATTTTTTGGCCTCTTGGGGTCTTTGGGGAGTTCAGTAGGCGACGTGTGTTGAAGAGGTCGCTTCTTCCCCGGCACGGCCTGGCCGTTGGTACGCGCAACTGGAGATGCGGTCGGGGCCCGATGCTCCAGCGATCCCTTGCAAGCCTCTTCCAGCTTCAAGCCACGCTCGAGGTACCGGAGGTACCATTTGCGACCGGATCCGCTGAGGCCTTGCCTTAGCGGGTCGCCAGAGCCGCCAGGCTGACCCGGTGCCAGTAGAGGCGGCTTGTTTTGCAGAGTCTTCTGTGGAACAAAAGGGGGTGTTGCGGCGTCTCCCCCGCTTGCTGTGTTAGCCTGCAAGGCAGCCACCGGCGCAGTGCCAGGCACTGCAGACCCACCCCCTAGGTTAAGCCCCGCATGTTTTTCAAAAATTTTCTGTGTCCATATAGATCCCACGAGTGTAGGGGAAAGTAGTACCAGCGTGTTATAGCCCCCATTAACACGCCGGGGCCAGGTATACTCACCGAGGCGGCCAGATCGGTGAGGCTCCGTTCAAATACAGTCGGTTACCCCTGACTGCAAACCAGCCAATGAGCACGGACCACATAACACTCTGGCTTAGGGGGGTGAAGTGGCACTCTTGCCTCAGGACGTCACCACTGCCCGTTGTGAGATGTGGGGGGGTAGGAATTGGTTGGAAAACATGTGTAGGAGAAGGGTGTGTGTAAGACTATGTTATGAAGGCGGTCAGACAAGCGCCTTGTCGGTCCCACATACGGTGTGGTACCCGCTGTTGTCCGGGACTGCTTATTCACGACAAATCGCTATTCGCAGCTAACCTCTACTAGAGGCCTTGCACTATCCGCAACCTGCGACCCGTCCGGTGGCCTCAGCTAGCCCACCTCAGAACCATCTCACTAGTTCATCGGCACCAGAAAATAGAATACGTTTCAGCAGATAGAAATATTTTAAATATAGTATATATTTTATATATATATATATATATAAATTAAATAATTAGAAAATTAATTTAATAAAAAAAAAAGCAACTTTATTCTTGAGATGTTGTTTAAGAACTAATTACAAAATGACTTATAATTTACCACTTAACCTACGCTCTGCCGGCGTCTCTGCTTATGCTTCCGCTGCCGTCAATACCGCCGTCGTTGTTGGTCCCACGGTCGCTGGCCTCTAGAGTGCGCACTCAGCGCACGTGGCTTCTCCTCTGTGCCCTCTGCCGTTTGCACCTGTAGAGCGTTGCAGTATGAGGGTGTCCGGTTGCATCCGCCTGTCCCACGGTGAGCCGCTGCTGATGTTTGGTCAGCGCTCGTGGCTTCTTGCGCAACCTGTGTCTGCGCGTGATATGGTGACTGATTGTGTTGTTGTTGTTGAGTCTCGTCAGCCGAGTTGTTGTTGTGTCTTGGCTGTCTGCATACTTGTCGAGACTTTGACATGCAGGGTGTTAACTTATATATATATATGTATATAAATATGTATATATACTAGCTGTCTCAGTAAGTGTTGTTAACATTAAATCAAGTTCTTTTTTTTTTGTCCCCAAAGAAATGAACTTTTTAAACATGCGTTAATTTCATCCGCTCGAAAAAAAAAACTTAGATGAAATAATTTTAGTGAAAAAAAAACACTTTTAAAATTTTTTGTTTTTATTTTCGACTGTTCCCTTAGCAAAGTTTAACTTACCACCTTAAGAACAAATGCCTGCTGTTGAAGTTGAATAAAAACTTGCACAATACGCGTGTATTCAAAAAACTTTTTGAAATGCGCTCGAAAAAACACAGATGGAATATTTTTAGTGAAAAAAAAATCAACTATCGTTTGTGATGTTGCTGTTGCTGGGTTGTTCCGGCCAGTTGGGTTCATTGATATTTAAAAAACATTTAAATTTAATTATCCTCCTACTCGTTTCAACTGTTTTGCCGCCTTCATCAGGGAGTCTTATTTTATTTTAAAAAAATATATACACGTTACACTTCACATAAATACATTAATACATAAGCCACTTACTATTTGGTACATACATTTTGGTTGTTTTTCCACATAATTTTAGTGTCGTCAGTCCTAATCCTAATACTGCCTCTTTCCGTCAAAATAATACATTTTAAGTGTAATTCTAATTTTTGTCTAGCTGTTTTTGATGTTGTTTGCTGCTGTTTAGTTTGCTTATTGCAGCTGCGTAAATGTAATTCGTCTGGTCAATGTCTTCTTTGTGGTTAAGCGCGTCGTCCCCTCTTTGCTGCATGCGCAAGTTCTCCGGGGTTAATCTTGTTCGCTCTCTTCTCTCTATGTCAAGTACTTTAATCGCATCAAAATCAGCTGTGTGAACGTTTTCACTCAAATGTTGAGCTAGTGCTGTCGTAGTCTTTCTATTCTTTGCGTCTCCCTTATGTTCTGTTATTCGTGTCGCGAGTGATCTTTTTGTTATTCCAATGTAAACTCTATTGCACTCTTCTCCCTCTTTTCCATTGCACTTGATTTCGTAGATTACATTGTTCTGCTTGTTTCTGTCAATTTGTAAGCATATGTTATGTGCTCTGGCTGTCGTTTGGTATGAATTTTGTTAGCGTTGCTTTATTTGTTATGTTTTCAATGTACGGGATGCTGATGTACTGTCTGCTTATTGTTTCTTGGGTTTCTGTTGATGTTTGGAATTTCTCACTTTTTGTGTTATCAATATTGGCTGTGACGTCATTAATGAGTTTATCAGATTCATCGGATAGCTGTTTTTGATTACCATCATTTTGAGTTTTATATAGTTTTTTGGTCGGTGTTGTTTATCGCATAGTGTGTATGTATTTCTAATAATGTTATGGATTGTGTTTATTTTCTGTGTCATCGTCTGGTTTGAATCGTAATTTATTATTCGTCCCGACGCTGCTCCTTTTGTGTACCAGTCAAATATAAGTCTATTTTCCCTTCGCTCTATTTCCATGTCAAGATAGGCAATTTTGTTGTTCTTTTCTGTTTCTATTGTAAATTGTATTATTTTGTGTTGTTTTTTAAATGTTTCTAATATGAGTTGTGCTTCGTTCTTGTTTATAATCAGTAAATGTCATCAACGTATTTTGAGATATGTTTAATTGTTATGTTATGTTGCTTCAGCTCATCAATCGCGTCGTCTAAGATTTTGTCTAAGACTATATTTGCGATTGTCGGTGATAGCGGGTTTCCCATTGGCATTCCAAACACCTGACTGTGTGTGGTGTTGTTGTATTTGAAATAATTATTTTCAATAAGTACAAAATCTAGGATTTCTTTAAATTTCTGTTTTGGAATGGATGTGTGTATTGATATATCTGCCCATCTATCCATTATGTTTTTTGTTGCGGTGTTAATGGAGATGTTAGTGAAGAGCGAGATAACATCAAAAGATACAAGCATTTCCTCGTTTCCAATTTCTAAGTTCTTTATCTCGATTTTCAATTCTGTTGCGTTCCTAATGTTGTACTGTGTGGATTGTATGTTCTTAATAATGTCACCTACATATTGGCCAATTTGTACCACGGAACTTCAGTTGACGCCGATATGGGTCTCAATGGTGTTCCTTTTTCCCTTTTTGTGTATTTTTGGCAATCCGTATAGTCGTGGTGCGTTTCCTCCTGAGCAATATGTCCTTAGTTATGTTTTTATGTCTATGAATTCGTTTTTATACAAACAGTTAACTATTGTGTTGTTTTTCGTGATTAGTTTTTGTGTGGGGTCATTTCTTATTGTTTTGTATGTTGTTTTGTCATTAAGAAGTTGTTGCATCTTATCATGATACTCTCTCTTGTATAGTATTACAGTTTTGTTTCCTTTATCTGCTTGTGTGATAATTATTTTATCGTTATGTTCCTTTAAGAGTTTCTCTGTGTTGTTGGCTATAAATATTTGGTTGGTTATAAATAATTCTTGCTGGTTTAGTTTTCTTGATTGTTTGTAGCTGTTTAGTCTCGATGCTAAGTTTCCCCTAATCGAATCTCTTAGTTTTTCGTTCTCAATGGTTTTTATAGTCGATACCGAAGGTAAAGAGTATATTGGTTTTGTGCAATGTCCGTCATGGTGTCTGTCCGTCTGTCCGTCCGTATGTGTGCAAGTTTTTTCCACACCCTTCAAGCTAGGGACTTGAAACTTTCCAATTCTCTTTATCTATGGGATAGTAAATTAAAATGTCAAGATTGGGGTTCTACGATAACTGGGGGGCTGGCAAATCGATAAATTTGATAACTCAAGAACGATAAATCCGCATATTTCACACACCCTTACAGCTAGAACTACCAAATTTGGTAAGAAGATAGCTACTATCAACCCCCAAAAAACGGCATCAAAAATTTTGGAGCCACGCCCCCCCATTCCGCCCCCTGACCCCCCGCATTTGAAAGTCAAAAAAGCCTATATCTCCCACAGTTTTTGAGCTAGAGCCACCAAATTTGGTGCCAATTTAGCTGATGATGACCCCCCAAAAACTGCTCTAAAAGTTTGGATGCCACGCCCACCAATACCGCCCTAGCCGCCCCCAGATGCCCAACGCTTCGTAAAAAACGGGAATGCGTGTATCTTCCAGAGTAGTGGAGCTAGAGCCACCAAATTTGGTAGGAAGATAGCTGGTAACGACCCCAAAAGAACTGCATCAATGTTTTGGAGCCACGCCCACCCATCCCGACCCCAGCCCCCCCGCATTTAAAAATCAGAAAAGCCTATATCACCCACAGTTTTTAGCTAGAGTCACCAAATTTGGTGCCAAGATAGATGATGATGACCCCCAAAAAACTGCATCAAAAGTTTGGATGCCACGCCCACCAATACCACCCTAGCCACCCCCATCTGCCCCAACGCTTCGTCAAAAACGGGAATGCGTGTATATTCCAGAGTAGTGCAGCTAGAGCCACCAAATTTGGTAGGAAGATAGCTGGCAACGACCCCCAACAATCTGCATCAAAGTTTTGGAGCCTAGCCCATCCATTCCGCCCCCCTTTCCCCACCTTATACAAACTTTGAGCTAGAGTCACCAAATTTGGTATGAAGGTAGCATTTGACATTCCACAAGGATCTGCAGCAAAAATTTGGATGCCACGCCCAACCATACCGCCCCCAGCCCCCCTTTCCCCACTTTTACAAAATTTGAGCTAGAGTCACCCAATTTGTTATGAAGATAGCAATTGAAATTCCACAAAGATCTGCATCAAAAATTTGGATGCAATTCCACCCATACCGCCCCCAGCCCCCCTTTCCCCACTTTATACAAACTTCGAGCTAGAGTCACCAAATTTGGTATGAAGATAGCAATTGACAACCCACATGGATGGGCATCAAAATTTTTAAAACTGGTATAGAGTATACCGCAGTCGGTTGCGTCCGACTGCAACGTTTCCACTTGTTATTCCCTGTTCTTAGTCTGCAATAACGTGTATTGGCGATATGTTCCGTCCGTTTGTCGGTAGACTAAATTTGGGGCCCAACGATAAAAGCCACCTGCTTGCATTTGGTATAAAAACGTCAGTCATGTTGGTTATCCAGTCTTCGTTGATTCTTATGTTGAGTTGTTGTGCTAATTCATTTTTGCGTTGTGTAGTTTTCGCTCAATTGTCTGTTCTGTGCTAGTGCGCATTCTTTGGTAAGCTAGTTTTTGATCTTTTTGTAGTTCTTCAACGTCCTGCTGATTTAAGTTTTTCTTAAGTTCATTTATGATGTGTGATTGTGTTTTTTTTATACTGTGTAGGCGTCGATGTGTTTCATCTATTTCTAGTTGCAAGATTTTAAGTAGAAAATTGTTCTATAATTTTTGTAGTTTTTTCATCAATTCGTGTAGCGTCAAGTTGTGTTTTAGTGATGTTGTTTTTCGTTGTGAGTGTCTTGGTATTATGTTGAAATTCTTACATTCTAATAGGTATTTCAGTCTACTCCCCTGTTTAGCTAGTTTTTTCTGACACTTAAAATAAGACTTAATGTATGGTCCCGAATTTTTGCCATATGTAGATTGTATATATGTGATATATCCCTTCATGTTGTATGTTTTGACTTATTAGATCCGGTTCACCGTCCGTTAATTGTACTTAATATGAGTTTTGTAGGCCAGTGTGTGATAATGTTTGTGATGTTACTGTTGCTGGGTTGTTCCGGCCAGTTGGGTTCATTGATATTTAAAAAACATTTAAATTCAATTAGCCTCCTACGCGTTTCGACGGCTTTGCCGCCTTCATCAGGGAGTCTGATTTTATTTTTAAAAAATATATACACGTTACACTTCACATAAATACATTAATACATAAACCACTTACTATTTGGTACATACAATTCGGTTGTTTTTCCACATAATTTTAGTGTCGTCAGTCCTAATCCTAATACTGCCTCTTTCCGTCAAAATTATACATTTTAAGTGTAATTCTAATTTTTGTCTAGCTGCTTTTGATGTTGTTTGCTGCTGTTTAGTTTGCTTATTGCAGCTGCGTAAATGTAATTCTTCTGGTCAATGTCTTCTTTGTGGTTAAGCGCGTCGTCCCCTCTTTGCTGCATGCGCAAGTTCTCCAGCGTTAATCTTGTTCGCTCTCTTCTCTCTATGTCAGTACTTTGATCGCATCAAAATCAGCTGTGTGGCCGTTTTCACTCAAATGTTGAGCTAGTGCTGTCGTAGTCTTTCTATTCTTTGCGTCTCCCTTATGTTCTGTTGCTCGTGTCGCGAGTGATTTTTTTTATTCCAATGTAAACTCTACTGCTTTCTTCTCCCTCTTTTCCATTGCACTTGATTTCGTAGATTACATTGTTCTGCTTGTTTCTGTCAATTTTGTCTTTCGTGTTCGTAAACAAATTTCTTGTTGTGTTGTGAGCTTTGTAAGCATATGTTATGTGCTCTGGCTGTCGTTTGGTATGAATTTTGTTAGCGTTGCTTTATTCGTTATGTTTTCTATGTACGGGATTCTGAAGTACTGTCTGCTTATCGTTTCTTGGGTTTTTGTTGATGTTTGGAATTTCTCACTTTTTGTGTTATCAATATTGGCTGTGACGCCATTAATGAGTTTATCAGATTTATCGGATAGCTGTTTTTGATTAACATCATTTTGAGTTTATATAGTTTTTTGGTCGGTGTTGTTTATCGCATAGTGTGTATGTATTTCTAATAATGTTATGGATTGTGTTTATTTTCTTTGTCATCGGCTGGTTTGAATCGTAATTTATTATTCGTCCCGACGCTGCTCCTCTTGTGTACCAGTCAAATATAAGTCTATTTTCCCTTCGCTCTATTTCCATGTCAAGATAGGCAATTTTGTTGTTCTTTTCTGTTTCTATTGTAAATTGTATTATTTTGTGTTGTTTTTTTAATGTTTCTAATATGAGTTGTGCTTCGTACTTGTTTATAATCAGTAAATGTCATCAACGTATTTTGAGATATGTTTAATTGTTATGTTATGTTGCTTCAGCTCATCAATCGCGTCGTCTAAGATTTTGTCTAAAACTATATTTGCGATTGTCGGTGATAGCGGGTTTCCCATTGGCATTCCAAACACCTGACTGTGTGTGGTGTTGTTGTATTTGAAATAATTATTTTCAATAAGTACAAAATCTAGGATTTCTTTAAATTTCTGTTTTGGAATGGATGTGTGTATTGATATATCTTCCCATCTATCCATTACGTTTTTTGTTGCGGTGTTAATGGAGTTGTTAGTGAAGAGCGAGATAACATCAAAAGATACAAGCATTTTCTCGTTTCCAATTTCTAAGTCCTTTATCTCGTTTTTCAATTCTGTTGCGTTCCTAATGTTGTACTGTGTGGATTGTATGTTCTTAATAATGTCACCTACATATTTGGCCAATTTGTAGCACGGAACTTCAGTTGACGCCGATATGGGTCTCAATGGTGTTCCTTTTTCCCTTTTTGTGTATTTTTGGCTATCCGTATAGTCGTGGTGCGTTTCCTCCTGAGCAATATGTCCTTAGTTATGTTTTATGTCTATGAATTCGTTTTTATACAAACAGTTAACTATTGTGTTGTTTTTCGTGATTAGTTTTTGTTTGGGGTCATTTCTTATTGTTTTGTATGTTGTTTTGTCATTAAGAAGTTGTTGCATCTTATCATGATACTCTCTTTTGTATAGTATTAAAGTTTGTTTCCTTTGTCTGCTTGTGTGATAATTATTTTATCGTTATGTTCCTTTAAGAGTTTCTCTGTGTTGTTGGCTATGTTGGTTATAAATTTTTCTTGCTGGTTTAGTTTTCTTGATTGTTTGTAGCTGTTTAGTCTCGATGCTAAGTTTCCCCTAATCGAATCTCTTAGTTTTCGTTCTCAATCGTTTTTATACCCTGTTCTTAGTCTGCAATAACGAGTATTGGCGATATGTTCCGTCCGTTTGTCGGTAGGCCAAATTTGGGGCCCAACGATAAAAGCCACCTGCTTTCATTTGGTATAAAAACGTCAGTCATGTTGGTTATCCAGTCTTCGTTGATTCTTATGTTGAGTTGTTGTGCTAATTCATTTTTTGCGTTGTGTAGTTTTCGCTCAATTGTCTGTTCTGTGCTAGTGCGTATTCTTTGGTAAGCTAGTTTTTGATCTTTTTGTAGTTCTTCAACGTCCTGCTGATTTAAGTTTTTCTTAAGTTCATTTATGATGTGTGATTGTGTTTTGTTTATACTGTGTAGGCGTCGATGTGTTTCATCTATTTCTAGTTGCAAGATTTTAAGTAGAAAATTGTTCTCTAATTTTTGTAGTTTTTTCATCAATTTGTGTAGCGTCAAGTTGTGTTTTAGTGATGTTGTTTTTCGTTGTGAGTGTCTTGGTATTATGTTGAAATTCTTACATTCTAATAGGTATTTCAGTCTACTCCTCTGTTTAGCTAGTTTTTTCTGACACTTAAAATAAGACTTAATGTATGGTCCCGAATTTTTGCCATATGTAGATTGTATATATGTGATGTATTTCTTCATGTTGTATGTTTTAACTTATTAGATCCGGTTCACCCTCCGTTAATTGTACTTTATATGAGTTTTGTAGGCCAGTGTGTGATAATGTTTGTGATGTTACTGTTGCTGGGTTGTTCCGGCCAGTTGGGTTCATTGATATTTAAAAAACATTTAAATTCAATTAGCCTCCTTCGCGTTTCGACGGCTTTGCCGCCTTCATCAGGGAGTCTGATTTTATTTTTAAAAAATATATACACGTTACACTTCACATAAATACATTAATACATAAACCACTTACTATTTGGTACATACAATTCGGTTGTTTTTCCACATAATTTTAGTGTCGTCAGTCCTAATCCTAATACTGCCTCTTTCCGTCAAAATTATACATTTTAAGTGTAATTCTAATTTTTGTCTAGCTGTTTTTGATGTTGTTTGCTGCTGTTTAGTTTGCTTATTGCAGCTGCGTAAATGTAATTCTTCTGGTCAATGTCTTCTTTGTGGTTAAGCGCGTCGTCCCCTCTTTGCTGCATGCGCAAGTTCTCCGGGGTTAATCTTGTTCGCTCTCTTCTCTCTATGTCAAGTACTTTGATCGCATCAAAATCAGCTGTGTGGCCGTTTTCACTCAAATGTTGAGCTAGTGCTGTCGTAGTCTTTCTATTCTTTGCGTCTCCCTTATGTTCTGTTATTCGTGTCGCGAGTGATCTTTTTTTTATTCCAATGTAAACTCTACTGCTTTCTTCTCCCTCTTTTCCATTACATTGTTCTGCTTGTTTCTATCAATTTTTTCTTTCGTGTTCGTAAACAAATTTCTTGTTGTGTTGTGAGATTTGTAAGCATATGTTATGTGCTCTGGCTGTCGTTTGGTATGAATTTTGTTAGCGTTGCTTTATTCGTTATGTTTTCTATGTACGGGATGCTGATGTACTGTCTGCTTATTGTTTCTTGGGTTTTTGTTGATGTTTGGAATTTCTCACTTTTTGTGTTATCAATATTGGCTGTGACGCCATTAATGAGTTTATCAGATTTATCGGATAGCTGTTTTTGATTAACATCATTTTGAGTTTTATATAGTTTTTTGGTCGGTGTTGTTTATCGCATAGTGTGTATGTATTTCTAATAATGTTATGGATTGTGTTTATTTTCTTTGTCATCGGCTGGTTTGAATCGTAATTTATTATTCGTCCCGACGCTGCTCCTCTTGTGTACCAGTCAAATATAAGTCTATTTTCCCTTCGCTCTATTTCCATGTCAAGATAGGCAATTTTGTTGTTCTTTTCTGTTTCTATTGTAAATTGTATTATTTTGTGTTGTTTTTTTAATGTTTCTAATATGAGTTGTGCTTCGTACTTGTTTATAATCAGTAAATGTCATCAACGTATTTTGAGATATGTTTAATTGTTATGTTATGTTGCTTCAGCTCATCAATCGCGTCGTCTAAGATTTTGTCTAAAACTATATTTGCGATTTTCGGTGATAGCGGGTTTCCCATTGGCATTCCAAACACCTGACTGTGTGTGGTGTTGTTGTATTTGAAATAATTATTTTCAATAAGTACAAAATCTAGGATTTCTTTAAATTTCTGTTTGGAATGGATGTGTGTATTGATATATCTTCCCATCTATCCATTACGTTTTTTGTTGCGGTGTTAATGGGGATGTTAGTGAAGAGCGAGATAACATCAAAAGATACAAGCATTTCCTCGTTTCCAATTTCTAAGTTCTTTATCTCGTTTTTCAATTCTGTTGGGTTCCTAATGTTGTACTGTGTGGATTGTATGTTCTTAATAATGTCACCTACATATATGGCCAATTTGTACCACGGAACTTCAGTTGACGCCGATATGGGTCTCAATGGTGTTCCTTTTTCCCTTTTTGTGTATTTTGGCAATCCGTATAGTCGTGGTGCGTTTCCTCCTGAGCAATATGTCCTTAGTTATGTTTTTATGTCTATGAATTCGTTTTTATACAAACAGTTAACTATTGTGTTGTTTTTCGTGATTAGTTTTTGTGTGGGGTCATTTCTTATTGTTTTGTATGTTGTTTTGTCATTAAGAAGTTGTTGCATCTTATCATGATACTCTCTCTTGTATAGTATTACAGTTTTGTTTCCTTTATCTGCTTGTGTGATAATTATTTTATCGTTATGTTCCTTTAAGAGTTTCTCTGTGTTGTTGGCTATAAATATTTGGTTGGTTATAAATAATTCTTGCTGGTTTAGTTTTCTTGATTGTTTGTAGCTGTTTAGTCTCGATGCTAAGTTTCCCCTAATCGAATCTCTTAGTTTTTCGTTCTCAATCGTTTTTATACTCGATACCGAAGGTAAAGAGTATATTGGTTTTGTGCAATGTCCGTCATGGTGTCGGTCCGTCTGTCCGTCTGTCCGTCCGTATGTGTGCAAGTTTTTTCCACACCCTTCAAGCTAGGGACTTGAAACTTTCCAATTCTCTTTATCTATGGGATAGTAAATTAAAGTGTCAAGATTGGGGTTCTACGATAACTGGGGGGCTGGCAAATCGATAAATTTGATAACTCAAAAACGATAAATCCGCATATTTCACACACCCTTACAGCTAGAACTACCAAATTTGGTAAGAAGATAGCTACTATCAACCCCCAAAAAACTACATCAAAAATTTTGGAGCCACGCCCCCCATTCCGCCCCCAGACCCCCCGCATTTGAAAGTCAAAAAAGCCTATATCTCCCACAGTTTTTGAGCTAGAGCCACCAAATTTGGTGCCAATTTAGCTGATGATGACCCCCCAAAAACTGCTCTAAGAGTTTGGATGCCACGCAAACCAATACCGCCCTAGCCGCCCCCAGATGCCCAACGCTTCGTAAAAAACGGGAATGCGTGTATCTTCCAGAGTAGTGGAGCTAGAGCCACCAAATTTGGTAGGAAGATAGCTGGTAACGACCCCAAAAGAACTGCATCAATGTTTTGGAGCCACGCCCACCCATCCCGACCCCAGCCCCCCCGCATTTGAAAATCAGAAAAGCCTATATCACCCACAGTTTTGAGCTAGAGTCACCAAATTTGGTATGAAGGTAGCATTTGACATTCCACAAGGATCTGCAGCAAAAATTTGGATGCCACGCCCAACCATACCGCCCCCAGCCCCCCTTTCCCCACTTTATACAAAATTTGAGCTAGAGTCACCCAATTTGTTATGAAGATAGCAATTGACATTCCACAAAGATCTGCATCAAAAATTTGGATGCAATTCCACCCATACCGCCCCCAGCCCCCCTTTCCCCACTTTATACAAACTTCGAGCTAGAGTCACCAAATTTGGTATGAAGATAGCAATTGACAACCCACATGGATGGGCATCAAAATTTTTAATACTGGTATAGAGTATACCGCAGTCGGTTGCGTCCGACTGCAACGTTTCCACTTGTTATTCCCTGTTCTTAGTCTGCAATAACGTGTATTGGCGATATGTTCCGTCCGTTTGTCGGTAGACTAAATTTGGGGCCCAACGATAAAAGCCACCTGCTTGCATTTGGTATAAAAACGTCAGTCATGTTGGTTATCCAGTCTTCGTTGATTCTTATGTTGAGTTGTTGTGCTAATTCATTTTTTGCGTTGTGTAGTTTTCGCTCAATTGTCTGTTCTGTGCTAGTGCGCATTCTTTGGTAAGCTAGTTTTTGATCTTTTGTAGTTCTTCAACGTCCTGCTGATTTAAGTTTTTCTTAAGTTCATTTATGATGTGTGATTGTGTTTTTTTTATACTGTGTAGGCGTCGATGTGTTTCATCTATTTCTAGTTGCAAGATTTTAAGTAGAAAATTGTTCTATAATTTTTGTAGTTTTTTCATCAATTCGTGTAGCGTCAAGTTGTGTTTTAGTGATGTTGTTTTTCGTTGTGAGTGTCTTGGTATTATGTTGAAATTCTTACATTCTAATAGGTATTTCAGTCTACTCCTCTGTTTAGCTAGTTTTTTCTGACACTTAAAATAAGACTTAATGTATGGTCCCGAATTTTTGCCATATGTAGATTGTATATATGTGATATATCCCTTCATGTTGTATGTTTGACTTATTAGATCCGGTTCACCGTCCGTTAATTGTACTTAATATGAGTTTTGTAGGCCAGTGTGTGATAATGTTTGTGATGTTACTGTTGCTGGGTTGTTCCGGCCAGTTGGGTTCATTGATATTTAAAAAACATTTAAATTCAATTAGCCTCCTACGCGTTTCGACGGCTTTGCCGCCTTCATCAGGGAGTCTGATTTTATTTTTAAAAAATATATACACGTTACACTTCACATAAATACATTAATACATAAACCACTTACTATTTGGTACATACAATTCGGTTGTTTTTCCACATAATTTTAGTGTCGTCAGTCCTAATCCTAATACTGCCTCTTTCCGTCAAAATTATACATTTTAAGTGTAATTCTAATTTTTGTCTAGCTGCTTTTGATGTTGTTTGCTGCTGTTTAGTTTGCTTATTGCAGCTGCGTAAATGTAATTCTTCTGGTCAATGTCTTCTTTGTGGTTAAGCGCGTCGTCCCCTCTTTGCTGCATGCGCAAGTTCTCCAGCGTTAATCTTGTTCGCTCTCTTCTCTCTATGTCAAGTACTTTGATCGCATCAAAATCAGCTGTGTGGCCGTTTTCACTCAAATGTTGAGCTAGTGCTGTCGTAGTCTTTCTATTCTTTGCGTCTCCCTTATGTTCTGTTGTTCGTGTCGCGAGTGATCTTTTTTTATTCCAATGTAAACTCTACTGCTTTCTTCTCCCTCTTTTCCATTGCACTTGATTTCGTAGATTACATTGTTCTGCTTGTTTCTGTCAATTTGTCTTTCGTGTTCGTAAACAAATTTCTTGTTGTGTTGTGAGCTTTGTAAGCATATGTTATGTGCTCTGGCTGTCGTTTGGTATGAATTTTGTTAGCGTTGCTTTATTCGTTATGTTTTCTATGTACGGGATGCTGATGTACTGTCTGCTTATTGTTTCTTGGGTTTTTGTTAATGTTTGGAATTTCTCACTTTTTGTGTTATCAATATGGCTGTGACGCCATTAATGAGTTTATCAGATTTATCGGATAGCTGTTTTTGATTAACATCATTTTGAGTTTTATATAGTTTTTTGGTCGGTGTTGTTTATCGCATAGTGTGTATGTATTTCTAATAATGTTATGGATTGTGTTTATTTTCTGTGTCATCGTCTGGTTTGAATCGTAATTTATTATTCGTCCCGACGCTGCTCCTTTTGTGTACCAGTCAAATATAAGTCTATTTTCCCTTCGCTCTATTTCCATGTCAAGATAGGCAATTTTGTTGTTCTTTTCTGTTTCTATTGTAAATTGTATTATTTTGTGTTGTTTTTTAAATGTTTCTAATATGAGTTGTGCTTCGTTCTTGTTTATAATCAGTAAATTTCATCAACGTATTTTGAGATATGTTTAATTGTTATGTTATGTTGCTTCAGCTCATCAATCGCGTCGTATAAGATTTTGTCTAAAACTATATTTGCGATTGTCGGTGATAGCGGGTTTCCCATTGGCATTCCAAACACCTGACTGTGTGTGGTGTTGTTGTATTTGAAATATTTATTTTCAATAAGTACAAAATCTAGGATTTCTTTAAATTTCTGTTTTGGAATGGATGTGTGTATTGATATATCTGCCCATCTATCCATTATGTTTTTTGTTGCGGTGTTAATGGAGATGTTAGTGAAGAGCGAGATAACATCAAAAGATACAAGCATTTCCTCGTTTCCAATTTCTAAGTCCTTTATCTCGTTTTTCAATTCTGTTGCGTTCCTAATGTTGTACTGTGTGGATTGTATGTTCTTAATAATGTCACCTACATATTTGGCCAATTTGTAGCACGGAACTTCAGTTGACGCCGATATGGGTCTCAATGGTGTTCCTTTTTCCCTTTTTGTGTATTTTTGGCTATCCGTATAGTCGTGGTGCGTTTCCTCCTGAGCAATATGTCCTTAGTTATGTTTTGATGTCTATGAATTCGTTTTTATACAAACAGTTAACTATTGTGTTGTTTTTCGTGATTAGTTTTGTGTGGGGTCATTCTTATTGTTTTGTATGTTGTTTTGTCATTAAGAAGTTGTTGCATCTTATCATGATACTCTCTTTTGTATAGTATTAAAGTTTTGTTTCCTTTGTCTGCTTGTGTGATAATTATTTTATCGTTATGTTCCTTTAAGAGTTTCTCTGTGTTGTTGGCTATGTTGGTTATAAATTTTTCTTGCTGGTTTAGTTTTCTTGATTGTTTGTAGCTGTTTAGTCTCGATGCTAAGTTTCCCCTAATCGAATCTCTTAGTTTTTCGTTCTCAATCGTTTTTATACCCTGTTCTTAGTCTGCAAAAACGTGTATTGGCGATATGTTCCGTCTGTTTGTCGGTAGGCCAAATTTGGGGCCCAACGATAAAAGCCACCTGCTTTCATTTGGTATAAAAACGTCAGTCATGTTGGTTATCCAGTCTTCGTTGATTCTTATGTTGAGTTGTTGTGCTAATTCATTTTTTGCGTTGTGTAGTTTTCGCTCAATTGTCTGTTCTGTGCTAGTGCGTATTCTTTGGTAAGCTAGTTTTTGATCTTTTTGTAGTTCTTCAACGTCCTGCTGATTTAAGTTTTTCTTAAGTTCATTTATGATGTGTGATTGTGTTTTGTTTATACTGTGTAGGCGTCGATGTGTTTCATCTATTTCTAGTTGCAAGATTTTAAGTAGAAAATGTTCTCTAATTTTTGTAGTTTTTCATCAATTCGTGTAGCGTCAAGTTGTGTTTTAGTGATGTTGTTTTTCGTTGTGAGTGTCTTGGTATTATGTTGAAATTCTTACATTCTAATAGGTATTTCAGTCTACTCCTCTGTTTAGCTAGTTTTTTCTGACACTTAAAATAAGACTTAATGTATGGTCCCGAATTTTTGCCATATGTAGATTGTATATATGTGATGTATTTCTTCATGTTGTATGTTTTAACTTATTAGATCCGGTTCACCCTCCGTTAATTGTACTTTATATGAGTTTTGTAGGCCAGTGTGTGATAATGTTTGTGATGTTACTGTTGCTGGGTTGTTCCGGCCAGTTGGGTTCATTGATATTTAAAAAAACATTTAAATTCAATTAGCCTCCTTCGCGTTTCGACGGCTTTGCCGCCTTCATCAGGGAGTCTGATTTTATTTTTAAAAAATATATACACGTTACACTTCACATAAATACATTAATACATAAACCACTTACTATTTGGTACATACAATTCGGTTGTTTTTCCACATAATTTTAGTGTCGTCAGTCCTAATCCTAATACTGCCTCTTTCCGTCAAAATTATACATTTTAAGTGTAATTCTAATTTTGTCTAGCTGTTTTTGATGTTGTTTGCTGCTGTTTAGTTTGCTTATTGCAGCTGCGTAAATGTAATTCTTCTGGTCAATGTCTTCTTTGTGGTTAAGCGCGTCGTCCCCTCTTTGCTGCATGCGCAAGTTCTCCAGCGTTAATCTTGTTCGCTCTCTTCTCTCTATGTCAAGTACTTTGATCGCATCAAAATCAGCTGTGTGGCCGTTTTCACTCAAATGTTGAGCTAGTGCTGTCGTAGTCTTTCTATTCTTTGCGTCTCCCTTATGTTCTGTTATTCGTGTCGCGAGTGATCTTTTTTTTATTCCAATGTAAACTCCACTGCTTTCTTCTCCCTCTTTTCCATTACATTGTTCTGCTTGTTTCTATCAATTTTTTCTTTCGTGTTCGTAAACAAATTTCTTGTTGTGTTGTGAGATTTGTAAGCATATGTTATGTGCTCTGGCTGTCGTTTGGTATGAATTTTGTTAGCGTTGCTTTATTCGTTATGTTTTCTATGTACGGGATGCTGATGTACTGTCTGCTTATTGTTTCTTGGGTTTTTGTTGATGTTTGGAATTTCTCACTTTTTGTGTTATCATATTGGCTGTGACGCCATTAATGAGTTTATCAGATTTATCGGATAGCTGTTTTTGATTAACATCATTTTGAGTTTTATATAGTTTTTTGGTCGGTGTTGTTTATCGCATAGTGTGTATGTATTTCTAATAATGTTATGGATTGTGTTTATTTTCTTTGTCATCGGCTGGTTTGAATCGTAATTTATTATTCGTCCCGACGCTGCTCCTCTTGTGTACCAGTCAAATATAAGTCTATTTTCCTTCGCTCTATTTCCATGTCAAGATAGGCAATTTTGTTGTTCTTTTCTGTTTCTATTGTAAATTGTATTATTTTGTGTTGTTTTTTTAATGTTTCTAATATGAGTTGTGCTTCGTACTTGTTTATAATCAGTAAATGTCATCAACGTATTTTGAGATATGTTTAATTGTTATGTTATGTTGCTTCAGCTCATCAATCGCGTCGTCTAAGATTTTGTCTGAAACTATATTTGCGATTGTCGGTGATAGCGGGTTTCCCATTGGCATTCCAAACACCTGACTGTGTGTGGTGTTGTTGTATTTGAAATAATTATTTTCAATAAGTACAAAATCTAGGATTTCTTTAAATTTCTGTTTTGGAATGGATGTGTGTATTGATATATCTTCCCATCTATCCATTACGTTTTTTGTTGCGGTGTTAATGGGGATGTTAGTGAAGAGCGAGATAACATCAAAAGATACAAGCATTTCCTCGTTTCCAATTTATAAGTTCTTTATCTCGTTTTTCAATTCTGTTGGGTTCCTAATGTTGTACTGTGTGGATTGTATGTTCTTAATAATGTCACCTACATATATGGCCAATTTGTACCACGGAACTTCAGTTGACGCCGATATGGGTCTCAATGGTGTTCCTTTTTCCCTTTTTGTGTATTTTTGGCAATCCGTATAGTCGTGGTGCGTTTCCTCCTGAGCAATATGTCCTTAGTTATGTTTTTATGTCTATGAATTCGTTTTTATACAAACAGTTAACTATTGTGTTGTTTTTCGTGATTAGTTTTTGTGTGGGGTCATTTCTTATTGTTTTGTATGTTGTTTTGTCATTAAGAAGTTGTTGCATCTTATCATGATACTCTCTCTTGTATAGTATTACAGTTTTGTTTCCTTTATCTGCTTGTGTGATAATTATTTTATCGTTATGTTCCTTTAAGAGTTTCTCTGTGTTGTTGGCTATAAATATTTGGTTGGTTATAAATAATTCTTGCTGGTTTAGTTTTCTTGATTGTTTGTAGCTGTTTAGTCTCGATGCTAAGTTTCCCCTAATCGAATCTCTTAGTTTTTCGTTCTCAATGGTTTTTATAGTCGATACCGAAGGTAAAGAGTATATTGGTTTTGTGCAATGTCCGTCATGGTGTCTGTCCGTCTGTCCGTCCGTATGTGTGCAAGTTTTTTCCACACCCTTCAAGCTAGGGACTTGAAACTTTCCAATTCTCTTTATCTATGGGATAGTAAATTAAAATGTCAAGATTGGGGTTCTACGATAACTGGGGGGCTGGCAAATCGATAAATTTGATAACTCAAGAACGATAAATCCGCATATTTCACACACCCTTACAGCTAGAACTACCAAATTTGGTAAGAAGATAGCTACTATCAACCCCCAAAAAACGGCATCAAAAATTTTGGAGCCACGCCCCCCCATTCCGCCCCCTGACCCCCCGCATTTGAAAGTCAAAAAAGCCTATATCTCCCACAGTTTTTGAGCTAGAGCCACCAAATTTGGTGCCAATTTAGCTGATGATGACCCCCCAAAAACTGCTCTAAAAGTTGGATGCCACGCCCACCAATACCGCCCTAGCCGCCCCCAGATGCCCAACGCTTCGTAAAAAACGGGAATGCGTGTATCTTCCAGAGTAGTGGAGCTAGAGCCACCAAATTTGGTAGGAAGATAGCTGGTAACGACCCCAAAAGAACTGCATCAATGTTTTGGAGCCACGCCCACCCATCCCGACCCCAGCCCCCCGCATTTAAAAATCAGAAAAGCCTATATCACCCA